>CM076581.1:921295153-921606127 GCA_034641835.2 Pinus albicaulis | reverse complement strand
CATCATCAGGAAAAATCCTGTCAAAAAGAGAGGAGGTTAGATGCAATCCACCTCTCTTTTGTGGATTTTAACCCTTGTTTTCTAGAGATCATGAATCTCAATCCAGGTTTCCCTTCCGTACAGGGTACCAATTATAGTTTTAAGGTTTCTATGGTGTGAGTTTTGAGCTATTGAATTTGGAATTTCCACAATATGCATTTTTGCGTCTATGTTTCGGGTCTAGATCAAGACCCATCATCAGGACAAATCCTATAAAAAAGAGAGGAGGTTAGATGCAATCCGCCTCTCTTTTCTAGATTTTCACCCTTGTTTTCTCGAGATTATGAATCTCAATCTAGGTTTCCCTTCCATACAGGGTACCAATTATAGTTTTAAGGTTTCTGTGGTGTGATTTTTGAGATGTTGAATTTAGAATCTCTACAGTATGCATTTTTGCATCTATGTTTCGGGTCTGGATCAAGACCCATCATCAAGACAAATATTGTCAAAAAGAGAGGAGGTTAGATTGAATCCACCTCTCTTTTGTGGATTTTAACCCTTGTTTTCTCGAGATTACGAATCTCAATCCAGGTTTCCGTTCCGTACAGGGTACCAATTATAGTTTTAACGTTTCTATGGTGTGAGTTTTGCGCTGTTGAATTCAGAATCTCCACAGTATGCATTTTTGTGTCTATGTTTCAGGTCAATATCAAGACCCATCATCAGGACAAATCCTGTCAAAAAGAGAGGAGGTTAGATGCAATCCGCCTCTCTTTTCCAGGGAAAATTTTAGAGGCGAATTTTAGCCCAAGGGCGAAATTTAAGAGGTTTTATATTTTATAGGGGCGAATTTTTTATATAAAACCTATTTTTTATAGTTTTGTATAAATAGCCCCAAAATTATTTTAAAAATAAATAATTATTATGGTTTAGCCAAAAAAAATAAGGGTGGATAATGTTGGATTCGCCTTCGATTCATTGGTCTATGATTGTATTGGGCTGTATTCGCCCCGATTTACTATAAGTTGCAGGGTTTTGGATCTGCATTCGCCCCTAATTTATGTTGATGATGAGGGTAGTGGAGGGTTTTGGGTTGCGTATGCCCCATATTTACGCTGATGATGTTGGTTTTGGGTTGTATATGCCCCAGATTTACAGGGCAATGGAGATTTACGCTGCTAATGATGCTGGTTTTGGGTTGCATATGCCCCAGCTTTAGACGGCAATGGAGGGTTTTGGGTGGATTTTTTTTGGGACCAGAGCTGAAGCCATACAATATCCGGTAAGAAATAACTAGATCCCCCTCATGGCAAGAGAAAAGCTCGTTATGGGGGTAGAAGCAACATATAAAGCGTAAGCACGATCCAACCAAGCATCACCAGTAGCAGCACTAGTCTGTCCAAAAGGATTATTTGCAGCAGCTATAGCAAAGGCAGTTAAGGCAAAGGCACCACCTGCACCAACGGATTCTCTAAAGGCATAGGCATTGAGGTGGGAGATCAATAGTTCCAACCGTAGTCCGGTTGCTTAACAGAACCATGCCTGTGTAGATTGAACTAGACGTGAGCCTTCTGAACCTCTGGTTCTATTTTCCACCCACAGGTAATGAAGGCTACTCAACCTCCCTCCATACTTGTTATTCACTGATACTGAGCGGGGGCAATAAAAATCCCATAAAATTAGTTATTTGACTATTGGTTTCTCATAAGATGCTTCTAATCTATGTAAATACTATGGATAATTTGTAATTATGTACTAGGTGTTTACATTAAATCCCCCGAGAAGGAAAGGAAACTGGAAAACGTAATTCTGACTTAAACTGAACCTATTTATGTGCCTTGAAGAGTAGAGCAGAGTAATTATTAATATGGAATGAATCCCACCATATTTATTTTTTGATACCTTTAATCTGATTGGAATTTGAGATATTTATCATTTGACACTAGTAATGAAATTTCGAAATCAAATATGGTAATATCATGATGGAAGGATACTTATAATGTTGGGCACGAATTGTCATACACCTGTTTTTTGCTAATTGTGGTTTATAATTCACATAGTGAGTCTTTATGTACAGGCTTACCCAGGACCACTAACAGGTGGAGTAGAAGCTGATGTGATGGTTGCAAATGAGCTGGAAACCCATGCATTCCTCTAGCCAAGCCATTATATTTATTTTTCTTTCTGAATTGATCTCAACCTGTAGCAAAATATCTATTTTCCCTTAATTTTATTTAGCAGGAAAAATTAAGATTAAGGACTATTATGCACAGTTTTTCCTTTAATTGGGTAAATATGGAATGAATATTAGATGTTTACCAACTCTTATGTATGGATGTCAAATATTTTCTGCCTTGATTTAGCAACTATAAAATTGCCTTCCTGCTCCTATAGTGACCTCTTATTTTGGTTCAATTGTTTTTCTAGCTGGATTGTCAAAGGGAAGCATTCTTCAAAGCTAGAAATCATCTCTGGATCTATAAACAATAGGTTTGGTTGATAAAGGAAAATATATAGTAAGAAGCATGATCACCAATGTAATTTCTTCTGACATTCTTAAGGAATGTACTGAACAGCTCTGAGATATTGCAACATATTACGTATGCCTCAAACTGATCAGGCATGCTCAAGTTAAGGAGCACTAGTCGCTGAAAATGTTATCTGCAAGATATTGTGTTGTTAGTCTAGAAATCATGATAGTTATTATGTACAATGTAAACATCAGCAAGTCATGCTTGTTTATGTGGCTGACAACTAAACCCATGCCCCTAGTCCAGAAGCTCCCCTAGTTTGATCTAGGAATACTTGAGGTGGCATTGCTCATCTAGGGTTCCTATTTGATAATGGCTTCCCTAAGGCATGTTAGGTTCAACATGGATGTAATTATCATAGCACCTCAAGTATTTCTATATAATCCTACTTGATAATGTGTCCCCTGAGCCTTGTTAGAGTCAATGTGGATGAAATTATCATAAGCACATGTTTGTGTGCACATTCACCAATATTTGCGTAATATTTGTATGTGTTGTTTGTATGGCTTCAAACCATGTGGATCCTTTGCACTGAAACAGTTTTTTCATTTTAGTATCTTTCTTGATTTCTTGCATTTCTTGACAAATTTGGCCAGAAAGAGTTTGGTCCTTGGAGTATATTTGCTCTCCCATTTTAAGATCAAGTTGACAGTTCTTCTTGCCTATGGCATGTTTGTTGCACGTCAACTGCCAAACACAATGGTGGTTGGTAACCTTGAGGGGCTTGGCTGGACTGGAAATTTGTGACCATTGACTGCACTTTGGATAAACATATCTTGGAAAATGGTGCAACCGATTGAGCTTACTCGTGGAAGTATTTCAATTAGTTTTCCTGCAAATAAATCACAAATGTATGTTGCCTTTGTCAAATTATATATTGCTTGAAATAATTAGTTTTTGATATATTGCTTGAAATAATTGTTTTTTCTTGTCCAAATGGTGCTTGGAACAATTCCTTGCCAATGATAAATTTATGCACAAAAGGTGTCATATTAAGAGTTATGTGAGGGTTCATCTTACAAGGAAACAATTAGTGGGTTTTCCAAATATTTTTAAACCCGATTTTGGGTCAATATCATAGAGATGGTGAATAACTGTTACTACCACCATAATGGGATGCTACAAAATACATTTCAAAAAGTGCATCCTCATTTGATGTAGCTACTAGCCATATACTTGGCTTCTCTTTCTCTTCACTTTTTTTCTTTTCTTTTCTATTGCTTTACAATTATAATTTATAATAGATTAGATATATTTTTATCTGGGAGATGCAACTAATTCTCCTAATTTGCACATAGCTTATAAGTAGAGTGCTTCCCTTGCAATTGTTGGGGTGTGCCAAACGATTTTTGTCATTACCTTATGAAGTTGTTTCTTATATTTGTGATAGAGTGGTCATTCATCTCTCTGTCTCTCTCTCTCATGGAAAGATACTCCAATTGTGATGGTTCTTACCCTTCATATTGGCATGAGTGATAAATTGTGATTCTCATCACATGACAAGTTTTGCAGGGGTAATTCACAAGTATGCTAATGGCACAAACCTTGATTTTTGCTTGGAGATTGTGTATGATGGATGTGGACCCTCATACTTCTTCTTGGTGGTGCAAGGGATGCTACATAATTGATTCAGTGTATTTCATTGTATGTATAGTTTTCACTTAATTTCTACATTCAAATCAATGCACTGTATTTTCATAATCTTTGACCCTTTGGAATTATTAACTAGTTTTTTCCAAGCATTTAATGGTCTGCTAATGGTGGTTGTGTGCATTAGTTGTAGCATAGTTAATTGACAGAGGACAAGGGTAAAGGTTTGTTGTGTGTCTTGCATGTAGCACAAGGTATGCTGACCAATGTTCCTTTCAAGGGATTGGTTGATTGGGATACTTGTGGAGCCCAAATTAAATATCCAAGCTTGTTTCTTGAAATTGTTTGGTATTGGTGTGTAACTCAAATTCCAAGTCTCCTCCCTTCATCTTTAGAGTTTCTTGCTATTCGGATTCCCTATGAAGTGGTGATTTCCTGCTTGACATGGAGGTATATTGGTCATGTGATCATTTGAATTGGGTTTTCCTCCTTGGCTCTAACTGGTACATATGATCTACCAGTCAATAAATATTTCAGCAGAGACTATAATTTATCCTATTTGAAGAAAAATATCATCAATTTGTCAAGGTTGGAACTGGGTTTTGTCTTTTCCAGTCGAGAATCCCTGCAGTCATGTTCTTGTCATTGTCCACTTGGTCACATTGGTGGTTGTTTCTACCCCTAATGTTGACACGAATGGTAAATGCATATTTCAGGGTAACTTGTAGGATGCTCAAGGGCTATAGACACACACTTATTTTTGGTTGAGAGTAGTCCTTCATGTGATGATTTTCCTAGATATTCAACATAGTGATTCTCCTTGATAATAATGTGGTTGCCTTGGTTGGAATGATGATTCTAGCCTTCACAAGGTTAGATTATCAGTGGTGCATAATGTTCTTCATGAACCAACATCAAGGTGGTCAAATAATCACATCTTGGTCACTTTCACCTTGTGCTACATGGTTAGATCATAAGTATCCTCTAATGTGGTAATACACTTACCTAGTTTCATTCATGTTCATGCCTTTTTTCCATAGTTTTACCTAGGCAGGGAAGACTTGGGAAAAATTGAAAGAAATTTTGAAGGGCCTAGCTCTGTGATAGCCTTTTCTTCTCTTTATATATACTCAATTCCAATTTTAGCAAATTTGTGGGCCAACTTGATACCTAGAAGCTGCCGAAATACATATCATTCTGGAATAAATTCACCATAATTCTTTCTGCAACAATCAGACAAATCATTAAGACGAATGGGGAATTACTTTTTGGGTCTAGGTGAAAAACAAGAGTTGCACATACTTGAGTTGAATTCCCTCAGTTATATGTTGAGGTTGTTTGCGTAAGGGCTAAATTTACATTCACGGATATCTACCAGATTGAAGACTGAAGTCCATAGTTTCTACTGTTGAGGTCCCTTATGAAGGAATTGGATTGGAGCATTCTAACTTTTTAAAGCTGAGTTAAGAAGAAACTTTGTGATGACAATCCAAATATATCATGTCCCTTGAAACTTGTGCAGGAATTACCTAAACAATTTTTCATTGAACCCATACCTCTCAGTGAATAACTTAAAGAAATTAGAGCAGTTTTTCTTGTTCCAGAAAATAGTTATGAGTGTCCTCTTAATTTTGTAATAGGCGTGCCTATTGGAATTTGGTTGTTGATGGTTTTGGGAGACTCAGTACAATATAACCAAATAGATGTCAATGAATTTGAAGGAAATTGTGGAGTAAAATCTGGTTCAGTTACTTTTCCATTTAATGTTGTGAAAAAAGATTCATCATGTTTATTAGAAGTTTCTGTTATGATGGAATACCACTTTGAATTTGGGAGAGTTCAATTAATTAGATTTCAGGCTGGCTCAAAACGAGAACTTATTTCACTATCCCATGATGGGCTCCATTATTCCCTTTTGTATTTGGGTCTGCAAGATCTTATATCCATTGAAAAAGTTTGCAAGTCTTTGCATGCTGTAGTGAAAGATGATCCTCATCTATGGAAAACTATACATACAATGAAATCCACTGAATCAATTATGTAGCATCCCTTGCACCACCAAGAAGTAAGAGGGTCCACAACCATCATACACAATCTCCAAGAAAAAATAAAGGTTTCTTCCATTAGCATACTTGTGAATTACCCTGCAAAACTTGTCATGCGATGAGAATCACAATTTATCACTCATGCCAATATGAAGGGTAAGAACCATCAAAATGATTGACCGGCTTTGGTCACCAATCATCATCATAGTTCTAAGTTTTCTTTATGGTTTATTCGCAACCAATCATCATCATGAGTTCTCTATGGTTTTCCCTCAACCAATCAAATGCACAGTAGGTGGTAAATAAGATCTATCATTTTCTTCCACCCTACTATGTCTTATCCTCATTAATCTCAATATTTAAAATGTGAGCAATCTGTGAAGCATCTAATAGAA
Organism: Pinus albicaulis; assembly: GCA_034641835.2. Lineage (NCBI taxonomy): Eukaryota > Viridiplantae > Streptophyta > Pinopsida > Pinales > Pinaceae > Pinus > Pinus albicaulis. Next base: position 921,599,587 of record CM076581.1, on the reverse strand, counting down.
CATAAATCATGACTCATTAGCCGAAATGAAGTTTATGATAATTTTGTATTTCTTTTTGCATTGAAAATTTACCTTGTAAACCTTTACATGTATTATGTGTGTGTGTAAAAATTAAGTGTTTTTAGATATGAAATGGTATTAGTATTACTATTACATATACATAGTACATATAGCTTCTCATTCCAAACTGCATGACATTGTTAACTCAATTCCCATTCTGGGCACCACGACACTGTCAATGTCAAGCACTAGTGGGTGAATGATAGTTAGGGCGGATCTGGGAGTGAGCACAAGGGGTACTAAAATTTAACGAATACAAAGTGGCAGTGGAAATTGATTTACTTTACATATTTTGAAACACAAAAATTGCAAGACTTCCTATGATGCTTGGCATATTTTTTCCAAGTGAGGGGTCCATTCTGGTCTACTTAGGAAACATATATGAAATTGATCCATCTCCAAGATTGATATGTCCAGTAATATAGCATGGGTGTGACACTTTGCTTTCATGTCCCTTTATTTCAGTAATGAAGTTCCTATTCCTATGGCTAAACATATTCATGTGGTTTAACAAATTTTGTTGTTGAACTTGTTTCCTTGTACAAGGTTTTTGTTGTTAATCTTTTCCCCTCTATATGTACTTATTCTAGAGGTAAATGATTCACTCACTATATGAGGTTCCCCTCTTACAAACTAGCTATTCCCATTGCTTATTTAACCACAAAACCAAGTCCATCATTTCCTGTCCTTGTACTCGGATCCATGGGCTTTCTAATTCTTTTCCCATATTTGCCTAGAACTTTGCTGCCATGAAATCTAATCTAAGATTGGAATCAATTTCTTTGGTAGTTTTTTCAAAACACCCTATGCATTCATATTTAATGTTTGGTACGTCATTTTCAAAAGTCCCATATCATGCAAGAGACACATCACCATTATTAGTAACATCAAGCAAACTTTCAAGCTTTTGAACTATGTCAAAGGTGTCACAAGAAACACCTGTCACAAAAATCTCCTTGCAGTCATGTTTTATGATCTTCTGTTTGTTTAAAAACATTTTTATAGAATTTAAAAGAAATCTATCAATGAACCAGTTCTATGTATAGGTTCTTGGTATTAAAGATTTTGTTAGCACCTCATGTGGTCCTCCTAGGTGGTCTTTCCACAAGAAAATATGTAGGCAGAAATATAGTGACTAGTGCCTATTGGGATGTGAATTTGTTTTGTGTAAGCGCATTGTTTGTTTGGGTTAATGTTTTTTATGTTTAGCTTTTGTTCTGATAGTTTTTTGTTTTATCCAGTGATGGTGAAACTTTCATATCAGTGGATGACCTAAGAATAAACTTATGGAACCTGGAAATATGTGATCAGAGTTTCAACGTTGTTGATGTCAAACCTGCCAACATGGAAGACCTGACTGGTAATTGTTGCGTTCCTGGTTGCAAAAAAACATTGTTTTATATGTATATGATAATTATTTGGAATTATTGCTTTAAGATGTAGCTTTATTGTCTGAAAATGGTTTATGTCTGTTTCAATTTATATGTGTGAACTTATTGATAAAATTCCCAATAATACCTCTTCAATTCATGTGTGTGTTTTTACCCCATATTCCAAACAATAATTATATGATCAGGACATCCTATAGTGTGTAACTCTTGTTACCATAAATATTTTGCTGGTAATAGATTTTCTGATTATCTTGTTCATTTCCACAGGAGTAGCTTTGTTTTTTATTCCATTTAGCTAGTTTCAAACATGTAGTGGGGATTTTCTAGTGTTGTACCATACACTAAGCCAGTGACCTATAGATTGTTTATAAAAGGTTCATTCACATTTCTTGGTATGAAACTCTTGAGTTTTCTAGAGATGAGTAATTTTGTGTGTGCATTTTGTTTCTGATAGTAACATCAAATGGGTTATATGTTGAAGTTATCCCTTTGTTTGAAACCATCGAGGTATTTTTGCAAATTCTATATGCCCTTATCCTGTTGGGTACATGCAATATTGTGCATTTATTTGTTTGTTGCACCATCTTGATCTGTAGTTTATGCCGTTAAATGTTCTTTTACACCATGGCCATTGATGGTCCCTTAAACAGTTCCTTGGTTTGTGTTTTCTCTACCCAGTGCATACTGTGATTGATGCAAGAATAAAAATCCAAGTCTATTCTGGAAGGAAGAATTTAAACGTGTATTTTTGTATAGAAAACATGTCTGAAAGGTTCTATATAACTCCATTTGTTTGAAAGGTACTATTTTTTAAGATGATTCCAATTATGAATGTGTGGCAATATGTCCATGCTCAATCTGGAAATATTATATTGTTGTATAGTGGGATTACAACATTCAATGGAGATCCCTTCCAGTAAGAAGCGGCAGGTGGGTGGTATATATTCTGGCAAAGTCATATAGGATCTGCATTAGGTCTCAACTGCTTTAGATGGAATGTTTACAGAGGCAAGACTCCACCTGAGTGGTGAAATGTGTCTATGGGGGATTTGAACCTTTCCGAGGGGTGTGAAACATACTCTACCTTACCATTTACTCAAGCTCCTATTGGCAACAAAAGTAATATTACAAGGAAAGTACATAATATATTATCAGAATGATATGATTTGATTTAGAGAAATTGGAAAATATTATGATTTGCAATATAGGAAAAATGAAGATATTGTAGAAATTCATGGTTGGCTTACCTCTTTGTCATCAATTTAGAAATTGGACAATTAATATAGTATATACAGGCCAACCAAAATAGGGAAAATTTGGAGTTTTGCAAACCATTTAATTCTGGATTTTGAAAATAGCCAAAATCCATTTTGTAGTCTGTACTATTTGACACAACTGTTGGGATTTCTTTAGAAATGGTATCGACACACATAGATGTCCAAAATGTCAGATAGAATAAATATTTTATATGATACACGAAGGCAGTGTACTGGGTGTCTCTAGTCTATATCTAAGTGTGATAAAGGAAAACATATAGTAAGAAGCATGATCACCAGTGTAATTTCTTCTGACATTCTTAAGGACTGTACTGAACAGCTCTGAGATATTGCAACATATTATGTATGCCTCAAACTTATCAGGCATGCTCGAGTTAAGGAGCACTAGTCGCTGAAAATGTTATCTGCAAGATATTGTGCTGTTAGTCTAGAAATCATGATAATTATTATGTACAATGTAAACATCAGGAGGTCAGGCTTGTTTATGTGGCTGACAACTAAACCCATGCCCCTAGTCCAGAAGCTACCATCTCAAACTCTAGCAAGACTCCTCCCTTTCCAAGGATTGCTTAATGTGAAATACCTCATATAAACATACAAATAGTTCAAGATAGACTTAGCAGTCTATTTGATTTAGGAATACTTGAGGTGGCATTGCTCATGTAGGGTTCCTATTTGATAATGGCTTCCCTAAGTCATGTCAGGGTCAAAATGGATGCAATTATCATAGCACCTCAAGTATTTCTATATAATCCTACTTGATAATGTGTACCCTGAGCCTTGTCAGGGTCAATGTGGATGAAATTATCATAAGCACATGTTTGTGTACACATTCACCAATATTTGCGTAATATTTGTATGTGTTGTTTGTATGGATTCAAACCATGTGGACCCTGTTGAGAATGCAACAAGATGATGGAGCTTAGTGGAAAGAAGTTGGCTTCACTAAGTGGGCCCGCAGGCTATTTTGGCGCAAAGTCTATTTTTAGACTATGTCTATTTTTAGACATATGGATCATGGTCTATGAGTTGCAGGTTGCTATTTGTGGATGGTTGGTCAAGTCAGGAAAATAGATGGACTTATATTTTTAGACATACTGGGCGGAATCTATTTTTAGATTGCCAGTCTAAAAATAGATATGGCGAATATTATTAGCTCTTAATAATATTTGGACTCTAAACATTATCTTATTCTCTTGGAGCACTTCAGTTAAGTGCACAGATGTGGCACAGGAGCTGACAGAAGGAATTACGCTATTCCTAAGGGTTTACTAGAGCTATTGCATGGAGGACTTCAGTTAGAACTCATGTGACAGAGTTTGGTGGAGTTGTAGAAGTAGTTGGTGGAGTTGTGTTCAGTTTAACTCAGTTAGACACAGTTGAGCTACTTGTATCTAGTCTAACTGATTAATACACTAGTGATGAGTGGTGTGAATTAATTATTAATTAATTCACTAATTATTAACTCATAAATCAACTAATGAATACATCAGTTAACTCAAGTGCATGGACAGTTCAATGAAGACCAGTGGAGAGGTTAGGTGAAAGAGCAGTGTGACTATCAGTTGTGACTATACTTGTGCATGAGATTTGCACACACATTGATTGAGATTTCCAATGAGGATTGTGCAATACAAGCCAGTGGGATTCGAACTTGGATCTCATCATTATTCATCTTGGATTGCGCAGTAGAGGCAGGCAGACAGGTGGAGCAGATTAGAGCATGTGATATGTATGATCTGAGCTTGTTTTGTGTGTAACAATTGGAGATAGTGCTGAGAGCTTGTGAGGAGTTTGTACTATGATTGTTAAATGTTCTCTATCATTATAATATACAGATAGTTGGGGGTTTTCAGCTTTAAGCTTTCCCATAAATACTGTGTTTATATGTGTGATTGTTTATGTTTTAATGTGCGCATGTGATTGTTTTTAATTCCGCAAATTGATGATCAATAGTAGAAGAGGTTATGTATTATGCATGAAGCTCAAATAGTGTGTGATCAGGATAATCTCAGTGAATAAGTGATCTATTATTCAAATTTCTACATGGTATCAGAGCAGTATTGATCATTGGAGCAATTGCAGAACATTGAAGCGGTTGAGTTTTGTGCTGGTGGAATTCGAATTTGCAGCAGTGTTTTCTTAGTGTCGAAGTTGAGATTTATTTCAACGGATTGCGATTGGAGTATGCCCTTGAGGGCAGCTTGAATTATATTGCATGGAAGGACAGGATGGAGGCGGTGTTAGATGACAATGGGCTGAAGGAGTTCACAGATGCAGAAGTCCCAAAGCCTTCTTCTAGCGATGCTGCCTTGGTTGAGGCTTGGAAAAAGAAGACAGCAAAGTGTCGAAGGATTCTATTGGATGGCGTGAAGGATCACATAGTATCCAGCCTACATGGTAAGGCTTCTCCATTCTTGATGTGGAAATCCTTGACAGATTTATTCCAAAGCAAGAGCGACCAGAGGAAGTTGGCGCTCAAGGATAAACTTAGAAACATAAAGATGGAGAAAGGCGACAGTATGCCCAAATACCTCACGAAGTTCACCCAATGCAGGGATGAGCTGGGAAGTGTGGGGGTGACTGTAGATGATGAGGACATGGTGAGCTTGGCTCTCCTTGGGCTTCCGAAGAGTTGGCATTCCTATCAGGACTCTGTCAATGGTCGAGAGAAATTGCCAGGATGGGAGCAACTTTGGTCGGATCTTGTGCAAGAGGAGATAAGGCGGAGTACCAGGGACGAATCTTCATCAAAGGCATCTGATGAAGAGAATTGTGCTTTGGCTGCCAAAGCAAAGAATTGGAAGAGCAAGAAAGCTTCTCAGTCTGGTGCGAAAGGCAAGAAGCAAGACATGTCCAAGGTGAAGTGCTTTCACTGTCACCAACACGGACATTATGCCACAAATTGTCTGCAGAAGGAAAATACGCCATTTGTAGATGCGGTACGGAGAGACGCCAGCCTTGCGATTTGAGCTGGATTTTCGGCCCAGGTAACGTAACGGTGTAAGTGTGGCGGGATCGGTATGGTTTAAGACGTTGAGGTTCGTCTTTTCACATGACAGGAGATCGAGATTTGTTTACTGATCTGGATGAGAAAGATCTTGGAGTGCACATCGAGATGGGCGATGATGGTAGATACAGTGCGACTGGTATCGGTACCATTTACTTTGAGAGGGAGTCTGGTAAACCCTTCAGATTGAAGGAAGTGATGCATGTTCTAGGATTGAAGAAGAATCTTATCTCTGTCGTGATGTTAGAAGACAAGGGATATGATGTTGTCTTTAGCGAAGGAAAAGCTTTCCTACGAAGTAAGGCAACTGGTGAGACCCGGAGGATAGGGGTTCGAGTTAAGAACCTTTATCAATTGTAGGTATATGGCTGCGCAGCAATGGCAAGCAAGGCAGAAGGAGTGGTGAGCCGGGATGATGGCGGTTGTGTGCGCAAGGTGGGCCACCTTCACCATGGAGCTTTGAAGATACGCGACAGATTTCTGCGGGCTTCCTAAAGGCACTCTTGCCCAGTCAAATCAATGCAAGGGGTGTACCTTGGAAAAATTTGTGAAAGCCACCTTTCACGAGAAGGATAGTCGCGCCACGACGATCCTTGAGAGAATTCACACAGACGTGTGTGGACCTTTCTCAGTAGCTTCGACAGCAAAGCACAGGTACTATGTGATCTTTTTTGATGATTTTTCTCGGAAGTGCTGGATCTTCTTCATGCAGAAGAAGAGCGAGACATACTCAAAGTTCTGTGAGTTCAAGGCACTGGTGGAGAAAGAATGGGGGAAGCAGGTGAAGGCTCTTAGGAGCGAAAATGGTTGTGAATTCATCTCTAGCGAATTCAAGTACTTTTGCAGCGTAGAAGGAATTTGAAGAGAGCTTATAGCACCTCATAACCCACAGCAGAACGGGGTTGCTGAGCGGAAGAATAGAACGATCGTGGGTGTTGCACGGGCGATGTTGCATGATCAGGGCCTACCCATTCACTTGTGGGCGGAGGCATGAAATACTGCAGTATATGTGCAGATACGTTGTCCTCACAAGATACTTGGCATGAGTACACCCGAGGAGGCGTTTTTTGGTAAGAGGCCTGATATTTCCCATTTGAGGATTTCTGGTTCACCTGTTTACATTCATGTGACTAAGGATGCCAGGAAGAAGCTGGAGCCGACCGCAGAGGTTGGGATATTTGTGGGGTACACTGATACGCCCCACAACTATCGTGTGTATTTTCCAGACAATCGTAAGACTGTTGCGACGGGATATCAAATTTCAGGAGTAGAAAGCCATGAAGTGTTCGCTTGAGAGGGAGCTACACTTGCATGTAGAGGAGGAGCTATTATTTCCTAAGGATGAGCCTCAAGATGTGGATTAGCCACAAGAGAAGGTTCATGGAGTGGAAGAGACCACTCATGTAGCACCAACCATCAGAGGGCGGAAGCGCACTACAGAAGCTAAGCGACTGGCTCAAGATGCAGAGAAGGTTGTAGGAGCACCTACATCACAGCGCAGACAGACACAGTCACCTGACCGGTATACTGGATACATGGCTCTTATGAGCAAGTGTATCGTGACGGAGCCATCCTCTTTCGAGGAAGTTGTGGAGGATCTCGCATGGGTAGATACCATGGTGGAAGAGTATGATTCGATTATCAGAAACAGTGCATGGGAGATTGTCCCAAGGCCGGAAGGGAAATCAGTGGTGGGTTCGAGATTGATCTACAAAGTGAAGCAAGCAGTTGATGAGAGTGTGGAGAAGTACAAGGCAAGATTTGTTTCCCGAGGCTTTTCACAGATTGAGGAGATCGATTATGAGGAGACCTTTGCACTGTCGCAAGGTATTCTAACATACGGACGATTCTTGCTCTCTCAGTGCAGATGGGGTGGCACATTCATCAGATGGATGTGAAGACTGCATTCCTCAACGGGGTGATTGAGGAGGAGGTGTACATAGAGCAGCCCGAAGGTTTCGAGATCTTCAGCAGTGAGTCGCATGTGTGCAGGCTCAAGAGAGCGTTGTATGGGTTGAAACAAGCACCTCGTGCTTGGTACACACAGATAGACAATTATTTCACTGAGATTGGATATGGTTCATGGTACAGACAGGAGGATCGGTTGAGGTGGCACAGCTTCACTGATTGGTATCATCATATCAGAGATTGTGTGCAGCGGAGAATCATGTTACTTTCATACATTCCCATGGAGGATCAGGATGCTGATATCTTGACGAAGGAGCTCACCAGGAGCAAATTCAAATACCATAGAGGCAAGATAGGGGTTGCAGATAATCCATATCTTGTTGAGAGGGAGTGTTGAGAATGCAACAAGATGATGGAGCTTAGTGGAAAGAAGTCGCCTTCACTAAGTGGGCCCGCAGGGTATTTTTGGCGCAAAGTCTATTTTTAGACATATGGATCATGGTCTATGAGTTGCAGGTTGCTATTTGTGGATGGTTGGTCAAGTCGGGAAAAATAGATGGACTTATATTTTTAGACATACTGGGTGGAATCTATTTTTAGATTTCCAGTCTAAAAATAGATATGTCGAATATTATTAGCTCTTAATAATATTTGGACTCTAAACATTATCTTATTCTCTTGGAGCACTTCGGGTAAAATTTTCAGATGTAGCAAGAGGAGCTGAAAAAGAGGTCGATATTCCCTGGGGTTTTACTTGGAGCTATTGCAGGGGACTTCGGTTAGAACTCATGTGACAGAGTTTGGTGGAGTTGTAGAAGTAGTTGGTGGAGTTGTGTTTAGTTTAACTCAGTTAGACACAGTTGAGCTACTTGTATCTAGTCTAACTGATTAATACACTAGTGATGAGTGGTGTGAATTAATTATTAATTAATTCACTAATTATTAACTCATAAATCAACTAATGAATACATCATTTAACTCAAGTGCATGGACAGTTCAGTGAAGACCAGTGGAGAGGTTAGGTGAACAAGCAGTGTGACTATCAGTTGTGACTATACTTGTGCATGAGATTTGCACACACATTGATTGAGATTTCCAATTAGGATTGCGTAGTACAAGCCAGTGGGATTCAAACTTGGATCTCATCATTATTCATCTTGGATTGCGCAGTAGAGGCAGGCAGATAGGTGGAGCAGATTGGAGCATGTGATATGTATGATCTGAGCTTGTTTTGTGTGTAACAATTGGAGATAGTACTGAGAGCTTGTGAGGAGTTTGTACTATTATTGTTACATGTTCTCTATCATTATAATATATAGATAGTTGGGGGTTTTCAACTTTAAGCTTTCCCATAAATATTGTGTTTATATGTGTGATTGTTTATGATTTAATGTGCGCATGTGATTGTTTTTAATTCCGCAAATTGATGATCAATAGTAGAAGAGGTTATGTGTTATGCATGAAGCTCAAATATTGTGTGATCAGGATAATCTTGGTGAATAAGTGATCTATTATTCAAATTTCTACATGGTATCAGAGCATTATTGATCATTGGAGTAATTGCAGAACATTGAAGCGATTGAGTTTTGTGCTGGTGGAATTCGAATTTGCAGCAGTGTTTTCTTGGTGTCGAAGTTGAGATGTCTTTCAACGGATTGTGATTGGAGTATTCCCCTAAGGGAAGCTCGAATTATATTACATGGAAGGACAGGATGGAGGTGGTGTTAGATGACAATGGGTTGAAGGAGTTCATAGATGCAGAAGTCCCAAAGCCTTCTTCTAGCAATGCTGCCTTGGTTGAGGCTTGGCAAAAGAAGACAGCAAAGTGTCGAAGGATTCTGTTGGAGAGCGTGAAGGATCACATAGTATCCAGCCTGCATGGTAAGGCTTCTCCATTCTTGATGTGGAAAGCCTTGATAGATTTATTCCAAAGCAAGAGCGACCAGAGGAAGTTGGCGCTCAAGGATAAACTCAGAAACATAAAGATGGAGAAAGGCGACAGTATGCCCAAGTACCTCACGAAGTTCATCCAATGCAGGGATGAGCTGGGAAGTGTGGGGGTGACGGTAGATGATGAGGAATTGGTGAGCTTGGCTCTCCTTGGTCTTCCGAAGAGTTGGCATGCCTATCAGGATTCTGTCAATGGTCGGGAGAAATTTCCGGGATGGGGCTTGAACTTTGGTCGGATCTTGTGCAAGAGGAGATAAGGCGGGTACCGGTGGATCTTCATCGAAAGTCATCTGATGAAGAGAATTTCGGCACAGCTGCAAAGCAAAGAAGGGGAAGAGCAAGAATTCTTCTCTGATGCAGTCGACCGAAGTAGGACATGTCCAAGGTGAAGTGCTTTCCTTCTCACTGACACGGACATTATGCCAACAAATTGTCATGAGAAGAAGAAAAATAAGCAGGCTGTTGGATCTGCAGCTGGAGAGGCCTTAGCCTCACAGTTTGAGCTGGATTTTTTGTTGATCGCATGCTTGGTTTCAAGTGTGGTGGGATCAGTGTGGTTTCTGGACAGTGGTGCGTCTTTTCACATGACAGGAGATCGAGATTTGTTTACTGATCTGGATGAGAAAGATCTTGGAGTGCACATCGAGATGGGCGATGATGGTAGATACAGTGCAACTGGTATCGGTACCATTTCCTTTGAGAGGGAGTCTGGTAAACCCTTCGTATTGAAGGAAGTGATGCATGTTCCAGGATTGAAGAATAATCTTATCTTTGTGGCGATGTTAGAAGACAAGGGATATGATGTTGTCTTTAGCGAGGGAAAGGCTTTCCTGTGCAGTAAGGCAACTGGTGAGACCCGGAGGATAGGGGTTCGAGTTAAGAACCTTTATCAATTGCAGGTAGATGGCTGCGCAGCAATGGCAGGCAAGGCAGAAGGAGTGGTGAGCCGGGATGATGGCGAGTTGTGGCATCGGAGATTGGGCCACCTTCACCATGGAGCTTTGAAGATACTGCAGCAGATTTCTACTGGGCTTCCTAAAGGCACTCTTGCACAGTCAGATCAGTGCAAGGGGTGTACCTTGGGAAAATTTGTGAAAGCCACCTTTCATGAGAAGGATAGTCGCGCCACGACGATCCTTGAGAGAATTCACACAGACGTGTGTGGACCTTTCTCAATAGCTTCGACAGCAAAGCACAGGTACTATGTGATCTTTGTTGATGATTTTTCTCGAAAGTGCTGGATCTTCTTCATGCAGAAGAAGAGCGAGACATACTCAAAGTTCTGTGAGTTCAAGGTGTTGGTTGAGAAGGAATCGGGGAAGCAGGTGAAGGCTCTTATGAGCGACAATGGTGGTGAATTCATCTCTGGCAAATTCAAGGAATTTTGCAGCACAGAAGGAATTCGAAGAGAGCTCATAGCACCTCATAACCCACAGCAGAACGGGGTTGCTGAGCGGAAGAACAGAACGATCGTGGGTGTTGCACGGGCGATGTTGCATGATCAGGGCCTACCCATTCACTTGAGGGCGGAGGCATGCAATACTGCAGTATATGTGCAGAACCGTTGTCCTCACAAGATACTTGGCATGAGTACACCCGAGAAGGCATTTTCTGGTAAGAGGCCTGATATTTCCCATTTGAGGATTTTTGGTTCACTTTTTTACATTCATGTGACTAAGGATGCCAGGAAGAAGCTGGAGCCGACCGCAGAGGTTGGGATATTTTTGGGGTACACTGATACGCCCCACAACTATCGTGTGTATTTTCCAGGGAACCGATCCTTCGAAGGCTGACTAAACAGAATATCAAATTTCGGGAGAAAGCCAAACAAGGTTCGCTTGTGAAGGGGCACACATTTGCATGCGGAGAGGAGGGGCTGACCAGTTCCTCGGGATGAGCCTCGGGATGTGGATCAGCCACAGAGGAGGTTCATGGAGTGGAAGAGACCACTCATGCGAGCGCCGACCATCGGAAGGCGACGCACTACGAAGGGCGAGCGACGCTCAAGATGCGAGAGAAGGTTGTAGGAGCACCTACATCACGGTGCATACGGAGACGATCACGGCCAGGTATACTAGATGCATGGCTCTTGTGAGCAGTGTATCGTGTGAACCATCCTCTTTTGAGAAGCTATGGAGGACCCGCATGGGTAGATGCCATGGTGAAAGAGTATGATTCGATTGTCAGAAACAGTGCATGGGAGATTGTCCCAAGGCTGGAAGGGAAATCAGTGGTGGGTTTGAGATGGATCTACAAAGTGAAGCAGGCAGCTGACGGGAGTGTGGAGAAGTACAAGGCAAGATTTGTTGCCCGAGGCTTTTCACAGATAGAGGGGATCGATTATGAGGATACCTTTGCACCTGTCGCAAGGTATTCTTCCATACGAACGATCCTAGCTCTCTCAGCGCAGATGGGGTGGCACATTCATCAGATGGATGTGAAGACTACGTTCCTCAACGGAGTCATTGAGGAGGAGGTGTACATAGAGCAGCCCGAAGGTTTCGAGATCTTCAGCAGCGAGTCGCATGTGTGCAGGCTCAAGAGAGCGTTGAATGGGTTGAAACAAGCACCTCGTGCTTGGTACACACAGATAGACAATTATTTCACTGGGATTGGATTAAGTGTGCGGCGGATCCGAACCTATACCAGATTGTGGTGGAGGGTAAGTTGCTGATCATTGTACTTTATGTAGATGATTTGATTTTGACAAGTGATGAGTTGTTGATACTTTCATGCAAGGAGGATCTTGCAAGAGAGTTTGAGATGAAGGACTTGGGCCTCCTTCATTATTTCCTAGGATTGGAAATTTGGCAACGCAGTGATGGATTGTTTGTTTCTCAGGGTAAGTATGCCCGGGAGATACTGGAGAAGTTCAACATGCATGGCTGCAAGCCTGTTGATACTCCTCTTCCTGGTGGATGGAGGAAGGAGGATGCTACTTCGGCGGAGGTAGTGGATGCCACTGTTTATCGACAGTTGGTGGGGTCGCTTATGTATATGGTCAATACACGACCCGACATATGCTATGCAGTTAACCAGCTTTCACAAGCTATGGTTAAGCCTACCAAGCTCTTCTGGGAGGCAGGCAAGCATGTAGTGAGATATCGCAGAGACACTTATCTCAGAGGCACATCGGGATATGGTTCATGGTACAGACAGGAGGATCAGTTGAGGCTGCATGGCTTCACTGATTGGTATCATCATATCAGAGATTGTGTGCGCAGAGAATCATGTTACTTTCATACATTCCCACGGAGGATCGGGATGCTGATATCTTGACGAAGGCGCTCACCAGGAGCAAATTCGAATACCACAGAGGTAGGATAGGGGTTGCAGATAATCCATATCTTGTTGAGAGGGAGTGTTGAGAATGCAACAAGATGATGGAGCTTAGTGGAAAGAAGTCGCCTTCACTAAGTGGGCCCGCAGGCTATTTTTGGCGCAAAGTCTATTTTTAGACTATGTCTATTTTTAGACATATGGATCATGTTCTATGAGTTGCAGGATGCTATTTGTGGATGGTTGGTCAAGTCGGAAAAAATAGATGGACTTCTATTTTTAGACATATTGGGCGGAATCTATTTTTAGATTGCCGGTCTAAAAATAGATATGTCAAATATTATTAGCTCTTAATAATATTTAGACTCTAAACATTATCTTATTCTCTTGGAGCACTTCAGTTAAGTGCACAGATGTGGCACAGGAGCTGACAGAAGGAATTACGCTATTCCTAAGGGTTTACCGGAGCTATTGCATGGAGGACTTCGGTTAGAACTAATGTGACAGAGTTTGGTGGAGTTGTAGAAGTAGTTGGTGGAGTTGTATTCAGTTTAACTCAGTTAGACACGGTTGAGCTACTTGTATCTAGTCTAACTGATTAATACACTAGTGATGAGTGGTGTGAATTAATTATTAATTAATTCACTAATTATTAACTCATAAATCAACTAATGAATACATCAGTTAACTCAAGTGCATGGACAGTTCAGTGAAGACCAGTGGAGAGGTTAGGTGAAAGAGCAGTGTGACTATCAGTTGTGACTATACTTGTGCATGAGATTTGCACACACATTGATTGAGATTTCCAATGAGGATTGCGTAGTACAAGCCAGTGGGATTCGAACTTGTATCTCATCATTATTCATCTTGGATTGCGCAGTAGAGGCAGGCAGACAGGTGGAGCATATTGGAGCATGTGATATGTATGATCTGAGCTTGTTTTGTGTGTAACAATTGGAGATAGTGCTGAGAGCTTGTGAGGAGTTTGTACTATGATTGTTACATGTTCTCTATCATTATAATATACAGATAGTTGGGGGTTTTCAGCTTTAAGCTTTCCCATAAATACTGTGTTTATATGTGTGATTGTTTATGTTTTAATGTGTGCATGCGATTTTTTTAATTCCGCAAATTGATGATCAATAGTAGAAGAGGTTATGTATTATGCATGAAGCCCAAATAGTGTGTGATTAGGATAATCTCGGTGAATAAGTGATCTATTATTCAAATTTCTACAGATCCTTTGCACTGAAACAGTTTTTTCATTTTAGTATCTATCTTGATTTCTTGCATTTCTTGACAAATTTGGCCAGAATGAGTTTGGTCCTTGGAGTATATTTGGTCTCCCATTTAAAGATCAAGTTGACAGTTCTTCTTGCTTATGGCATGTTTTTTTCACGTCAACTGCCAAACACAATGGTGGCTAGTAACCTTGAGGGGCTTGACAAGATTGGAGATTTGTGACCATTGACTGCACTTTGGATAAACATATCTTGGACAATGGTGCAACCGATTGAGCTTACTCATGGAAGTATTTCAATTAGTTTTCCTGCAAATAAATCACAAATGTATGTTGCCTTTGTCAAATTATATATTTCTTGAAATAATTATTTTTTGATATATTGCTTGAAATAATTGTTTTTTCTTGTCCAAATAGTGCTTGGAACAATTCCTTGCCAATGATAATTTTATGCACAAAAGGTGTCATATTAAGAGTTATGCGAGGGTTCATCTTACAAGGAAACAATTAGTGGGTTTTTCAAATATTTTTAAACCCGGTTTTGGGTCAATATCATAGAGATGATGAATAATTGTTACTACCACCATAATGGGATGCTGCAGAATACATTTCAAAAAGTGCATCCTGATTTGGTGTAGCTACTAGCCATATACTTAGCTTCTCTTTCTCTTCACTTTTTTTCTTTTCTTTTTCTATTGTTTTACAATTATAATAGATTAGATATATTGTTATCTAGGAGATGCAACTAATTCTCCTAATTTGCAAGGTAGCTTATAAGCAGAGTGTTTTGCTTACAATTGTTAGGGTGTGCCAAACGATTTTTGTCATTACCTTGTGAAGTTGTTTCTTATATCTGTGATAGAGTGGTCATTCATCTCTCTGTCTCTCTCTCTCATGGAAAGAAACTCCAATTGTGATGGTTCTTAACCTTCATATTGGCATGAGTGATAAATTGTGATTCTCATCGCATGGCAAGTTTTGTAGGGGTAATTCACAAGTATGCTAATGGCACAAACCTTGATTTTTTCTTGGAGATTGTGTATGATGGTTGTGGACCCTCTTACTTCTTCTTGGTGGTGCAAGGTATGCTACATAATTGATTCAGTGGATTTCATTGTATGTATAGTTTTCACTTAATTTCTACATTCAAATCGATGCATTGTATTTTCATAATCTTTGACCCTTTGGAATTATTAACTAGTTTTTTCCAAGCATTTAATGGTCTGCAAATGGTGGTTGTGTGCATTAGATGTAGCATATTTAATTGACAGAAGACAAGGGTAAAGGTTTTTTGTGTGTCTTGCATGCATCACAAGGTATGCTGACCAATGTTCATTTCATGGGACTAGTTGATTGGGATACTTGTGGAGCCCAGATTAAATATCCAGGCTTGTTTCTTGAAATTGTTTGGTATTGGTGTGTAACTCAAATTCCAAGTCTCCTCCCTTCATCTTTATAGTTTCTTGCTGTTGGGATTCCCTATGAAGTGGTGATTGCCTGCTTGACATGGAGGTATATTGGTCATGCGATCATTTGAATTGGGTTTTGCTCCTTGGCTCTAACTGGTACATATGATCTACCAGTCAATAAATATTTCAGCAGAGACTATAATTTATCCTATTTGAAGAAAAATATCATCAATTTGTCAAGGTTGGAACTGGGTTTTGTCTTTGCCAGTCGAGAACCCCTTCCGTCATGTTCTTTTCATTGTCCACTTGGTCACATTGGTGGTTGTTGCTACCCCTAATGTTGACATGATTGGTAAATGCATATTTCAAGGGTTACTTGTAGGATGCTCAAGGGCTACAGACACACACTTATTTTTGGTTGAGAGTAATCCTTCATGTGATGATATTCCTGGATGTTCAGCATAGTGAATCTCCTTGATAATAATGTGGTTGCCTTGGTTGGAATGATGATTCTAGCCTTCACAAGGTTAGATTATCAGTGGAGGTTGCTTCAGTGGTGCATAATGTTCTTCATGAACCAACATCAAGGTGGTCAAATAATCACATCTTGGTCACTTTCACCTTGTGCTACATGGTTAGATCATAAGTATCCTCTGATGTGGTAATACACTACCTAGTTTCATTCATGTTCATGTCATTTTTCCATAGTTTTACCTAGGCAATTTGTTTTACCTAGGAAGGGAAGACTTGGGAAAAATTGAAAGAAATTTTGAAGGGCCTAGCTCTGTGATAGCCTTTTCTTCTCTTTATGTATACTCAATTCCAATTTTAGCAAAGTTGTGGGCCAACTTGATACCTGGAAGTTGCCGAAATACATATCATTTTGGAATAAATTCACCATAATTCTTTCTGCAACAATTAGACAAATCATTAAGACGAATGGGGAATTACTTTTTGGGTCTAGGTGAAGAACAAGAGTTGCACATACTTGAGTTGAATTCCCTTAGTTATATGTTGAGGTTTTTTGTGTAGGGACTAAATTTACATTCACAGATATTTACCAGATTGAAGACTGAAGTCCATAGTTTCTACTGCTAAGGTCCCCTATGAAGGAATTGGATTGGAGCATTCTAAATTTTTAAGCTGAGTTAAGAAGCAACTTTGTGATGACAATCCAAATATATCATGTCCCTTGAAACTTGTGCAGGAATTACCTAAACAATTTTTCATTGAACCCATACCTCTCAGTGAATAACTTAAAGAAATTAGAGCAATTTTGCTTGTTCCAGAAAATAGTTATGAGTGTCCTCTTAATTTTGTAATAGGCGTGCCTATTGGAATTTGGCTATTGATGGTTTTGGGAGACTCAGTACAATATAACCAAATAGATGTCAATGAATTTGAAGGAAATTGTGGAGTAAAATCTGGTTCAGTTACTTTTCCATTTAATGTTGTGAAAAAATATTCATCATGTTTATTAGAAGTTTCTATTATGATGGAATGCCACTTTGAATTTGGGAGAGTTCTATTAAATAGATTTCAGGCTGGCTCAAAACGTGAACTTATTCCACTATCCCATGATGGGCTCCATTTTTCCCTTTGGTATTTGGGCCTGCAAGATCTTCTATCCATTGAAAAAGTTTACAAGTCTCTGCATGCTGCAGTGAAAGATGATCCTCATCTATGGAAAACTATACATGTGGATGATCCTTCTTGGTTTAAACTAGCTCCTCCATATACCATTGTTGAATAAGGTATGCAGAGAAGAGGGTGAAGATAATATTGATTTTGATCGCAGACAATCAAGATTTCCTACACAACTACCCCCCCACAAGTGATGGTACATATTCCTGTCTCTTATCGTTTTTGCTACTCCCGACCATATCACTCTGCACAATACATAAATTTAATATAGGAAAGGTAACGGTTCTGGTGCATGATTATACTATTTTCGACATATTTAATTGCATTATTTTGGTGCTACAATCAATGATTGTGTATCATGTATGGTAATGTGTTTGGCCTGAATAGTTGTGATTACAATTTGGTATCTTCGCATTTTTAAGTAAAAACAGATCAAACATTTTGTTTGTTTTTATGAATTTATGTTTATTTTTTATCCAGTGGAGATGATTGGTGACTTGGGTTCCTTTTAATCAGGCTTTACCATGTGGCCTTACCTAGTGATATACAACTCGTCTCTTGATGTTTTCTTCCCTTATAACCATGTCACATTATTCATACCATAGCGAAAAGTATTGGTGTAATACTGATGGATGCTTGTACTATTTTCGGCATTTTCGAGTGCTTCATTTGGTGCTACAAACAAGTTTGGATGTATGTTACTTAGTTTGGCACGACTTGTGAGTGTTTGAGATATTTTTTTTGGATTGAATACTTTTGATTATAGTTTGATGCTTCTAGATATGGATTATTTTCAAGTATTGAATTTACTTCAACATCAATTTAGAAACTGATATAACCTTGTTGTTTGTTGCTTCATTTTTGTTTAACTATCTCTTGTAATATTTGGTAGATATTGATATCAATATCTGTTTATCTATTGCAGGTCAATGAGATTTATTCCAGTGTAGCTCTAAACATGTCTGGGTAGACTTTGGAGATGACAACTTTACCATTAGCAGTTGGGAACATAAAGTACTGGTTAGCAGAGATGGACAAATGAAGCTATCAACTGAAGTATTTTTTGCTTCAATTAACCAATGAAGTGAACGTGCTGCAGGGGAGAGTGCTTGTATTTCTTTGGTAGCAATTATTGCTGACTGGTTACAAAACAACTCCAATTATATGCCAATAAAATCACAGTTTGACACATTGATATGTGAAGGATATCTGGAGTGGAGGAAGTTGTGGGAACTAGAGGAATATAGAGAGAGGTTCTCTGATGGACACTTTGATTTGGAAACAATATTGCAGTCAAACACGTTTTATAACTAGCATTGAACCTCCACATACTTTTAAATTGTGGCAATTGTCTTAAGATTAGATTGGGATGCAGGGGCTTTGAATTGGTTTTGCTTGGAAATATTATTTCTTTTAACATTATTTATTATGCACACAAGTGTCAAGGCTCTTGTGTGATGTTCCAGTGATATTTCAGTATTGTTTGTAAAGACTCTGTTTTTCCTGTAAAAGTTGGCATCCCCTAAAAGTTAGACAAGAAGGTGGGTTGGAATTTTTGGTGGGTTCTGAGACTCGACAGTATCATAATAATACAAAATAGAATTAGATGTTAGTATAATAGTATTCTATAATGTGATATTTACATATTAATACTATTGTGTTGTTAAATAATAGACTTTATTAGACAATAATGTGGAAGTTAAACAAAATCTTTTTCAATGACAAACTGTTGAAATAATTATTTAGTCTCATATTCTACTTCAGTTTTTGTGATCCTTCGAGTGGCAAGGCACCTTCTATTAAGAAAATTTGCCTCCGTGACATATCATGCTTGTAAGTTAATCATAAATTTGTAGATTTTTTTACTTACTTTTGATGATGGGTAGTTCCAATAAATGGAAATGTTTAGTTGGGTTGAGTGTTTATCATATTTATATAGGATTAACTTCTGATAATAGTTTTTTATGCCCTATATAGAAATTGTTCACTAGCATGGAAATGCTTAATGGAGAAGGCTTGGTGTCGTTCTTGTGAATGTGCATTGTAACTCTTTGTAAAAATATAGAATGTTTTAATTGTAATTTTCACTTCATTGATCTATTTGCAGGGGAAGAGTGGTACCTGCAAATCTTGAGGTGCATGAGGATGAATGTGGAAGTGATGATGATGTTGGTCATCAAAGACCAGCACCGAAGAAGTGAAATAAGTGTCTCCTCTGAATTTTGCTGCCTTTTTGGGTGCTTTTTGTTGGAAACCATCTTTGTTTCTATCTATGCACTATAATTCATATGGTAAGATAATATTTAATTTAAGCAATCTGGTATATAAACTATATATACTCCTGCAATCTAAAGATCATGGATACATATTCAAAATTTCAAACTCATGAATTTATTTTTGGAAAAAGGTTTTATAGATGCTTTTATTTGAGGCATACTTGTGTGTTAATTCAACATTCAGGTTTCTTTGCAAAATTATTATTTGTAAAATCTATGTATTTCTAACTATCTCTTCAGGTAAAATTTAGATATATTAAAGTTATAACATCTTATAGATTTTAAGTTGCACTAATCTATCATAAAACACTGGTAAAAGACAATATCTTATGTCAAATTCAATGCCATTTATTGTGTACAACGGGATTTCCACATTCGTGCTTTACCCAAACCCTGTTTGTTTTATATGCATTCTATATCATAGATCAAGGCATGAATGCTTATAATATATTAAGCCCTAGTTTTGAACTATCCTCTCTTCAATTTATTTGTAAGGATTGAATACAATCTAATTGCATAAATTACAACTAGGGCAGAGTAATAACTCAGTATTAAAATACACCATAAGCATTAATTGCTTCAAAGTATTATAAATTCATTTTAATATTACTTGATTTTCCATGCTTATATGGAACATTGTCGAGAGACGGAACTATAACAACAATGGATTTGCATGAAAGCTTTATAATTTCTTCAAACGTGAAAGTTGTGATGCATTACTAAGTTTCTTCATTATTTTATAGATCATTACACATCAAACCGACTTTACTCCTAGACTGGCATTGCATTCAACATTGTGCACAAGTATGATTTACATGTATTAATCAAAAGTATGATTTTATCTATATTGATAATGCAATTTGAATACATCATACAATACATAGGAGTGTTATGGCTATGAAGTTCAATATGAAATAATCTATTGATTGCTACTATTACTATTATATATGGGGTGCTCTTCTAATGGCCATTTATTAGGTATGTGAAGAAGGCTTTGTGGAATTTGTATTTACTATAAGATTATGCATAGCTGAGTTGCGGACAACTAAGTAGAATTTGGTAGGAAGTTTGGAGTATGTGTAATTCATAATGATCTTGTCTTCTCTTCATTGATGACTTTTCAATGTGTGAGTTTTGACCTAAGCCATTGAATTATCAATGTGTCAAGGCTCAAAACTCTACCTATATGTAAACTACTTATGATCATTCCAAGGAACATGAATCCTAATTTTTGTAGGTTTAAAATTTATCACAAGTTTGCTCTATTGTGGTCGAATTAGTGGAGGTTATCTCAAAATTTATTGAAGGTACCATGGATCTAAATTTCTTATGAACTTTCAACACTATAACAAACTTTGGTGCAAATAGTTGATCAATTCTCACTTGGTTAGGGTTACAGATGTTGATGAAAATTTTGTGTGCATGCATGAGAGTTGGGTGCAAATACACAATGTTGTGTAGCATTAGTGTGATAAATATGGGATAGTGCAAAGCATAGTTTTGAATATTAGTCTGAGTTGACTCGTACCTAATCAACTCAGTTAAGTTGATTATTGGTTGAATGGTTAATTGTTGGTTCAATGGACATAAGATCTTGTAGGCCCAAATACCAAAGGGCAAAATGAAGCCCATCGTGGGGTTCTCTTTGTAATTCTCCACCACTGATACCTTCCATATGTCCTCAAACTCCTCTCCAACCTCCATATCAGTGTTAGTAGTAGCATGAGAAACAACACTACGCTTAGCAGAACTAGAACGCGTTTTCCAAACTACATGAGAGCTACTTCCCTCACCAGTCACCATGTGCCATGCTTGGTCTCGATGGTTCATTTCCTTCAACTCTTGGTTCAACTACCATATCTTCTTAGAACCACCCTGAACTCCACTAGACAATGATTCACCATTTTGTACTAGTGATTCGCCATTTGTACTAGTGATTCGCCATGATTTTATAAGATAATATAATCTCGTGAGAGATTCGCCAAAAAAATTATATATACATATTATATATTAATAAAATCGCCTTCCATTTTTCCTATATATCGTGGGTATTCGCCTATTTATTATATATATAAATTTAGGGGGGTTCTTAAAATTTTCCCTGCTCTTTTCCAGATTTTAACCCTTGTTTTCTCGAGATTACGAATCTCAATCCAGGTTTCCCTTCCGTACCGGGTACCAATTATAGTTTTAAGGTTTCTGTGACCTGTGAGTTTTGAGTTGTTGAATTCATAATCTCCACGGTATGCATTTTTGCGTCTATTTTTCGGGTCTACATCAAGACCCATCATCAGGACAAATCCTGTCAAAAAGAGAGGAGGTTAGATGCAATCCACCTCTCTTTTCCGGATTTCAACCCTTTTCTTCTCGAGATTACGAATCTCAATCCAATTTTCCCTTCCGTACAAGGTACCAATTATAGTTTTAAGGTTTCTGTGGTGTGAGTTTTGAGCTATTGAATTCAGAATCTCCACGGTATGCATTTTTGCGTCTACGTTTTGGGTCTAGATCAAGACCCATCATCTGGACAAATCCTATCAAAAAGAGAGGAGGTTAGATGCAATCCGCCTCTCTACTCTAAATTGTGTTTTTACAATGCTTTGGGTGTGGTTTTGATCTAGTGACCATTTTTGGTAATCTTATAAGGTTTGGTGTGTCAAATGTTTAATTTATTTGTGTAATATGTGATTATATGTTTTTTTTTAGTAGTAGGTTTCATTTTGTTTGACTAATTAGCTTGAGAAACCTATAATAAATTAGAAATGACCACTTTGATTAGCTATAATACTCAACTAACTAACTAACTATATATATAATAAATTTTCATTAAAATATTTGAAAATACATTTTCAAAAATATTTTAATTTTCATTAAAAAAAATTGCTTTAGTAAACCATAATCAATGTTATACGATAAATAACCATGTATAACACAATAATATAAGGGTAAGAATGGGTCCTTTCTATGCAACGAATATAACCAAAAAAAACTGAAATGTACGATATGTTTTTCTTTAATTACATGTTGCTTTCCCAAAATGGAAGAGTATTTTCAAGGTTACATGTTGCTTTCCCAAAATGGAAGTGTACTTTCAAGGCCACATAGAGCTCAAGCCCAAAGCCCTAATAATTTCCCAAAAAAAATAATAATAAGATAGGTAACTTCACCAGGAGTGTTTACGCGTAAAATTAACGCTCACAGTTGACTTGCCAGGAGTGTTTATGAGCATCGTTATTTTTTTTCTACAAAAAAAATGTTGACCAAGTAGGAGTACGCAGGATCGTTATAGTTAGATTACTCTAGAATATTTAGACGTTGCGTGATAGATCTGCTTTCGTACGATTCCTTCGTCGCCTTGTACACCACGACGATATACAAATCAAAATTGTTTGGGAAGGGTCTGAAAATATAATAAAAGAAAAAAAAAATTAATAACTGAAAGAATCGAGAAATAGTAAGTGGCGCAGAATGATTCGTTTAATGTTTAAAAAAAAATTATAATAACTGAAAGAATCGAGAAATAGTAAGTGGCGCAGAATGATTGGTTTAATGTTAGAGAGACACAAAAAGCCCCGAGATTCTGACTTTCTGCTTTGTCGGACCGTTATTGAGAAGAAGGGAAGCCCGCGGGCCCGACACGGTGGTGCGAGCCCTAAAGCCGCCGCCTCCTCCTCAACTCTGCACCACCAAGTCCGCTCGCACGTCTGTTTATGCTCCCTTCCTCACACCTTCATCCCCCCTTCGCGCCTTCCTCTTACCTTCACGTTGCACCCTCTAAAACTATAAAGCGCCGCCTCACACGACACTCTTATTTATCAATTCAACAACGGACGATTTGCCATTATTCTTCTTCTGAATCTGCTATTCGAATTCATTTTTCTTCTGTTCGTTTTCCTTCAGCATTCCCCACTTCCTTTTGTTCTGAAATCTGCTTAGCAAGGAGAATTAGCGTGCACAGAAAAGGCCTCGACAGCACGACCCGATGACGGTATATATTTCAGTTTTCTCTGCTTTCTGCTGGGTTTGCATAGTTAACTTTAAAGTATTTTTTCTGAAAATCTAGCTTAGAAGGTTATTTGGAATCAATGCAGATTGTGGAGATGAAAGTACGCATGTGTTGCAGTGGCTGTGAAAACAAGATTCGCAAGGCTCTTTCTAAGCTAGAAGGTGTGCTGCAATATCGGGCCTCTAATAGATTGATCTGTTTTTGTTTTTATTTTTATTTTCAAACATAGTCTACCTTATACATAGTCCTGTGTATAAACAATATATTGACATAATCTGCACTGACCTGTTCTTGCAGGTGTAGACACAATAGAAATTGACATGGCTATGCAGAAAGTTATAGTGAGTGGCTACGCGGAGGCTAAGAAGATTCTGAAGTGTGTGAGGAGAACTGGGAAGAAGGCAGAGATTTGGCCTCATCCTTATAACAGCGAATACCATCCTTTCACTGCCCATTACTATCGTCAAAACACAAACTATATGCTTGCGGGTTCCTCAACTTACAATTACCATAAGCATGGCTACAATGGGAGCAGCCACGGCTACTATCAAACTGCTCCCTTCTCTACCATTGTAGACGAAAAGTCATCCACTATGTTCAGCGATGAAAATCCCCATGCATGCTCTATCATGTAGAGATTTTTTTTCCTTTTCTTCCTTTTCCTCAGAATATGGAAGGAAAAATATTTTTTTCATCCATTCAAAATATGTATATATAATTTACACACGCAAGAGAAAGGAAAAGATTCCTAAAGTTCCATGGATTTTTAGTAAAAGTGTGGTTTAAAAGATATGGTAAATATATATTGATTACCCCTTCTACCTTGGAAGGTAACGAGGGTATTGGTATGAATTGCATGCATCATATTCATGTGTTTTTTTTTTTTAATTATTATTTTGGTATGGGTGTGACATTTCAATTGGTTTTTTTCATATATATAAGTTTTTATTTATTTATGGTGTTTTTCGTAGTCTTAATATTATTCAATTTCATGTTTTATTATTATAGCAATTAAGATGTTTCATGATTTGCGTTGGGAATCATGATTGTTGTTAAATTAAAATTGGCAGGTTTTAGTCAACGATCACATCGTCAAAGATAAGGATCCACGAGAGATGGTTAGTCTATGTAACTAAACACATGGGGATCGTTGGTTTATCCAATGTCCAATAGTATCCTCCCAACACGAGTTGGATGTGTATCGAACTTGTGATCTATGATATGATACCATTTGTTGGAAATCATGATTGTCGTTAGACCAAAACCCGTAGGTTTTAGTCAACGATCACATCTCGAGAGATAAGGATCCACGAGAGACGGTTAGTCCATGTCACAAAATACACAGAGAGCGTTGGTTTATCCAGTGTCCAAATGTTAGTAAAAGTATAGCAACAAATTTGATTGAAAGTAGATAACCAATTTTCATTTTCTAACAACGAGATAACTAAAAAAGTACCTAAAATACAATGCTAAACTATCTTATAGAAAGTTGTGAATTAAAAGCCACATAAAAAAGTATATCCTTATATCATGACATTAAAAGGTCCTTATTGATGATTAAGTGAAATATTTAAAACCAAATACTTTTGTAATAATTTATTTTAAAATTAATACATAACCAAATAACTTGTTATATATATATATATATATATATATATATATATATATATATATATATATATATATATATATATCACTTATAAAATAATCCCCATACATATTTACTTACTTGGAATACATTTACTTATTTTATAAATCACTAAAAAAAATAAAGCACCAAAAAAACCAATCTTCTCTAGAGTCATTTAATAACTAAAACACATGCAACAATACAAAAAATAAACCAATATTTTCCAAAGTAAACCACAAAAAAAAACCAAAACCAATCTTCTCTAGAGTCATTTAATAACTAAGACACATACAACAATACAAAAATAAACCAATCTTTTCAAAAGCCATTTAATAACAAAGACAGATGTAATAGAGTCATTGTTGGGTATGTGTTATATTCTTTCCACGACTAATCACGCGCCCGCGGGGGGGAAGGGGGGGAGGGGGGGGTACTTTGCGCTAGGCGCAACGGGGGGGTCACAGAGGGGTCACATGGTTTTGGGGTATGATGGTTTTCGGCCCCTGGTATTTTTGTAGATCCAGTCAAGGGAACTATGGTTATGTTCTAATCCAGGGTTAATGGATTAGGATTTATGTATGCTTCGGCATGTATATATATGTGTTGTAACACTAAAAGGAATATAATGAAATATCAAGCTGGTCGTCCCGATTTGGGATCTAGGGGAAAATCTCTATGTTTATCTGTTTTATGTTTTATGCTCTCGCTATCATTTATTTTCTATTATAATATTCGTGTAGATAATTTATGTTCAGGGTTAAAACCTAAATTTGGTATCAGAGTTATTTCGGCTTCAAGGGGATGCCTTTGTTGCTGAGGGTTTTTTTCTCGGGCCTGAGGTAGACCCTGTTCAGTGGGAGATCTGCGGGATCGATTCTTGCGGTGAAAGAAGATGGCAAGTGGTGGAAAGATAGAGATCGAGAAATTTAATGGTCAGAGTTTTGAGTTGTGGAAGCTCAAGATGGAGGATCTGCTGGTGGATAAAGATCAGTGGATCGCGGTAGATCCAGGTACTAAACCAACGGCAATGTCAGATGAAGACTAGAAGAAACTAGATCGGAAGGCTAAGAGCACAATACGGTTGTGTGTCTCAGATTCAGTATTGTTGAATGTATCTGGGGAAGCTACGACGAAGAATTTGTGGGAAAAACTTGGGACTTTGTACCAATCTAAGTCTCTGGTGAATAAGTTGTTCCTACAGAAAAAACTGTATAACCTGAGGATGAAGGATGGAGACTCGGTGAAAGAGCATCTGAATGCCTTCAATACTTTGGTAAGTCAACTGTCATTTGTTGATATTAAAATCTCAGATGAAGATAAGTGCATCAGTTTTTTGTGTTCTCTACTAGAATCGTGGGATATTCTGGGTATTACAATAGGTAGCAATACAACTAGCTTGAATTTTGATGACATTGCCTCAGCCTTGTTGTTGGAGAAAATGAGATGGAGAAATATGGAGGGACAGAATGGAGATGCCTTATTTGTACAAGGAAGGTCCCAAAACAAAAACAAGAATAAGGTTTCTAGTGGGAGATCCAAATCTAGAGGGAGATCTAAATCTCCTGGAAAGTTTGTAAAGGTATGCTAGAAATGCGGAAATGAAGGGCACTACAAAAGGGAGTGCAGATCTAAAGCTCCTGAGAAAGGAAAGGGATCTAATGATGCTCCTTCTGCAGAGGAAAAAACCACCTCAGATGAAGGTGGGGATGTGTATTTGGCTTCTTCTTCAAATACACATGTAGATCATGAGGCATGTTTGACTGACTCGGGTGCATCCTTTCACTTCACTCCCCATTGGGAGTGGTTCTGCGAGTATGAGAAATATGATGGCGATGATGTCTTCCTGAGATGATAGGAAAGCGAGAATCGTCGGACGTGGAAGGTCAAGTTGAGTACAAGCATGAAGGATTAGAACACTTCCCAATGTTACGCATGTTCATTGGCCAAAAATCTAGTTTACGTAAGCAAGATGGATGATGCGAGTGTAAAAACGGTGTTCGAAAGATGCATGCAAGATGGTTCGGGGAGCAACGGTATTAATGCGAGGTCGGACTGGAACTGCAATGCAAACTCTGAGTAGCAACATTATTGATGGGTGTAACAGTTCTGTGGTTCCTGAAAGTGGAGCGGAAAGCCTAGCTGTCTCTGGAGAAAAGACCATGCTATGGCATCAAAGGCTTGGACATATTGGAGAGAAGGGCCTTCGAATACTGCATAGAAATGGTATGGTAGAAGGTATGTCTAATTGCTCTCTGGATTTTGATTTCTGTGAACATTGTGTATATGGGAAGTAGAATCGGGTGATTTTTCCTTTTGGGGCTAAGAGGGCGAACAAGATATTAGAACTTGTGCACAATGATGTGTTTGGACCTATGTCAGTTCCTTCACTGGGAAAGTCTGTGTACTATGTTTCATTCATAGATGACTTCTTAAGGAATACATGGATATATTTCTTGAGCAAGAAATCTGAAGTCTTTGACAGATTTAAAGAATTTAAGGCTCTGGTGGAAAACTAGATAGAGAAGAAGATAAAGGCACTGAGGACAGATAATGGTGGGGGTTCTCTGAGAAGGAATTTGAAGGATTACGTAAGAAGTGTGGTATGGCAATGAGAAGACTACTCCATACACACCTCAGCAAAATGGAGTTGCAGAAAGAATGAACAGAACACTGATGGAAAAGGCAAGAAGCATGCTCAGTGGTACCGGGTTAGGACAAGAATTCTGGGCAGAGGCAGTGGAGACTTCATGCTATCTGGTTAACAGATCACCTTCATCAGTGTTGGAGGATAAGACTCCACATGAGGTATGGACTGGTAAGAAACCCTCTCTTTCACATCTAAGGGTATTTAGATGTGATGCATATGTACATGTTCCAAAGAAGAAAATGACCAAGTTGGATAATAAATCTGAAAGGTGCATCTTTATTGGGTATAAGGATGGTTTAAAAGGTTACAAGCTTTGGAACTCGAAAACAAGGAAGGTTGTGTACAGCCGAGATGTGGTGTTTAGAGAGGTGAAAGATGTTATTAAACATGAAGTCATACCAAAGGAACTTGAAAAGATAGAGTTTGAGCTAAAGGAGGATGAATTAGACTCTACAACAGAAGAAGACTTAGAAGAAGAAGAGCCACAAACTCCAGTTGTGAGAAGATCAGCTCGGGAAAGAAGACAACAAGAAAGGTATAGTCCATCTGCTTTCTGTTCAAATTTTTCTTTAACTATAACTGATGATGATCCCAGAACTGTCAGGGAGGCAATAGATTCAGAGGATGGAAAACTCTAGAAAAAGGCCATGGTTGATGAAATGGCATCCTTGCACAAAAATGAGGCATGGGATCTGGTGGAGTTGCCGGCTAGAAGGAAGCCCATTGGGAGCAAATGGGTGTTTAAGAAGAATATAAATGTAGAAGGCAAGGTGGAGAAATACAAAGCTTGTTTGGTAGCAAAAGGTTATTCCCAGGTGCCGGGAATTGATTTTGGTGATATTTTTTCTCTTGTCGCCAAAGCTACTTCTATTAGATTACATTTAGCTGTTACTGCTACATTTGATTTTGAGATAAAACAAATGGATGTGAAGACAACATTTCTTCATGGGGATCTAGAAGAGGAGATCTACATGAAGAAAACTTAAGGCTTTATGGTGAAGGGTAAGAAATAACTGGTATGCAGGTTGAATAAGTCTATGTATGGGTTAAAACAGTCACCAAGGATGTGGTATCAGAAATTTGATACCTATATACGGGGACTTGGCTTCACCAGAAGCAAGGAGGATCATTGTGTTTATTTTAAATTAATTGGTGACGGTGTTATTTATTTGGTCTTATATGTGGATGATATGTTGTTGATTGGAAATGACAAAGAAATTATCCAAGATTTGAAGACCCAACTGTTCTCCAAATTCGACATGAAGGATCTTGGTGCTGCAAACTATATTTTGGGCATGGAAATTAAGAGAGATCGGGCAAAGAGGAAGCTCTGGTTAAAACAGAGGAAGTATGTCGAGACTATATTGCAGAGGTTCAATATGCAGGATAGTAAACCGGTGAGTGTTCCTATTCCTGTAGGTGCAAAGCTGTCTGCTGAACAGTGTCCCAAGACACAAGAAGAAGAGGAGGATATGTCCCGTGTTCCATATGCAAGTGCAGTGGGTAGCCTAATGTATGCAATGGTATGTACTAGACCAGACATTGCACATGCAGTGGGAGTATTGAGCAGGTTTATGTCAAACCCAGGGAAGGAGCATTGGACAACAGTGAAGCGGGTTTTCAGATATTTACGTGGCACTAGTGATTATGGCTTGTGTTACCAGGGAAGACCAGGATTGGAAAGAATGTTGGACATTCATGGTTTTGTTGATGCAGACTGGGCTGGAGATCTGGACCAAAGAAGATCTACAAGTGGGTATGTGTTTAGCCTATTTGGAGGCGCAGTCAGTTGGATGAGTAAAAGACAGTATGTAGTGGCTCTTTCAACTATAGAGGCAGAATACATAGCAGCCACTCATGCAAGCAAGGAAGCAGTTTGGTTGCAGAGATTGTGTTCAAGTATGGGGTTGGTACATCAAGCTATAAGGATAGACTGTGATAGCCAAAGTGCAATTTTCTTGGCTAAGAACCCTGCTTACCATTCAAAGACAAAACACATTGATGTTCAATATCACTTTGTTAGAGATATGGTTGAGGCTAAAAGGGTGTTGCTGGTAAAGGTGGACACTTTGAAGAATGTTGCGGATGCATTGACGAAGTCTGTGAGCACTCAGAAGTTCTCTTGGTGTAGAGAAACAATGGGTTTTGAAGAATTGGCCCAATGACTAAGCTCTCCTGTGGCCCCCAGCGAAAATTTTGGTCCTTAATTTTCGGTGGGCGGATCTGCCCATGGTTTTGTGCATGGGTTTGCACATGGTTTTGGGGTATGATGGTTTTCGGCCCCTGGTATTTTGTAGTTCCAGTCAAGAGAACTATGGTTATGTTCTAATCTAGGGTTAATGGATTGGGGTTTATGTATGCTTTGACATGTATATATATGTGTTGTAACACTAAAAGGAATATAATGAAATATCAAGCTGGTCGTCCCGATTTGGGATCCAAGGGAAAATCTCTGTGTTTATCTATTTTATGTTTTATGCTCTCGCTATTGTTTATTTTATGTTATAAGATTCGTGTGTAGATAATTTATGTTAGGGTTAAAACCTACAGTCATTTAATAACTAAGACACATACAACAATACAGACAATAAACCAATATTTTCAAAAGCCATTTAATAACTAAGACAGATGTAATAGTACAACTGCATGGGTATCACATGATATTACTTTAGTCTCAAAGTCCAACATGCCTCAATTACCAAAAAAAGGTTTTTAACTCCAAGGAAAATTTGAATGCATTATGATAAATGTGTCATGTCTATGTATGGATTTGTTAATGAGATAATCAGTAATGGATTACTTTAAGATGTTTATTTTAATTTATGCTTAATAGATAAGAACATTATCATACAAGTAGCTTATAACACTTGTATGTCACTTTTTCTTGTAATCAATACTAATACCTTTTCTCATCAATATTCTCCCACATGATTGACCCGTCATCTTCATCACACTTATTTTTCAAAACTGATGATAGGCCTATACATCATTCCACTTCAATGACCATAAATGCACAACACTAACACTACATTATAGTGTAAAGGATCCACATGATGAGGATTTAGGTTATCAAACTTGATAAGGTCAACCAATTATGATCAAAATTGACCAAATCAACCCATACCCTAGCTATCCCATCCATTTTAGAGAATGAGAGAGTTCTCATACGGGTCATTATGCATAATTCCTTACAATTAAATCTCACCTCGACCGTTAGCCCCCACAATCAAGGAAGGCAAGGCTCTCAATTTCAGGAGAGGATGCGAAGCATAGCTCGACCTAAATATCACCTTTGATCACTTAATCATACATTTATATATAATTATTATTATAGTCTACTCTAAATTTATTTTAGAGATCTTAACAATTGATATTAACTATCTCGATCTTTTTACCTCAGTGATATTGGCTTTATAGTCTCCATACATGCCTTAATCATACAACATTCTTCGTATTGTACATTGTTTGCTCAAATTTCATATTAGATTTGTGTTAACAATATGTTGTACATATTGAGTAATATCTTTATATATATGGTTTTTGTATTATGAATGATTATAGAGTTGGTTTGATGGTTTATTGCTAAGTTTATATAGAAAAAAAAATTAATTGTACTATTATTTTCTTATTGGACAACTTATTCTATAACATTCATGAATATTATTTCATCGTGACTAAGTGTCACCTTGATGTAGTTTGACTTGAATTGCATAATTTAATAATTTTTTTCACAAAATTAAGGATGGTGTGCCAACAAGTGTTTTATCCCATCTTGTAACCTTAAATAGTATTAGAGATTAGAAGTTTAAATGAAATGGAACTTGATACCAATTTGGCATATGAATCACTCTCAATTAATTTGGAAGGGGAGACTTGTAAATGGTGGTGGTATTTGTTTTGGAAATAGAAGTGTCCTTTGAAAACTCGAGTATTTACATATTTGGTTATGGCGAACCAAATTTTAACATAGGACAATTGTTGGAAGTGGGGTTGGCAAGTACCAAATAAGTGTTATTTATGTAAGATGGACAAGGAATTGGTTGATCACTTGCTTGTTTCTTGTTCTTTCATTTCACAAATTTGGAAAGATATCTTCGTAAGTATGAACTAGGTTGGAGGTCGGTCTCTTTCCAATCTTAAGCAGTGTTTGTGGTATTGGGTCAAAAATACAAACATTAGAGGAAACTTCAGCCTAAAAGTGGCCATGAAATTTCCATGTAATTTCCATGTCATAATATATTTTTTTTCCAAAGAAAAATTCGAACTTTCTATTAAGATGATAAAAAGTTACAAAGTATATGCCCAGTGGCATTCAAAGAAACTGTATATTTTTTCCGGCGGCCAGAAAAAACATAGAATTTGCAGGCTCAAGGAAACCAACAAAGCTGATTCCCAGTGGCCCCACAAATCTTTATATGAGGAGAGCACCTATGACGACCCCCAGGCCTCCCTTAATAGAGGAAAAAAACCCTAAAACAAGAGTCTAACATGCATTAAACTATTATGATCACAAAAAAAATCTAAAAAGTAAACACTTTTTTACAGATGTGAAATGTTTAGTCAAAAGGAAAAAACCAGTTTTGTGTCCCGGATCTCCTCTCATTGAGGAAAACAATCCGAAACAGAGACAAAATAGAGAGAATTTTGTTGTTCAAAGTCTAAAGTAACATAATTTTTTTTTATAAGAATAGAAATTAAAACACAAAAGCTAAAATATCCAGCTTTTAAAGAGCAAGTAGGGGCTGATCCAAGGCCTGAATCATATCTCCTTCATATTATTTTGTTACCCAAGTCCCCACAGCCTGTTGCACACCCTCATTATGTAGGAATTTACAGGGTAAGTTCCTTAGATCAAAAACCAAAGGTCACCGCTCACAAATAGATCACAAATCAGTACACCAATATTTGACATGGTTAAAACCATCAAAGAGGGAAATAGTTCATGGCTTGAGCCAACGCGGTCACTTCAGGTGATTTATTAATATAAAGAAAGAAAATTTACATAAGCTTCTCTCATAAATGGTTACCAGACAAATGACCCTCCATGCTATTTAAATAGATATCATGGACCAATTGAGCGTTAAGCCATGAATCAAGTGTCGGTAATACCGAGGAGAGAGTGAACCGTCGGATCACAACATATCATGATCGTCAGACTATAAGTTACAAATGTACATAGTAAAGAAACACACTTTACCTAACTCTATGCTAGACCAAGTTATACTTAACTATTTCCTATGTGTCGAAATATCCTAACATCCCCCCTTAAGAACAACTTGGGATAGGATTGAAGGATTTACAAAGGTGACACAAAAGGAGACTATTTCCTATGTGTCGGAATATCCTAACATCCCCTCTTAAGAACAACTTGGGATAGGATTGAAGGATTTACAAAGGTGACACAATAGGAGAAGGAAGGAGGCATTAGAGCCCATCCCTCATTAATGATAACTTTCCTGAACTCCAAGCATAGATCGAAGTTTGGTAAACTTCGCTTTTGTGAGAGCCCTTGTAAAGATATCAGCAACTTGATCATTGGTTGAACAATAATTCACTTCAAGAACACGATCATGAATGATATTTTTGATGAAGTGTATGTGGAGCTCAATGTGTTTCATACGGTGATCTTGAACTGGATCTTTGCATAGCTGAATGGCACTCTAATTATCACACCAAAGTGTAGTTGGACGTTGCTAATGAAGACCAAATTCGGTAAGGATCTGACGAAGCCATAGGGATTCCTTGTTGGCTTCAACTGCACCACGATACTCTACTTCTGCCGAAGAAAGAGAGATGGAATTTTTTTTCTTACAATACCATGTAATAGGTCTTGAACCAAGAGTGAATACATAACCTGCAGTAGACTTTCGATCATCAGGGTCTCCAGCCCAATCAGAATCAATGAAACCAATAAACAATGGAGATGCGCCTGCACTGTAATGAATCCCGAACTGAATTGTACCTCGAATATATCAAAGGATTATTTTAGCTGCTTTTAAGTGACTTTCATGAGGTTGGTGCATAAATCGAGCAACAAGACCAATGAAAAAGGAAAGGTCAGGACGAGTATGGGTTAGATACAAAAGTTTACCAACAAGTTGATGGTATAAGGTAGCATCAACTTCAGGGGAATTACAAGTGACTGAAAGCTTGACTCCAGAATGAAAGGGAGAAGGGGTTGGCTTACATTCTTCCAAGTGAAAGTGGCCTAAAAGATCACATGCATACTTGGACTAAGAAAGAGTAATACCTTATTTGGATTGCAAGTTTTGAAGACCAAGGAAATAATGCAAGTGTCCTAAATCTGTCATTTCAAACTTCTTTTTGAGGCTAGACTTCACATGGTTTATATGGTTGTGATCACTACCAGTAAGGATAAGATCATCAACATAAAGAACAAGGATGATGAAATACTTTCCCACTTTCTTGGTGTAGACAATTTTGTCAGAATGACACCTAGAAAAGCCATTATCTAAGAGAAAGCTATCCATTTTGGTATACCAATCCCGAGGAGCTTGTTTGAGACCATAGAGAGACTTCCTAAGGTGACAAACAAGGCTAGAGTCGTTTTGGATAAAGCTAGGGGGTTGTTCCATGTAGATTTCTTCATGTAAATCCCCATGTAAGAAGGCAAATTTAACATCCATCTGATGGACTTCCCATTTAAAGGAGGCGGCAAGGAAAAGAACAAGGCAGATAGAATTCATTTTGGAAATAGGGGAGAATTTTTCAGTATATTCAATACCTTCAACTTGTGAAAATCCTTTAACAATAAGACGAGCTCTATGTTTATCCACTTTTCCATATGGTCCAAACCTTGTTTTGTAAACCCATTTGCATCTGACAAGTTTTCTTCCCTTCGGAAGAGGTACAAGATCCCAAGTATCATTTTCAAATAAGGAACGATATTATTCATTCATAGCTTCATCCCCATCTGGATGACTTGAAGCTTCTTCAAAGGTGTCTGGATCAGGATTTTCTAGAACTTGAGCCAGTAAGGAAGAGGCTCTTTCGAACTAAGTGTTAGCCACCTATAATATTAGTTATACCAAAAGGTGGCTAAGACTTTTTGAGCCTCCAAGGAACAATTTTATCACTATAAATTGTTGGCTCTTGAAGACTCCTTGAAGGCCTCATGCCTCTGTCCAAAATCTACCTTTGCCTTTTTATACTCAGAAAATTCTGCTGATTCCAAGAGAAAGACTGCTGAAGCACCTTCATTTTTCCCCCTTCTCAATCCTTCATTTACTCCCCTTTTCTCCATATTTTTCCTCTATTTTTATGAAGTTTCCTTCTTCCATTCATAAAAATCACTTTTTCATAGTTAAAGACTCACTTTTTAACTATTCCGAAACCCCCGATCACATCATTATTTTAATACATATCTGTGGGCCCGCCTTGACACTTAAAATATTATAATATTTCTTCCCCGGTCCGCTTTTTTCCTTTTGTAAAATATAAGACCCACTTTCCCAAAGTTTTGGTCTAAAAACCAAAATCACATGTTAAATATTAAATGGGTTGATCAAAAAGACCGATCGCGTGATGGCAATCGCAAAAAATGCAATGGGTTGATTGAAAAAGACCAGGCCCAAACTTCTGATATGCGATAAGCCCCTTCCCTTTTAACCACCGGTCATGTCATTATCCATGCACCCAATGGCCCCGCAATCGGGCGCCTGACCCTATTATATATCCTGTCCAAAATTTAAAAAACCTTTGTTATTCGTAAACTTTGGGTTTTATTTTATTTTATAAAATTCTCCACCGGTCCGAAATCCGAGCGATCTCCACTGTTGATCTGATTTGCAGATCCGACGGTGTGAAACCTGTCAAACCCGGTGGACCCTGCCATGTCTTGCACTATTTCCAAATACCGCGTGGTATCTATCGCACCACCTTTGGGCGGAAGGTGGTTTTCTCTCGATCGCCAGCGATTCCACACGCTTGCTGCCATGCGTCCCCTGTACCTTTTTCAAAACCGTCGTCCATTGCACATAACCGCAATCCATCGCGCATTATTGTTCGGACGCGAATGCCCAATGATATCACTGTCCACCATCCGATCTGGGCCAGGCCATCCAACGGTGATCACTTGCCGAAGATGCTCGACAATTAATGAGGGTGCCCACGCGATAACCAGGCTACAGCGCATCGTCCAAGCAATCTCTGCCATCGATCTGATCTGCAGATCGATGTTCCACATTTCGTCGCCCATTTTCTCTCCGTTTGAATTTCAACTTCCGTTCCTGGCCGTCGATCTCTGCGCGATCGACGACTCAGATTCAATCTCTTTTCCATCCAGTCCATGACCTCTCTCGATCAATCTGCTTCCTCCACACGCCTTCTGATGCAGTTGACCTAATATGTAGGATTTTATAACATTTTGTTTGTATTTTGCAGGGTTTAATGATCTTTTTGCTATGTTCGAAGAAAATTCGAAAGAGAGGGTGACGACCCTCTTGCTTTCGATTTATCAGAGGAAATCACTTGCAGGGTGTAAATTTCATGTCTCGTCAATGATCCGTGAGGAATTGATGCCATATCGTCCCTGCGTAACCCTGTACTCCAGTGGAACACCATGAATCGGGCACAATTAAAGAGTATCAGTGTCGAAGACCAGAATATATCAGAACAGAGGAATAAAGATAGTTTTACGGGGATTACGGCTAAGACTGTTATCAAAAGATTAATCCCCGATTTAAAACACTGTTAAAGAAGAAAGCACAAAGGATTATCAGACAGGAAACCTCCACCGCCACATATGAGGTTAATCAATTTCTCCCAGCTACCACAGAGCCACCTGTTGCCACAAACCATTCAAACAGGGGCCGAAGTTATTGAAGAAGATCAGATTTTATTTCAACAATGGAGTATTTCCCAGGTTGAAATCACTGCAGAAGACTATGAGTTACTCAAATGACATACGTATTTCAAAGTCAATTAAAGCTCTCACCGAGCTTTGATATTTATTGTAAAACAATTAATACAGTAGTCCACCTGTAAACTTCTCCATCGAGCCCCTCAAAAGGCCAAGAAGTCTTGAATCTGTGTTAATTGACCTGAGAGATCTTTTGTTAGGTCTCACCTCCTCATTCTTCTATAAATACTTCAGTAGAATATGAGAAACTGTTGGTTGCAGAACTTGAAAATACATTTGAGTAAAAACTTCTGATTGTAAATAGTGTTCATTGGCCCTTGGAGCCCTGCTTGTGATAGATTAGATAGGCTGAACAATGAAGATGATTGCTGAACTGAAACATTGGACTTAAAGACTGTAACTGGTTTGACATCAATATAAAAGTTGTTTCTTGGGATCCTGGTCTATATCATTGGTGAAGTGCCTCTCTCTTTGTTAGTGTTTTCCTTCTATGTATGTCATATTTTTCATTATTTCTCTGATAAAGAACATCATTTGCGGAGTTAGGACCTATTGTATATCAGTAACCTTCTCTAACTGAAAAACTTTACCTCAATGTTTTCCTCTAATTTGTTTATTTAAGAATGATTTAATACAGTTTAAGCAGTTAGGAATGATGGAGTTCCCTCTTCCTACTATTTGCTTTAAACATTGTTTCTTGAAATTTATTTTCCTCATTTTCTTATTAAAGATGACTATGGAAGATATGGTGTGCCCTGGTCCTAGTTTTTCTCCAAAAGCAGATTCTGAAAGTTTCCCTTGGTGATTGACTGAAAGCAGAATAGGTTTAAAAGTACTTTATCCGATCTTAAGTTACACTTTGTTTCTCTTATGTGTTTTCATACTTTCTGAAAGTAATTATGTGGATTACTGGATTGTTTGTCAATTAAGCTGCTTTAATACAAACTTGCCCAAGAAATTTTATGGTTAGCCCTTTTCTTGGTTGGTTTTAAACAGTTACTTAAGAGGCTTTTCTTGTTTGGACTGACTATAAATCCTTTGTGAAATTATTATTAGTTTCCTCCATCTCCAACACTTTATTGTTTCCATTCCATCGCTCTAATCTCAAATAATCTTTTGATATAGATGACTTGCCCCTTGGATCACTCTTGATGTTGTTGCTCAATTTAAGCCCTGTTTATGACTCCATAGGCCCAATGGACTAAAAACCAAATAAGAGATCTATCTTTAGCCTGTTGTTCTATTCAATTTCAACTTCTCACCTTGAACTTTTTCGCGACCAACTTTCCACCTTGAACAAGAATCATACCAACTACATCCAAAACAAACAACCCTTTGGCCTTCATAACTAGCCTAATATCATAACCCCAAACTTCAAAGACAAATCCATCTTTGTACATATTGGAGAGATCCCTCCGGATTCAGAGGCTAACTTAGAATCCCAAAGTTGGTTGAAACGATGTTGTTTCTGTAATTGGACTCTGCCAATCTTGCTAATAAATTACATATCCCTAACATTTCTGGCGACTCCACTGGGGAACTGAGTGTTTTTTGATACCTTTTAAAACCTCAGAGCACCCCTTGATTCAAGAAAGCATTGTGAGTAAAAAGAAGCCTTTTCAAGCACTACCAAAAGAATGGTAATCATGATGAAACTTGTTTGAATCAGTGACAATCTAGGTAAACCCTAGGATTCTCTTAAGACTTTATCTTACCTTGAAAAATCAGCTGGCTTAGCCATAAGAGTATATTGTCTTTGTCTCTTAACCATATCTAAGTTTTGAAACAGAGTTAGCATATTCTTAAAAACCACACGACTGAAAAATAACTAATATATATATATATATATTCAGATTGGTATTCAATAAACATGTTGGTGGACCATAAAACCTTTTACCTCCTTAGGAGCTAAAAACTTCCACTTGGCGACTCCACAATCCTTAGCAGACCTTAAGACTCCACTGGGAAGAACCTACATCATTTTAACATCATTCAAACTCAGTTAGAGGACTATAGGATTGAAATTTAGGTAAACAAGTTAGTTAACCATTCAGAGACTGTCATATCTGGCTGAACTTGTCTTGTTTATTTGGGTCTAAAAAACACAACATAGTGGCTCCTAGAAAGATTCACACTAGAGCCCATCCTGACCCTGATCCACCTGAGTTAGTTGATAACCCAGAAAGTATCCTTAGGAAGTCTCCTAGGATTAAATTATCAACTGTTTTCAAATCACCCTTGAGAGCTAAATCAGTTCCTGAAAATCTTTCAGTTCTACAACAATCACAAGTTGACTTAGTAAATCCATTTAGAACTAGGTCATTTGATGATATAATTCAGCTAGATTCTGAGTCTTCACTTTCATCCCCAGAGACAAGTGAACATCCTGGTAGTAGAGAAACAACACCACCTGATCTACACTTCTTGTTGAATTTAGGTGTCTCTCATCCAAGATCAGCTCAGCAATCTACTGTTGTTCCATCCACATCTACTCATCCTTCATCCACTGTTCAAACCACTCCAATTCAGCCCACCTTCCCTTTTGTCAACCCACCTATGAATCCACCTCCACCTCCTATCATGGCTACATGGTATGCTCCCCTAGTCCTTCCTGCACCATTAGTCAATCTTCCACATGACTATCAGTCCAAAATTCCATTATATGATGCTAGCAATGCTACAACTGCATCACAACATGTGGATAATATGAATGACTACTTTGACAGAAATGAAATTGATGATGATTCTGTCAAGATTAGATTATTTTCTCAAAGCTTAGGGGGAGAAGTAAGAAAATGGTTTAAAATCTTAGCCCCCCATAGTATAAACGATCTCCCAGGCTTCCATCAAACTTTCTTAAACAAATGGGAAGTGAAGAAGAATCCTCTCCAAGTCCTTTCTGATTACAAGAACCTCCATAGAAACCCTGGGGAAAGTGTCCAAGTTTATTGCAATAGGTTTAATAGTGTCTATAATTCACTTTCCCCGGAACTAAAACCTCCACAAGGCTCAGCTTTAAACAAGTTCCCTGAAGGGTTTGAATCTGACATGACCTATTCGCTAAGAGAGAGATATTTTGCAACTCTTTAATATATGCAAAGAGGTGCTCTTTCTGTGGAAGTCAACTTAATGGAGAAAAGAGCAAGGATGAAAGCTGAAAAGAGAGTATCCTTTAGAGAGGAATCCACACCTTCTACTTCCAACTCAAAGATGGAGAAAATGATGGAAGAAATTATGAAAGAGATGAGCATAATCAAGAGAGCACAAGCAAATCAAAACCAAGCTACTCCCCAAAATAGAAATCAGAACCAGAATCAGAATGTTAGAAGGAACCAACCTCCGAACAGACCTAGGGAATATGATCAACAGATCACTCCTCCCTTTCATCAAAACTATGTAAGTGAGGTTGAGGAAACAGATGAAATAGTAGAGGAAGAAGATATCAACATGCTGGGGGTAGACAATGATGACTTTGAGATTCATTATGATAAAAAACAAGGTCTATACACACCTTATGATGACAAAAGATATGCTGATGAAAATTTTTATCAAGACATGGAAAATGTCATCATAGAGCCTCAAAGAGAATACGACCTTAGAAGTAAAACTAGTCAACAACCCCCCAGCAACAAAACCTCTGACCAATCTTCACAA
Source organism: Pinus albicaulis (assembly GCA_034641835.2). Taxonomy (NCBI): domain Eukaryota; kingdom Viridiplantae; phylum Streptophyta; class Pinopsida; order Pinales; family Pinaceae; genus Pinus; species Pinus albicaulis. The sequence continues at coordinate 921,559,325 of CM076581.1, read as the reverse complement.
AACATCACTGCAACCAAGCCTAAAAAGATTAAACAAAAGGATAAAACAATGGTTGTAAATTCTGATAAAGGAAAAGGTAAAAGCACTCAAAACAATGAAAATCAGAGTACAGACATTAGCAGTACTAGCACTTCAGCGAGTGCTCCTGTAAAAACAATTTTTTCAAGTGTAAATAAATCAAATCAGAAAGCTGATATTGCTGATAGAGTGATAGCTAATAAGGCTGAAACCAGCAGTCAAATTCCTTTCAGCCTGGATCTGGAAATTTCAAAGATCAAAATCTTTGTTCCCTTGACTGAGTTAGCTACCCAACATGTATATAGAACCCAAATTTTGAAGGCTTTGATAATAGAAGAAAATGAGGACACATTCAATCTTAGTGATGACCAACCAGAGTTGATTTTTGGTCCTAAGATTGAAGGTAGATATCAAGAGGGACATGTCCCTTCCTTTTATGTAAGTTTTAACGTTCATGACAAAAATTTTCATAATGTTATGTATGACTCAAGGGCTTCTCATAATTTAATGCCTAAAGCTGTAATGGAGAGCTTGGGTCTAGAAATCACCAGACCTTATAAATACCTTTACTCTTTTGACTCGAGCAGAGTAAAATGTTTAGGATTGATCAAAGACCTCTTTGTTAACTTAGCCCAAATTCCAGCCAAATTCTTAGTCATGGATATTGTTGTGGCTGATGTGCCCCCAAAATATGGAATACTTTTATCAAGATCTTGGGGGGCTAAGTTGCAGGGGACTATGTAGATGGACATGACCTATGTGACTATCCCTGTTTTCAATCAGACTAGAAGACTTTAGAGGGAGTCTCATATGCAATACACAGTTACAAGTCAAGACAGACCACAAAACTCTCCCCTCTATTCTGTAAATATAGGCCTGGATTCTTTTATTTTGTTCAACGATGAAACATTAGATGAAGAAGTAACTCTAACGGAGTTAATGGCCAATAGAGAGGAGGAGGTAAATGCCACAGAACTGTCAAAACGGTTTGTTGAACCTGTAAAATCTAGCAAACAAAATATGGGTCTTGAGCTCCAAGACAGTTGTCCTTTGCTCTTAAACATGCACAATCAAGACAACAACCCTCAAACAAATGAAGGTCTTGGGGAATCAAAACAAATACAACTAAGCGCGGAGTTTCCACAACAACCTTTGAGCACGTTAGTTGAAGAGGACAGTAACCAGGATGAAACTCATAAATGTCCTCTATGGAGTATGTATTTTGATGGATCTTGCACTAAGAACAATGCTGGTGCAGGTGTTTGGATTACTAACACTGAAAACAACCACACAGAAAGCATTTCCTGCAAGTTAAACTTTCAGTGTTCCAATAACATAGCAGAATATGAATCCCTTCTCTTAGGCTTACACCTATTGAAAAAGTGAGGAGCCAGAAGAATCAATGTGTATGGGGATTCAGAGTTAGTCATTAGGCAAGTCAATGGGGAATATAACACAAATCATCCCAGATTTAGAGCCTACCGAAACGATGCCATGAACCTTTTGAAAACATTCGAGGAGTTCAAACTGTTTTTTGTCCCAAGAAAAATAAATATTGCGGCCCACAATTTAGCCTTTGCAACTAGGACATGTTTAATGCCATATAGCACCAAAGACTGCACAACTGAGATAAAATTTAGACCAGCTATACCTGATAATGAAAATTATTGGCAGGTGTTTGACAACGACAAACAAATAGAAGACTTCATGCGATTCAGAAATGAATTTGAACTACACAGTTTAGACTCAGATTATGATACAGACTGCAATGAAGAAAACTTTCTTACTGAAGAAGAAAAATCTCCTGAGCCTGTCAATATTAACCTACTGTCTAGCAAACTTACAAACGAAATAGAGGAGTTAGAAACCCTGCACTCTAAAGATGAAAGTTTGCCAAGTGGTCTGACACCTTTAGAAGAATTTTTTGATTTTAACGATGTGGCGAAGAAGCCAAAGCTGGAACCTGTAGAAAATGAAGTGGAGGAATGCAATATAGGCAGTGAGGAAAAACCGAAAATGATTAAACTGTCTAAGACTCTACCAGCTCACATTAAACTCAAATACATTGAGTTGTTTAAAGAGTTTTCTGATGTTTTTGCATGGAGTTACGAAGATCTTAAATCCTATGACACTGAAATAATACAGCACAAAATTCCCCTTAAAGAAAACCAAAAACCATTCAAACAGAAACTACGCAGAATAAACCCTATTCAGTTACCTTTGGTTTAGAAGGAGATCATGAAAATGTACGATGCTGGCATCATTGTCCCTATTAGATATTCTGAGTGGGTATCTAATCTGGTGTCTGTTAGGAAGAAAACTGGAGAAATCAGGTTTTGTATAGATTTTAGAGACTTAAACAAAGCTTCATTAAAAGACAACTACCCTTTACCCAAGATGGATCATATTTTACAAAGGGTGGTAGGGTCTAGAAGAATTTCTTTGCTGGATGGCTATTCAGGGTACAATCAGATCTTGGTTTACCCTGTTGATCAATTAAAGACAGCCTTTACAACACCATGGGGCACTTTCATGTATGTAAAAATGCCCTTTGGTCTAATGAATGCTGGAGCAACCTTTCAAAGAGCCATGGACATAGCATTCTCGGAAGAACTGGGCTTCTTCATCATTATCTATCTTGATGATGTCACTGTGTTTTCAAAAACAGATGAGGAACACTTAGAACATTTGAGAAAAATTTTCGAGAAGTGCAGAAGGTTTGGAATATCTTTAAACCCTAAGAAGACATTATTTGGGCTCCAAGAAGGTAAACTTCTTGGACACATTATTTCAGAAGAGGGAATAAAGATAGATCCAAAGAGGATTGAGGCCATATTGCAAATCTCTCATCCTCGAAAAATCAAGGAGTTGCAATCTTTCATTGGGAAGATTAACTTTTTAAGAAGGTTCATACCCAACTTGGCTGAGCTCCTTAGGAATATCAAAAACATGCTGAAAAAGGAGCAAGGGGTAAAATGGACCTTGGAAGCAAAGAAGTCCTTTGAACTGGTGAAACAAGCGTTGAACAAAACACCAGTTCTGATAAGTCCTGATTTTTCAAAAGATTTTTATATCTTCTCATTTGCATCAGAACATACCATAGCTGCTGTCCTTTACAGAAAAACCCACAAGGACAAGAGAAGCCTATTGCATTCTTTAGCAAGGCATTGAGGGATGCCCCTTTGAAGTATAACATTATGGAAAAGCAAGCTTTTGCTTTGGTTAAAGCTTGGAAAGACTTCAAAGTGTACATCCTTCACTCACACATCATTGCCTTTGTCCCAAAATCAGTTGTTAAAGACATTTTATCACAGGACCCAGATGGTAAGAGAGGTAAGTGGATTGTTGTTATCCTTGAATATGATTTAGAGATAAAACCCACTAAACTCATCAAAGGCCAAGGTCTAGCTAGATTAATCGCTGAAAGAAATTTTGAAGTTCTTGATATTAATATGATTAATGATTTAGATGATCAAGAGGAAATCTCAACACCCATTGTTGAAAACCATTTTATGAATTCCTCTTGGTATGCTGATATTCTTTATGTTCTGCTTAACTTGAATACACCTCCTGGTTTGACAAAAACAAAGGCAAGGTTCCTAAAATTGAAAGCTGTAAAATATTGCATTATAGATAAATGTCTGTATTGGAAAAATGCAAGTGGTCTATTGCTTAAATGTTTTCCTGAGTTTGATGCAGAGAAGGTTAAGTACCAGTTCCATGAAGGGGAGTGTGGAGGTCATTTGTACTGGAAGACAACAGCCAAAAAAATTTTGAGGGCTGGTTTCTATTGGCCTACTCTTTTCCATGATGTACACAAGATGATCAGAGCCTGTCATAAGTGTCAAATTTTTGAAGGCAAAAGAAAACTGCTACCCTTACCTCTACATCCAATCACTGTTGAAGCCCCATTTCAACAGTGGGGACTTGACTTTATAGGAGAAATACATCCACCATATTCTGCCCAGCACAGATGGATTCTCACTGCCACAGACTATTTCACTAAGTGGATAGAAGCCATTCCTTGTAGGCAGGCCAATGATTCAGTTATCATAAAATTCATGGAGACTAACATTCTCTCCAGGTTTGGCTGTCCTACCAAGATTATCACTGATAATGTAGCAACATTTAGATCAAAGAAAATGGTTGAGTTCTGTCATAGATATCAGATAACATTGGGGCATTCTAGGCCTATTATCCTCAAGGTAATGGACTTGCAGAATCCTCAAACAAAAGCTGAGTGAACATAATCAAGAAACTATTGGAGGACAATAAGAAGTCTTGGCACACAAAGCTGGTTCATGCACTTTGGGCTGACAGATTGACTTTGAAGAAATCCATTGGTATGTCACCTTTCCAGCTTGTGTACGGTACTGATGCAATTTTTCCAAACAGCCTTGGTGTTCCAGTGATGAAGTTGATTCAAGAATTACAAACTGAAGAAAATGACATGATCAGAAGAGTGAATCAGACCATCCATCTTCAGCAAACTAGAGAGGAAGTTTATAACAAAGCATTGCAGAAACAGGAGAGCATTAAACAGCTTTTTGACAGAAGAACAAAGGCCAAAAATTTCAAGATTGGGGACAAAGTTTTAAAATGGGACTCAAGGAGGGAAGAGAAGGGAAAGCATGTAAAATTTGACAACCTCTGGCTTGGCCCTTACTCTATCCATTCAGCTACTGGTAACAATGCATTTCTCCTGCAGGAGTTGAATGGAGCAGAATTGTTTCGGGGTCCTGTCAATGGCAGGATGCTCAAACATTACTTCTCTTGATCCATGTCATGTTGTAAAAGCCTTTTATATTTTTTCCATTATAAATATTTCAGCCACCATTGCATTCAAAGTTTTAAAAAACAAAAATAAAAAAACAAAGAAAAGAAAGAAAGAGGGCAGATTTTGAAAACAAGCAAGGTATAGCCCCATACCAAAAAAGAGAAACAAATCTGAAAGTGTGCAAGCTCAAACGCCACTCCTGAAAAACACACTTCTAGTTAGTCAAACTGTTTAATCTTGACTAATTAGCTTTAAATTTTCTGCTGATAGGATAGTGAATTCGATTTGCCAAATTGTTTAATCTTGGCTTATCAGTAGATAGATTCGGATAGAAATGAAAGGTTCAAACATGTTCAAAACCTGAACCTCAGTTTCCAAAGAGAGATGACTCAAATATGTTTTATTTTCTGAGTCAAAAAGATGTATAAATCTGGTTCTAATCAGATCAAAATCTGAACCTGAGAAAAAAAAAGACAACTCAATAAGAGTCAAATCAGAGCTGTAGAAACGAGGAAGGAAATGTTTTCAAATTTCAGATCTTAAGCCTTCCATTTTTTATTTATTTTTTCTGCAAAATAAATGTCTATGTGCAGCTTGTCTTATGCCATAGATCACAGCAAGTCAAATAGCTTAATCTTGACTTGACTCTTTTTAAATTTATGTTTTAGAAATTTAGAGAATGAAAATCTGTTGGACAGTCTAATCCCAACAGATGGTAGATTAGGTAGAGAATCATCTGAACTCAACTGTTAAATATGAGTTCAAGGAGAAATAAGGACTATAAATAGATTATATTTCCTGCTTTCAAAAGAATAAAATGTTGTGAAAAGATTTTGCCAATCCAAGTGAACTCTAATGAAGAAAAAATGTTAGATCAGTAGGATTGGGTAGGTAGAAGCTTGTTTGATGAGGATCCATTGTTTTCATGATTGCTAATATGTTTTCAGAGAAAAATCATCCCAGCACAGGAAAGGAAACCAAATAGATGAGGCAGTTGATCAGCCTCCCATAGAATGCAAGTCTAAAGTTCTTGATGCCTTCAAGTAGGCACCATCCCCAAGCGGAGCCACTATTAGCCACCTATAATATTTGTTATACCAAAAGGTGGCTAAGACTTTTTGAGCCTCCAAGGAACAAATGTTATTACTAAAAATTGTTGGCTCTTGAAGACTCCTTGAAGGCCTCATGCCTCTGTCCAAAATCTTCATTACCTTTGCCTTTTTATACTCAGAAAATTCTGTTGATTCCAAGAGAAAGACTGCTGAAGCACCTTCATTTTTCCCCCTTCTCAATCCTTCATTTACTCCCCTTTTCTCCATATTTTTCCTCTATTTTTATGAAGTTTCCTTCTTCCATTCATAAAAATCACTTTTTCATAGTTAAAGACTCACTTTTTAACTATTCTGAAACCCCCGATCGCATCATTATTTTAATACATATCCTATGGGCCCGCCTTGGCACTTAAAATCTTATAATATTTCTTCCTCGATCTGCTTTTTTCCTTTTGTAAAATATAAGACCCACTTTCCCAAATTTTGGTCTAAAAACCAAAATCGCATGTTAAATATTAAATGGGTTGATCAAAAAGACCGATCGCGCGATCACAATCGCAGAAAATGCAATGGGTTGATTGAAAAAGCCCAGGCCCAAAGTTCTGATATGCGATAAGCCCCTTCCCTTTTAACCACCGATCATGTCATTCTCCATGCGCCCAATGGCCCCGCAATCGGGCGCCTGACCCTATTATATATCACGTCCAAAACATAAAAAAACCTTTGTTATTCGTAAACTTTGGGTTTTATTTTATTTTCTAAAATTCTCCGCCGGTCCGAAATCCGAGCGATATCCACCGTTGATTTGATTTGCAAATCCGACGGTGTGAAACCTGTCAAACTCGGTGGACCCCGCCATGTCTTGCACTATTTCCAAATACCGCGTGGTATCTATCACACCGCCTTTGGGCGGAAGGTGGTTTTCTCCCGATCAGCAGCGATTCCACACGCTTGTCGCCACGGGTCCCCTGTACCTTTTTCAAAACCGCCGTCCATCGTGCATAACCGCAGTCCATCACGCACTATTGTTCGGACGCGGATGCCTAGCGATATCGCTGTCCACCATCTGATCTGGGCCATGCCATCCAACGGTGATCGCTCGCCGAAGATGCTCGATAATTAACGAGGGTGCCCACGCAATAACTAGGCTACGGCGCGTCGTCCAAGCAACCTCCGCCATCGATCTGATCTGCAGATCGATGGTCCACATTTCATCGCCCATTTTCTCTCCGTTTGACTTTCAACTTTCGTTCCTGATTCAATCTCTTTTCCATCCGATCCATGACCTCTCTCGATCAATCTTGACCGTTGGATGATGCCATCCAACGGCCCCGCTTCCTCCACATGCCTTCTGATGCAGTTGACCTAATATGCAGGATTTTATAACATTTTGTTTGTATTTTGCAGGGTTTAATGATCTTTTCGCTATGTTTGAAGAAAATTCGAAAGAGAGGGTGATGACCCTCTTGCTTTCGATTTATCAGAGGAAATCACTTGCAGGGTGTAAATTTCACGTCTCGTCAATGATCTGTGAGGCATTGATGCCATATCGTCCCTGCGTAACCCTGCACTCCAGCGGAACACCATGAATCAGGCACAATTAAAGAGTATCAGTGTCGAAGACCAGAATATATCAGAATAGAGGAATAAAGATAGTTTTACAGGGATTACGGCTAAGACTGTTATCAAAAGCTTAATCCCCGATTTAAAACATAGTTAAAGAAGAAAGCACAAAGGATTATCAGACAGGAAACCTCCACCGCCACATATGAGGTTAGTCAATTTCTCCCAGCTACCACAGAGCCACCTATTGCCTCAAACCATTCAAACAGGGGCCGAAGTTATTGAAGAAGATCAGATTTTTCCTCAGTGCAGCCAAGGAGTTACTTCTGCAAGGAAATCAATGCAGAAATATTTCTGCAGAGTTACTCCAAACATTACACAGAGCCTCAAAGTCAATAAAAGCTCTCACCGAGCTTTGATATTTATTGTAAAACAGTTAATACAGTAGTCCACCTGTAAACTTCTCCATCGAGCCCCTCAAAAGGCCGAGAAGTCTTGAATCTGTATTAATTGACCTAAGAGATATTTTGTTAGGTCTCACCTCCTCATTCTTCTATAAATACTTCAGTAGAAGATGAGAAACTGTTGGTTGCAGAACTTGGAAATACATTTGAGTAAAAACTTCTGATTATAAATAGTGTTCATTGGCCCTTGGAGCCCTGCTTGTGATAGATTAGATAGGCTGAACAGTGAAGATGATTGCTAAACTGAAACATTGGACTTAAAGACTGTAACTGGTTTGACATCAATATAAAAGTTGTTTCTTAGGATCTTGGTCTATATCATCAGTGAAGTGTCTCTCTCTTTGTTAGTGTTTTCCTTCTATGTATGTCATATTGTTCACTATTTCTCTGATAAAGAACATCATTTGCAGAGTTAGGACCTATTGTATATCAGTAACCTTCTCTAACTGAAAAACTTTATCTCAATGTTTTCCTCCAAATTGTTATTTAAGAATGATTTAATATAGTTAAGCAGTTAGGAATGCCGGAGTTCCCTCGTCCTACTATTTGCCTTAAAAATATTGTTCTTGAAAGTTATTTTCCTTATTGTGCTTATTAAAGATGACTATGGAAGATATGGTGTGCCCTGGTCCTAGTTTTTCTCCAAAAGAAAATTCTGAAAGTTTCCCTTGGTGTTGACTGAAAGCAAAATAGGTTTAAAATTACTTTATTTGATCTTAAGTTACACTTTGTTTCTCTTATATGTTTTCATACTTTCTAAAGGTAATTATGTGGATTACTGGATTGTTTGTAAATTAAGTTGCTTTAATACAAACTTGCCCAAGAGGTCAATGGTTAGCCCTGCACTTGGTTGGTTTTAAACAGTTACTTAAGAGGCTTTTCTTGTTTGGACTGACTATAAATCCTTTGTGAAATTATTATCAGTTTCCACCATCTCCAACACTTTATTATTTCCATTCCATCATTTTAAATCTCAATGATCTTGTGGTATAGATGAATTTCCCCTTGGATCACTCTTGATGTTGATGCTCAATTAAAGCCCAGATATGACTCCATAGCCCAATGGAATAAAAACCAGCGTTATATCTATCTTTTTAGCCTAAGTTGTTCTATTCACTTGCAACTTCTCACCTTTGGAACTTTTTCGCACTTAGAACTTTCCACCTTGAACAGTAATCATGCTCAACCATCCAAAAACCAAACAAACCCTTGGCCTTCATAACTAGCCTAATATCATAACCCCAAACTTCAAAGACAAATCCATCTTTGTACATATTGGAGAGATCCCTCTCCGGATTCAGGAGGGCTAGATCCTAGAATCCCAAATTTGGTTGAAACGATGTTGTTTCTGTAATTGGACTCTGCCAATATTCCTAATAAATTACAGATCCCTAACACTAAGAATGTGTACGATGTCGATCTGCAGGGTCACCTACCAGAGAACCTACTGCATCCCGAGTAGATCGGACCCATCTAGGAAGTTGTGGAGCTGAAGGAATATCTTCAAGGGGTGGAGGAGGATTGTTATCCTCGCTGTCATCATCCAAACTAGAAGGAATTCTGTTAAAAATATAAGAGACAGAGAGAGGTGGCACATATGTCGAATCAGGATCGCAGGCCAAAGGTGGCACACCCACTGAACTAGTCTTAACGACTGATATATTTTCATCAAATTTTTCATCTCTTCTAATGATTACATTTTTTTATTTTGGTTGAAGAAGTCTATATCCTTTGATATCTTCAGAATATCCAACAAAAATGCATTTTTCACTCTTAGGTTCTAACGCTTTATGTTTTGCATCTGGAAAATGGGCCCAAGCATCACTTCCAAAAACATGAAAGTGACTTACATTTGGTTTGATTGAGCTCCAGGCTTCTTATAGAGTTATATTCCTTAAAACTTTAGTAGGAGTGTGATTTACTATGTAATTTGCACAGTTAATTTCTTCTGCCCAAAAATTGAGACCAAGTCCTTTAGATTGAAGCATACAATTAGCCATTTCTTTTAAAGTATGATTCTTCCTTTCAGCTACACCATTTTGTTGTGGAGTATATGGAATAGTATGTTGCAATTGAATGCCATGCTCACTATAAAAGTTGATAAATTTGTTGTTAACATATTCTCCTCCATTGTTTGATCTTAAGTTAAGAATTTGATGTCCAAATTGTTTCTCAACAAAGGCCTTAAAGGCCAAGAACATGTTAAAAAATTCACTCTTGAGTTTTAAGAAGTATACCCAAGTGCGTCTGGAAAAATAATCAATGAAAGTTAAGAAGTACTTGCAACCAAAGAAAGAAACAACAGGAAGTGGACCACATAAATCATTGTGCACAAGCTGCAAAGGGGTTGAAGCGTGCTAAGAGGCACGCTTGTCAAAACTATCCCAATGATTTTTTCCGAGTACACATCCGGAAAAAACACCATCTCTACAAGATACCATAGGAAGAACTGTCACCATATTTTATTTACATAGAGTTTGAAGAGAGTGATAGTTTAAGTGACCAAATCGCTCATGCCAAAGTTTGCTCACTTCATCATTATGAGCAAAAAAACAGAGGGAAGACATGATGACCCAAATTTGTCAAACTTATACAACCTTGTGGAATCATTAGCAATGCTAGTAGCCAAAATTTGTCTAGGATCTTTGAGGTATTTAATTACAACATCATGAGGTGATAATTTTTCTATTTTCCCTTCACCTAAATGAGTTATCTGATATATAGATAGAAGGTTGCAGGACAAGGTAGGAACACATAATACATCATTAAATTGACCATTATCTAGATGAATGGTTCCAGACCCTACAACACTAAGAGATCTATCATCACCTACATAAATATTTTTGGTGTTACAATCATTTAGAGAAGAAAACATGGCTTTATTTTTGGCCATGTGGTAAGAGGCTCTAGAATCAATGAGCGAATCATGAGAATGAGAAGAAGAAGAAACATTCAAAGCATAACGAGATCTTGATGCTTGACAACCACCAGCAGAAAGTGAAATTCTTGAAGATGTAGTTGAAGAGTTCTCCAAATTGATGTTGTGCTTCTTCATTGTTGCATCCAAGGCTTCCATATTCTTAAAACATTTTGACTCTACGTGCCCATCACGATTACAGAAGTTGCAATGTCTATCTGTCTTCTTCCCTTTTTTTTATTTGCCTTATCATTTTGGTTGAGTTTCTCTTTCAGTTTGCGGCTGAAATTTCTTAAGACCCTTGTTTGGTTTTAGACCATTCTTTTTAGGATGTTGCTTCTTAGGATTCTTTGGATATGGTTGCTGCTGAGCTGCTAATGCTTTCTTAAAAGAGTTTCCAATATTAATAAGACCAAGGTGTAATAGTTTTTCTTGTTCTCTTATCAAAGAATCGCAAAAGGCATCAAAAGAGGGGGACTTGTAGGCGGTTCCTTGAGAAATGATGGCTTCTCTAGTGGAATGGAAGGTGGAAACAAATACAGAGTATGCAGGGCTAACCTTAGCAAGAACAGAATAGATAAGGCTACCATCTTCCTTTTTGACCTTACAACCTTCTAAAAGAAGTCTAAGGGTCTTGAATTTGGACAAAAAATATTCAATAAAGGAGAAATTATTGGGGTCCAAAGTAAGCAACTCATTTTCAAGATGGTGGGCCCTGATTTCATTTTGAAGGCCAAAAACAGTATTTAGCTTTTTCAGGGCTGCATCAAGGGTGTCAATTTCTAGGAGATGAAATCGAAGTTCTTGAGCATTGGACATTCCTCTCAATCCTCGTGCTTGATCTTGTTTATTTTCCCATTTAGCAGCTTTATCTCCATTGTTAGGTTTAGTTTCTTGTCCTATGGCTATTCTATAAAGCCCTTTACTTCTAAATAAATCTATCATGTGGGGTAGCCATTGGAAATAATTGGTGCTGTTAAGAATAATCGGGCATGCACTTTCCATTTTTTTTAAACTGAAGCTGAAAAGGCTAAAAATAATTGCTCCAATGGGAATATCTCAAAAAATTATGCTAATTAAAAAAAAACGGCTTGAGAAATGGATTCTGGATGAAGAAGTTATGCCTTTTTAAAAACAATGTGTTGTAGATGCTGAATAGTTATGAGAACGGTTGAAAGTTGATGATGAAGTTCTACAATTAAAAAAATCCCCCCATTTAACAAAAAAAAATTTAGAAAAAGAATCTTGAGAAAGAGACTTGAACCCAAGAACTCTATTCTCATAAACTAACTTTACACCAAATGAGCTAGTAAAAGGATTCTGTAATTGTTTGAAAGGAGGATTTGGGGAGGGGGAGGGGGAGGGGGGGGGGGGGGGTTTATTTTTTTCTTGCTCTTCGATGTGCGTGATTTTTCCTACAAAAAAAAACACAAATCCTTTCAAAAAAAAAAAAACCCTTACGGTAGAATTATATTTTCGGTTAGTCTTACCGGAGATTATCTATTTTTTCACTATTTCTGATCTCCCGAGATCGCACAAAGACGCGGGGAAAGAGCATACGTAGCAAAAAAAAATATCGTCTTCATGTTTCTGATTTTCCGAGATCGCACAAAATGGAGAGCAAAGAGAATACACAGAGAAGAAGGTATAGATCCTTCAATAAAAAAATATAAACCGAAATAAATAAAGGAAACTGAAATAAACAAAAGGATTAATAAATATAACTGCAAAACAAATACTTTATACCTCCATATCTAAAATGACATAACTTGGGCAACCGGAAACCTTTTCGCATGAAACGAAAGGGGTTCCTCACTGTAATAAACGCTCCGGACACAAAAAATCATTTATCCAAGCCTAAAAAAGTTCAGAAATAGTAGATCTGGAAAACGACAGTCGAATGCAGTCAAACCGGCTTCGGATTTGGATCAACAACGGATGCGGCCCTCAAAATGGATCAGATACCATGTAGGAATTTACAGGGTAAGTTCCTTAGATCAAAAACCAAAGGTCACCGCTTAAAAATAGATAACATATCAGTACACCAGTATTTGACGTGGTTAAAACCCTCAAAGAGGGAAACAGACCACGACCTGAGCCAACGTGGCCACTTCATGCAATTTATTAATATAAAGAAAGAAAAATTACATAAGCTTCTTTCATAAACGGTTACCATACAAATGACCATCCATGCTCTTTAAATAGAAATCATGGACCAATCAGGTGTTAAGCCACGGATCAAGTGTTGGTAATACCGAGGAGAGAGTGAATCGTCGGATCACTACATATCATGACCATCGGATTATAAGTTACAAATGTACATAGTAAAGAAACACACTTTATTTAACTATACACTAGACCAAGTTATACTTATTTATTTCCTATGTGTCGGAATATCCTAAAACCTTAGATAAGATGTTTGTGTCCATGTTCCGTTCCTTGTAAATATGACAAACAAAGATTTGATTAAAATAAGCTTTCAGATTCAGAACTTCTTCTAATAAGGCAACCATAATATAGTTTTTGCATCTTTGTTCTTCATTAAACCATTTGATAATATTCATGGAATGTCCAAAGATCTAGGCTGCTCTCAGCCCGAGTTGGAACAACCAGCACAGAAGCAACTTTAAGGATTTGAGCTTAGCAAAATTGTTTGTTCCAGGCCCTAACCTGACAGATGCTTTTAAAATCTTCCCCGAAGGGAAATGGATGGTGAGCCCTGCCCCACACCTGTTTTGAGGGTCTAAAGCCCCATCAAAGTAGGCCCATAGAATGTCTCCTATTATCTCTTCCTCCCTAATGACCCTAGTTGTTTGTTTTTCACTAGGAATGGGGATGTTCTCGAAAATGGAGACCCCTTCTGCCACTAGGAGAGCTGCTAGATTCATGGAGTCTATGAAGATGGCCCTGTTCTTGGCTATCCAAGTTCCCCAAGAGATAATTAGTAGAATATTTTTCATGTGATCATTCGAGGCTTCATTCCACCATTTTTTTCCATGCCTCTATGATGGAGGACCCTGCCCATTTCTGGGAGAGATTTAATATCCTCAAGGATTCTTCCCATATGTTAACATTGAAGGGGCACGCTAGAAATAGATGATGAACAAATTCCTCATTCTTTTTGCACAGAGAGCACCATCCCAGACCAATCTTGCTTCTTTTCTGCATATTATTCGAGGATGGGAATCTGTTCTTTAGGATGCACCAGAAGAAGAGCCTCGTTTTTGTTGGGCACTTGAATTCCCACATCGACTTATACCACCACTCCGGTCCAACCCACCATTTCTGAGACATGAGCCACTCATATCCAAATTTTGGAGCACACTGACCGGTAGGGGAGTGTACCCATCTCAAGGAGTCCAAACTCTCATAGATGCAGACACTTGATCTTTGAAGCTCACTAATATATCCTTTCCATTCCTCCCCCCACCTGACTTCTATCTGAAGGTCCTCCCCCGATTTCCACGCTTGTCCCCAAATAGTTGATTGGCCAATTTTTTCAATGTGACTTAGATAATGAATCCCTCTATTGGCTAGGTGATCAATCAGGTCTCTGGAGAGAGCATATGCCCCATTTCACCCCACCGAGGGATCGTGGAATATTCTGACATGTTCGCCATTTCCTACATACCAGGCCAAGCCTTGTTCAATAATCGTGATTGAGTCCAAAGTGGCTTTCCAAACGACCGAGGCATTTGGAATTTTTTTGTTTGGTGAACGCAGCCAATCCCCCACCGGCATTGGGTTTATGTATTTTCTCTTTACCAATGATGACCATAAGTTGTCCAAAGTGATTAACCTCCATCCCAATTTAGCTGCCAAAGAGGGGGTGAACGACGTGATTTCCTTAATTCCCCAACCTCCCAAGCCTTTGCCCGCGCCACTTTCTCCCATGCCACCCACGACAGAACCTATTCGTCCTTCGAACCTGCCCACAAGAATCTGCTACAAATATTCCTTATTTTGGAAAGGATTCCTTTCAGGACCCATGTTAAGGCTTCCCAGTAGACCGGGATAGCCAGAGAAAATTATTTAATCAGCACAAGCCCTCCTGCCCTTTACAGCCATTTGAAGCTCCAATGTTTTACCCTTGACTCAATCTTTGCCACAAGCCAATGCCAATACTGGATTCTGTAGGAATCAAGCTTTAAGTGGAACCCCAAGTATTTAAAGTTGTTGGCAAAGGTTTTTACTTCTAAATGGATCTCTTCGAATATTCTTTCTACTTCCGCCCTTGCAAACCCTTCCAGAGTTATTGAAGATTTTTGTCCGTTAATGCACAACCCCGTTGCCTTAAGGAAGAGATATAAAATCAATTTGATTCGTCTAATGTCTTCTCTACTGCCATTGCTGATCAAGAGGATGTCATCAACGAACAAAAGATGAATTATGGAAAGATTGACAACCAATTCAATTCCTTTGATATCTCATCTCCTCTTTGCATCATGGATCATCTGACTAAGGCCTTTTGCAGCTAGGAAGAAAAGGAGGGGTGACAAAGGGCAACCATGTCGAAGATCTCTCTGTACTTGGAAGAAAGGAGTTGCGGCCTCATTGATCATAATGGAAATATTTGTGTTTGTGATGCATCCCATTACCCAGTTAATGAAATAATTCCTGAACCCCAAATGGGTTAATAGCAGCTGAAGGTACAATCAGCGTATTCGATCATATGCTTTGGACAGATATATTTTCACAATTGCTCCTTTCTTCACACTCCTTTTGAGACTATGTAGAGTTTCCTGTGCCACCACTACTACCTCATGGATTTTTCTTCCATCCAGGAACCCAAACTGCTCCCTGGAGATGTTATTTGATAAGAAAGGATTCAGGCGTGTGGCTATCACCTTTGCAATAATTTTATAAATGCATGTGCAAAGAAATATTGGCCTGAAATCCTCAAAGGATTTGGGGTCCTCCTTCGTGGGGATGAATGCTAGAATGTTAGAGTTGAAGGGTTGGTATATGGATCCTTTGACCCTTGACTCTTCTACCACCCCTACCAAATCTTCCCCCGGAGATTCAAAAAAATGTTGGAAGAATTATACTGTCCACCCGTCTAGCCCAGGGATTTTTTCCTTCTGTATTGACTTTAAGATCCCTTCCACCTCCTCTGTCAACACTGGTTCCATTATGCTATCATTCTCCTCCTCTTCAATATGTCGCGGGAAGAACTGAGCCACTCTGATCACTTCTGAAATTGATGCCTCAGCTGGAGCTTTAAAGAGCGATCTGAAATGGCTACATCCAAGACTAGAGAGCTCCTCAAATTATTTTTCCATTCTTCCCTCCTCCATTTGCATACCCCAAATGGTGTTTATTTTTTTTCGACATTTTGCATAGTTCTGAAAGAACTTTGTGTTTTCATCCCTTGATGACAACCAAATAGCCCAAATTTTTAGTCACCACTCTTCTTCATTTACCAACAAGATTTTATTTCTATTTGATTCCAGTATCTTTATTCTATCCCTCTTTTCATTTGATTCATAATCGTATCCCTCCGTATTTTCAAGAAAATCCAGCTCCTCATTGATCTACCGAAGGGATTCCTTCTCTAAAAAAAATTCCATTCTTTACCATTCCAAAGTGGCCTTTTTCATTTGCTTTAAATTTTCCATGAAGAGGAAGATATTCCTTCCATGATTTTCCTCCTCCCCCTTCCTCTAGGTGTCTTTAAACAACTGGTTGTAAGATTCTTCCTTGAGCCACGAAGAGTTGAACTTAAAAGGGGCTCCAGGTTTCTTGTAAGGGCCGGAAATTTCTAGAAGGATAGGCAAGTGGTCTAAGTTAGCACCTTCCCCCACCCAGTGATGGAAGACCGAGGATCGGGTTACCAACTCATCTTTTAGTAGGAAACGATCCAACCTTTTTTCCACTCTGTCAGCTCCAATTCTTTTGTTCCTTCAAGTAGGCCTTGACTTAATCAGATTAGCATCCACCGGGTTCAAAGAGGAAAGCTTGTTCAAGAAGAAGTTTGTGAGAGGGTCGGCTCGGGCCGATGGACCCTAGGCTTCTAAGATCCCCAAAGAGAAACTCAAGTCTCCTCCCAAAATGAGGTTTGGATTTTGAAAAAATTATTTGGAAAACAACTTATTCCAATAGGGGACCCTGTCCAAGCAAGGACCATAAACATTCAATAACATAAGGGGAATACAGAGTTCATTGGAATAAACTTCCATTGCTAGAGCGTTTTTCATTCCCCATGTGTTTAAATCCTTCAATCTACCAGCTTTTATTCCCATCGCCAGACCCCCAGACCTTCCTTTTGCATCCAGGGCCTGAAAAGACCATCCCGGGAGCAATTTGGACAAGGCTCCTATAATCTCGTCACCGCCTCCCAAATTCTCTTGTAACATTAGGACATCAGGCTCATAGGACTTGACTAAGTCCCTTAATGCTGGTTTTTTAGGTCGACTAGAAAACCCCCTACAATTGAAGGATAAAACAAGCATCTATAACCCAAGGAGGGGGTCTGTGCTGCTCTAAGCACCTCGGAAAGGAAAATATGTTTCCCATTTGCAATGTCAAGTTTTTCCCTTAACTAAGCTTTGGACAGGTTTGATTTCATGCCCCTGGTCTTACGAGACCCAACCGAGAGAGGCTGAGGCCGAAGGCCACCCACCATGTTCTGAGGTATTGGCCTCTTGTCTCTAGGTCTAAGGCTATAAGGGGGTTTCTCCAGAGGGCAGGGCTGGGGAGGGGGATCCTTAGGGCTCGAGACAACAGGGGGGTCAATAAGGAGCTTAAGGATAGTGTTTATTATGTTTTCCAAGACCTTCGAAACTGAATCCACATGAATAAATTCCATGATGACAGGCCTGGAGGGACTAGGCCTAGAAAGAGAAGAAATAGAAGTTAACATTTCGTAACTGAGAGAAAGGACGGGGTCCAGGAGCGTACCCTCCTGCTAAGATGTTGAGACCGAAATGCCTCTTTCTCCAGTAGGAAGCAAAGGCTGCTCCTCTGGCTGAGAGTGATCCTGTGGGATTCTTGTCTCTGTCTGCATGTATTGTGGTCCCTCTGCTAGCTGCTGACCACTTTCTCCTTCCATGCCTTCCATCGACTCTTCTACTGCCTCTCTGGGATCCTCTTCTTCCTGATTATTTCATGTCATTCACACATCCCTCTTTTGTTTCCTTCTTCTTATGTGGCCTAAATGGAAGTGCTTAGCTAGGTGTCCATATTTGTGACAACGGTGGCACCGAAAGGGCATGTGTTCATAATCGGTCATCTATGTAAAAGAGAGGTCCTTATATTTTTAGGTGAATCTCCTCAGCCAACCCTTCCTTGGGGTTTAGACTTATCAGAATTCAAGCCACGCTCTTATCCTTGATTTTTTGGAAAGACATATCCACCTCTAGAAACTGCCCCAGGGTATTCCCATTTGATCTAAACACTGAATTTTTCCAAAACAGGACAGAAAGTCCCAGAAGTTTTACCCACATCAGGGTTTCTTCAATTTTCTCACGCTGAGCATCCATTTTCTGAAGAGAATAAGACGTTTTTCAAATCTCCAATTGCGTCTCGGAACCCATTGTTGAGCCCTGAAATTGTCTTCTCTTTTGCCAAACTTCACTTCATTTCATCATTCCTTTATCATTTCATAGACCTAAAACTCAATTAGAATGACTAAGATTACTTAAAGATTGCATACAATGATTAACTTATTGTACTTTTGTGATTTTGCTGTCTTAATGATTTTTGAACAGTTTTAGCTACAGAATGCAGTCATTTTGTAGCCAGTCAAGCGTTCCGTAGCTGTTTTGGTGTTTACATATGTTACAAGTGTCATCTGGGGAAAAGACACACATAGGTGGATTCCAAATCTTTCCTACATCATTCTTTCCCTTCCACGAAGACTAGATCAATAGTTGGAAGTGCCTATGTACGTGGTCAAAGCAAAAGTCAAGCAAGCTGTCTTCTACAGGAATCCTAAAAGAGTTCTATTTTGATTTTAACTTTAAAACTACACTTGTACCTACTTTTATTCAAAGTTAGTTATGTAATTGCATATAAATTCAGCTCGGTAATTCCGAGATGAAAAAGTTTTGATACATATTTTATCATTCCTATGATACTCTGTTTTCGAGCATTTTGATAATAGAAGGAGTAAACTTTGATGTTGTTTTGAATACAACCTTGAGGAGTTAAAGGATTAATGCTGAATTGATAGTAGAGGGCCCTTGCTATTCGAGGAAGATTTACATGTTTTCTAGATAAGTAGTTTTCAATTCTGTTTTGTCATATTTCCTTACTTAGACTGCTTTCTGGAATTACATCTCTTAGCATTATGTTTCATGTCATTTGCTTAGATAAAAAGATCCTCATGATATTACAGTTAGTATTTTTCTCAAGATTTTCCAATATATCTCTATTAAATGAATGGGATTTAATTGTAATATTCTAAGTTACTAGCACTTTAGTATTCTGTCATTTAGATTAAGAAGATCCTCATTATCTTACAACTATTCTCTTTCTCAAGCTCTTCCAATATATCACTACTATATGAATGAGATTTGGTTGTACTATTTTGAGTTATTAGCATTTTATGTTCTGCAATTAGATAAAATATCCTCATCTTATTACAAACAGTCTTCTTCTCAAGCTATTCCAATAAACCTCTAAATCACGAATAAGACTTAGTTGTAATATTGTGGGTTACTGATTGTTTGCTTTATAGAAGATCCTTATCACATTATGCCTAATCTCTTTCAATAAACTCTTCCAACAAATCTCTAACTCATGAATGAGATCTAGTTGTAATGTCATAAGTTGTTTCAACATTTCATAGGAGATCCTTATTACATTATAGTAATCTTTTTCTCAAGCTATTCCAATACACCTCTATCATATGAATGAGATTTCACTATAATGTTCTAGGTTACTGTTTGTTTGTTTTAATACTTCTTTTATGTTTTAGGAAGATCCTCATTGCATTAGAATTTAATCTCTTTCACAAGATATTCCAACAAATCTCTAACTAAATGAATCAAATTAAGTTATAGTGTTTGAGTTACCTTTTCATTTTCATGAATGTTCATTTGCAAGCTATAATATCCATGGATTAGGACTCTCTATTTTCATCATTTTCTAGTTAGGGACAGAACTTGTAACTAAACTTTGTTTTAATTCTAATATTTCCTTTCTCTTTCTTTTTGACATAGATTTAACTTCATCTTCTGAGCATAGAGTAGCATACTAAAACTCAAACATAACAAAACCCAAAACATCAATAAAACACTAAAAACAATGAAATAAGAAAAGGGATACTTAGGCACATATAGTGCAAGTACACTTGATCAGTTTACTAGCCCTGGTTGATAATTTATGCTATCAATTTAGGAAACTAAATTGACTAAACACCCATTCCAAAGATTCATTCTTTGCAAACTTAATCATGAACCAGCCTTGAGCTAAGGTTTGAACTTAGACCTGCTGCTCCAAAGCCTCTGGCCAGGATTTTAAGGTTTGTTCCATTATGTACTTGGCCGAGAATTTCCTTCCCTTGACTCGACCAACTAAATTCGTTTCGGCAACCTCCATCGCCTCGTTGATTTGAATGTCAATCCCTAGCACCAAAGATGGGCTTATTTCCTTCTTCTTGATCAACTTAAATTTCTTCCTCTTACTTCCTGCAACCTCGATACTTCCTCCTTCCCCATACCCCTGCGAGGTTTCGTCAACATTTGGTCCTCGTCGAACGAGCGACCCAGGTCGTCCTTTCGCCTAAAATGGGGGTTCTGCCCAAGGATTTTTCTCTTCTACTTGGCCTTTTGAGGCCCCTGAACCTGCATGCACCACCTCCTCACGACGGACACCATAACACCTCTCCTGATCCTCTACTTGACTTGTGGGTAGGAACCCACCTACGGAATCGTTCCCAGGTCTTGTGCCATAGTGAGGGAGGGTTTTGGAAAAAACCCTTGCCAAACTTCGGCCAAGTGCCCACCACCTCTATACCCTGCAATGAGGGAAGATCCTCGAACTGTTGAACCTCTTTCCACTGAAAATGGCTTTTGCTTGCTAAGGATGCATCCAGACGAGCCCCCCTCACTAGATCCTGCTGACTGTGAACCTCTTCCAAAAAGGCCTTCAAGCCTACATTACCCTTAGCCCACAACTAGCTACAATATTCTCTAATCCTCTCGAAAATATTGGGTTTATGAAACCACCAGGCGTAGGAGTACTTACTTGGACCGTCGTCTCACCCGTCTCTTTCGCCGACCCGGGATGAGCAAGGAGCTGATGCAGAGCAGGTTTTATGTCCGCCTTACAGACACTATGGCTTGTACTGAGAAAACTTTCCTCCAGTAGGCATATCCTTTTCCCTGTCACCCATACCTCCCCCGAACCTCTAGGATTTTCCCTGACTCCTCTACCTGCCGGAATATACTTCTCTAGGTTATTCTCCAAAACTTCTAACCCCAAAACCGCAAGGATATCTTCAGGATCGGGATCAATTTCCACGGATTCCCATTCTCTAACCATGATTCTTGTCTATTTTTGCTGGTAATCCACACTCCTGACAGCGATGAACCACCTTCGAAAAAACGAGCGCGGGCCTTCTCCTCATAATGGTAGCAGAGTTAAGGGCAAACAAAACCATTTCCCCCATCCCTTAACCCTTACGCCCGTTTCCCCTAGCTCTCTTTCCGATGCGCGACGTGGGCTATTGTAGCCCACCCAGATGTCCTTCGTACCCTGACACCAAATACTGTCACCTTTCCCCTAGGATCCTTATTCCCGCGCATGCAACAGGCCCGAGAGAACCAGGGTTCAAAACCAACTGTCATGTTTAGGGTTTCTAAGCTCCATCATTTCCTCGTCATATCGCCTGCATAGTACAATGTTAAAAGCTTCATAATGGAGATTTTTCCATGTCATAATATGTAAACCAATCAAAATCCTTTAAATTCAAAGAAGCACATGTAAATATTTTGGAAGGAAAAGAAGAAAAACTATTTTTTGCATTGTATTTTTTATTTATCTCCTTATAAGTTTACTCAAATTTCAAGTGAGGACACTTGTTGGATACATAATTAAATTCCACATCCAACGAGTACCCAATATGCATACTTTTGAGAAGACCCACATTGATAAAAATTGAAAATACATTAAAAAAGCGTGTTCAAGTTTTTTTTTAACGTATCTTCAATTTTTATCAATGTCGGTCTTCTCAAAAGTATGCATAATAGGTACTCATTGGATGTGGAATTTAATTCCGCATCCAACAAGTGTCTACACTTGAAATTTGAGTAAAGCTATAAAAAAAAAAAGTAGTTTTTTATTTTCCCTCCAAAATTCATAACTCTTATTTTATTATTTTAACTATTATTTTATTAATTTTCCTTAGGAAGCCACTTTTAGGATGAAATTTCCTCTAATGTTTAAGTTTATTCACAGAATTGCCTTGTAATGTTTTTTTGGGAGTTTGGTTGCAAAGAAACCAAGTTTTATTTGAAAGCTTTGTTGGGAGTCTTGGACTTGCGGTGCACAAGATTCATGCAACTTTCAAAGAAACAAAGAAGATCTTTGTTAATAAAGGCACTAGTCATATGTGTGCCCTATTTTTTATTCTTTAATGGCATGGAGTTTTTTTATGTAACTTTTTAGGGGGTTCTAAGTCGATGTAACACTGATATAAACACATTTTACTTGAAATTAGGTGTTGGTAAACAAAAAAAAAATCGAGTTGATATTTTAGCTCTTTGGGCACTCTTTACCTTTTCCAATATTAAGGGTATCTATCAGTTCCAGGTGGTTGGAGACTCTAGAGTGGTGGTAGATTGGTTCAATGGTGTGGAAAATTTAGAATGCATGGTATTTTCTCCATGGAAATGGAGGATTTGTAAGATACATAAATCATTTCCTTCAATTTCGATTAATCATACATATTGTGGGTTTTTCTTTTTGTTTGGCTTGGTAGGGTGGGTCCTAACATGACTTCATGCCAAACCTATGGTATGAGAAACCGTGACTGAGGGGCATCTAAGCCGTCAAAATCACCTAGGGATTGCACTGGCCTCGGCCACACTAACCCTTATCATGGCTGGATTTCTTTTGCCTTCGAGGGGATTGGAACCAGTGACCTTTTTCATCACGAGTGTCTTAACAACACACTCTTCACCATCGAACCAAACCCCCTGTTGGCATACATATTATGGATTTAATCTTCAAGCAAATTTTCTTTTGAATGAAACAATTGGAATGGATGAAGGGATTTTAATAATAAATGAATTGTGTGGGGGGATTTGGTTTCACATGCTCATCAACAACTATATTGATCCTCCTTTGTCTACTCTAAATTGTGTTTTTACAATGGGTTGACTATGGTTTTGATCCAGTGACCATTTTTGGTAATCTTATAAGGTTTGGTGTGTCAAATGTCTAATCTATTAGTATAATATGTGATTGCATGTTTTTTTGAGTTGGAGTTTTCCTTTTGTTTGACTAGTTAACTTGGAAAACCTATATTAAATTAGAAAGGACCACTTTGATTAGCTATAATACTCAACAAAATATATATATATATATATATATATATATATATATATATAATTTTAATTAAAATTTTTGAAAATACATTTTCAAAATTATTTTAATTTTCATTAAAAAAAAATTGTTTTAATAAACCATAATCAATGTTTTGGGATAAAAAACCATGTATAACACAATAATTATTTTCAAGTTATATGTTGCTATCCGAGAAACCACTTCATTTGAAGGAAAGGGTACCTTCAAGATCCCATAAAACTCAGCTCATTCTGTTAAAATAAAAACAGAAATCTTCGGTATGATTTTTTTTTTTTTTTTAATTACATGTTGCTTTCCCAAAATGGAAGAGTACTTTCAAGGCCACATAGAGCTCAGCTCAAAGCCCTAATAAATCTCCCAAAAAATTAATAATGAGAGGACTTCACCGAGTGTTTACGCCTAAAATTAACGCTCACAGTTGACTTCACCAAGAGTGTTTTTTAGTAGCGTTTTTTTTCTTTAAAAAAAAATTCCTTCGTCGCCTTGTACACCGCCTAATATAGGCAGGTTGGAAAGCATTTTATGCTCTTCAAAACAGGTGTAGAGAGGCAGAGTTGTGGGACTGGAAAACCACTCTAACTCTTTTTGGGCTTCTAGTGATTCCGGTGATTCTCTACGATTGTGAATTGTGGGCCAGCAGCACAACCAAGATGCAGTGGAAACAAATTGAGAAAATTCAAAAACGTTTGATTACAAACAGATTCAAAATTAAAAGTGCAGTTCCTTATGTTATCCTGTTAAGTGAAACAGGGGCTGCTCCTATTGAAGCAATTGCTATGGTGCGAGTCATAAGGTATCTGAAAAAAATTGAGCAAATGGAAGAGGGTAGATGGCCCAAGGTGGTGTTTAGTGACAGATTGTGCAAAAGACAAAAGACTTGGATGCGGAAAAATAACAAATGGTTTAGTAAATGGGGTATTTGCTTGAACATGTGTCCTACAAACAGTAAAGAGATAAAAAAAATTGTTATGGATAAATTCCACAAACATACTTGGAAGAAAGAGCTAGAGAGAAAGAAGAAGTACTACATGGAAGAGTTTAACCCCACGCATAACCATCAACAAAAGGCATACATAGGGGCTAATATTTCTTGGAGATCTAAAATTCTTATTGCTCAATTAAGGACTAATTCTCATCAACTCTATTGTGAAACAGGGCGCTGGAAAAGGCCAAAAGAAATGTGGGAAGAAAGAGTATGTATTTTTTGCTCCTCCGGAAAAGTGTAAACAGAAAAACATTTCATTCTAGAATGTGAGGCCTTCAAAGACACCAAGGAAAAATATGCAGGTATTCTCGCAGCTAATTCTTGGGATAAGCTATTCAGCGAAGAGTTTATCGATAAATTGGGAGTGGTCATTGTAAAACTTCACAGGAAAAGGGCCGAATACAAGAGTCAGATAGAGAAGCAATCTGTCCCATAGGCTATTTTTAGCCTCGTGGACATTAAAAATTATTTCTTTCTTTCTTTCTTTCTTTCTATATAAATCAAAATTGTTTAGGAAGGGTCTAAAAATATAATAAAAGAAGAAAAAAAAACTATTAATAACTGAGAGAATCCGGAAATAGTAAGTGGCGCAGACTGATTAGTTTAATGTTACATAGAAACAAAAAGCCCTGAGATTTTGACTTTCAGTGTTGTTGGACTATTATTGAGACTAGATAAACTAGAAGTTGTCCCAAAAGGCGCAAAAAGAGACCGATAGGTTTCTTAAATTGGAAATATAACAGTGTATGAGAAATGCGTTTGTAGATATGTATGTGATATGCCATATGTATTGGCATATTTTAATTTTTATAAATAATGTAAAAGATGATTTTAGTTTTATAGATATTTATTATATATAAGAGGTTGTACATATATATTATTTCTAAAGCTCAAACTAAAAACAAAAATTTGATATATCTCTAACAAAATATTAAAAATAGAGAATCACACTTATTGGAAACCACTATTTAAACTCAATTGGAACGATTGGATTATAAAATCTACATTCTAAAATTAATACTATTTTTTCTAAAAAATAATTAAAATCTATTTAGAGTGTATTTTAATTTCATGTATAAGCCAAATTAAAAAATAGATTTGATACATCACTCACAAAATATCCAAAATAAGGAATAAAAAACTAGTGTACAAAATTTAAATAATAAAAAAATCCATTAAATTACCCCTACTAAAATTAAGAATTGGATTAAGAAAAGTCATAAAAAGGTTTTTCAAAAAGAAATTCTCTGCACATTTCCTCAAATGAAAACACAAAGATTATGTTAAACTGTGACATATAAAAAAATGAAAATGAAAACCCAAATGGCAACAACAAAGTTTGTCAAAAAAAACTGATAATTACCTAGAAATGTTGAAAACTAATCTCTTGAATAGTATGCAAATTTTTTTTTGTCTATGTCCCAACAAAAATACATACTATTTTGCAAAATATAAGGAATAAAAAAGACATTGAGGATCAAGCCTTAATATAAGGAATAAAAAGGCATTAAATTACCCCTACCATTTTTTTTTAACCAGAATAAGGACAATTTCAATTGGTCGAAACCATATTATAATTAGATTATGATGCATTTTTTTTGTTTTTAATTCTGAATTAAAACTATTTCTAATTATATAAGAATTTATTTTCTTTATTTATTTTTTCTCAAAGAAATAAGTTAGTGTCAATTGGGTTTACTTGGGGTGATTGGGAGAAATAATATATAATTCCTGGAGTGACATGTTGAGCTTATATCTAGTATATCTTTATAATGACTTTGAGCCTTGCTATTGAACTACTTTAAGCCCTAACTAAAATCTTATCCTTATCTACAAGCTAGAGGATGGGTAGGAAAATCTTATCCTTACCTACAAGCTAAAGGATAAAGTGTTTGGGTACATAGAAAAAATAATAATAATAACTCAAAACCAAAAAGTATTTAGCACTAATAAAGAATTACTCCCTAAAATGAGCATATTATATTTGGGGAATGATGAAACTTTACTGAATGGATAGGGAGGTAAGGGCATGCTTTTAGCTCTTAGTAGGCACTCTCTCAATGGTCCCTTCCCTCTATCAACATTACTCTTAGTTTGCTTCCTGAGCAAGAGGTGCCCCTCCCTTGTGGAAGGAGGTCGAACACTGAATATATATATATGACTAAATTTGATTTACACAATTATATTGTTGAACATCTTGTTCTTGAAAATGTATCAATAAAGTGAACTGAAAATCATTAAATATTATAAATTTTTTAACTTAATCTAAGAAAACTATATTTTGGCTTTTAAACTAAAATCTAATGACATTATTCTTGGAAAATCTCAATAATACATCATTTAAATTACATTTTTAATGTAAAAATTAATTCAACACTAAACACTTAAATTAGATAAACTGAAACAATAATCTTCCCCATATATAACAAGAGTTACATAGTAGCTAGTACATGCCACTTAGCTTAAATATAGCTTAATTAAACTAAAAAATAATAAAAAGAAAGATTTCATCACAAAAATAAAATAACTAATAAAATAATATATTGTTGAGTGTCTATCACAAAACATTAAAAAATATTATTAATTAGTATTGGTTATATAAACACACACACATATATATATGTGTAATTCAATTTATTAAACTATATTTTTAATATAATAATAAGTTATTTTAAATTGGAAATATGGAAAAAAAAAATTATAATTCATGAAAATAGAAATAATGGAAAAAGAGAAAAAACTCAAAATCAAAAAGTTAAATAAAAATGAAATAAAACAAAAAACAAAAAAAAAACTAATAGAAATGGAAGTTATTAAACATCTCATAATAAAACCTCAACTAATCACATTACAAATAAATACATTTAAATAATAATAAAAAATAACAAAAAATGAATTCCCAATGTTAAATTATGAATAAATGATAAAAAATTTTAATCAAAAACTAATTAATATGCAGTCAAAAGTAAAACTGAATGAGTAATACCATATATAATAAATTATTAAAAAAAACTACCAAAATATTCAAAAATATCACTTAATTGGTATGATGTGTGTTCATTCTATTCACCGACTTCTATTGTGATAACCAGCAAACTACTTTGTTTCACCCACTAGGATGTGGAATTCTCCAGATGATGGTGATGATGAACTGCCTTTGGAGGTGTTGCCTCCGAATGCAGAAGAGATGTTACAACGCCGTAGTCATAATACTGTTGATCCTGGTCAAAGTAGTTCCACTGGTCATTTTAAAAGAACCAACTGAGGATATGGAATCTCAATATTAGTCTACTTTTCAACTGATTTATCATTTGTGAATTGAATAGTGAATATTTTGATATTTGCATCGTGGTAGACTTTTTGTGACGAATATGAAACATACTAGAGGATGTAACAGTTCTTTTTGTGAACAAGTTTCTCATTTCTTCTGGCGTTTCTTGTTTCTGTATTATCTTTCAGCGTGTCTTCCAGCCATTATATGAAGGACTTTCTAAAATTCAGAACTTATATTCACAACAACACACAGTAAAAATACAAGGAAGGAATTGGCAAGTGGGAGCTATTATGGTAGGAATATTTATTCAAGCTACTACTGTGATCAATGGCTTCCTGCTTCATATGCATCGCCCAATAGGCATGTTCCAATGCTTTACCCTGCCACCGATGCTAGATAATATTAAATTTAAGATCAAACATATACTCTGTGCTCAGATACTTCAACAAGTTCTAGCAGATCAATATTTGAAAATTTATCATTCTCAAGACGGATATAAGGAGTTTATAGAAATTACGCCAGCAAATTAACATTTAAAAGTTTACATTTATGGGACGCAGATGAGGAATTAACAGAGATTATACCTATAACAGATTTGAAACTATTTTCACAGCCGCCACTGTTTTAAAGCCCTCTTCAATTTGAATTTCCTCTTCAGGTGATGCTAGTCAGGTTTGCAAATTTATGAATATGTTATGAGATACACTGGACCAAAATATGTATGCCTTTCGATCCAATAGTTTTTCAACTGAACACAAAAGAAAGTTTCGAATCAGTCATTCTAGTTGCACAAGCAGACTAAAAGGGCAAAAAAAATTCAAATTCTTTCCAAAAATAATGATAACAACAACAAATAATATCACCATTGTCTAGAATCTCTTAGCGTTTCTGAGCTTTTAAGAATGAATAAACTTAACCAAGCCTGAATATCTGCAAAAGCAAAAGAAATGGAAAATTTCGGAAGGCTTCCAGGATATTAATTGTTGTCTTTTAGCCAATTCCTTTAAAAAATTACCAGCTTCATGCTAAGTATAACCTTTCCAAGCAGTATCAATAATTCATTTTCTCAAAAAACAACATGGATAAGTCCAATTTATCTCAATCCAGAGTGTGATTCGAACACGAAAAACAACATGGATAAGTCCAATTTATCTCAATCCAGAGTGTGATTCCAACAGGAAACGCATCTCGCACAAAAGATACAAAAAGATGAAGCAATACCTTAAGTAAACAAAATTATTGCACTCCACGCCAAAGAAAATCGATATTTCAAACAATTCGAAAAGATTACAGCGCAGAAAGCCGCAATTTTCAGTTCATGCTTCTCTCTAAAAGCTGCGGTGCATTTAAAGGCCCCGAGCTTTTAACAGCATCGATCCCAACCACTTTCCCAGGCATGCATGCATATCATATCCTATTATTGAATGTCTACACATCTGCAAATATAATCTGCAAAGAAAATATAATACCTCTCTGACACTTGAACGTGAAATATTTTCTAAGACAGCTAGATCTACAAGATTAAGCTTTCCACAGTACGATTGAACCTGAGAGGATTTAGATGATAATTACTCAGTATTCAACATAGCATAGCGTTAACAGTAAGCATAACTTCCTAACAGTTTCTTCTGCATGCTATGATCTGTCGGACTCTCCTGGAAATCCGGCGCACAAATGTGAAGTGAAGAGTAAAAGGGTGGGCGTGTGTGAGACTGAAACGCGAATTGTACCCAACTGGAACTCCGGCGCGAAGTGTATCCACCTAGAACTCCGGCTCACAGGTGTCAACTTAAGAGGAAAAGGGTGGTCGTGTACATATGTGACATTGAAACAAAGTGTTGACGAAACGAGAAATGGACTGATTCAAAATTATAGGCATATCGGCCTAAAATAAGAGACGTCATACTATATCTGTTATAAGTTCTTGCTAAAATTTTCTTAGAATTTCTCATAGATTTATTGAAATAATAAGATGAGTTGTTGTCATGTTTAGTATGTTGTAGAGATTTAAAAGCCTGGAGAGTGTTAAAAATTTATTTTAAAAAAAATAAAAATAAAATTTATATTAAAAATGATTTTGCTGTTTTAAAAAAATAAAAAGTAAATTTATTTCATTTAATTTGAGCAGAGAGGTTAATAAAATAGTTCAGTATGAGGGGATGTGTAAGTCTCTTTAAACATTTATTTGGTTTTTATATTTTGTTCAGTACGAAGAGATCTGTAAGTCTGTTAAAACATTTATTTGGTTTTTATATTTTGATCTCTCTAGGCTCATGTTAGATCCATACTTAAATGGATCTATACTGGTTTGAGCCTAAAGGTTCATTTTACAACCCAATGTAATGACCCGATGTGTAAGGCTGTCTGTCAATATGTCCCTCCAATTGACACGTGACCCTTTAAAATAAAAATATGGATCTATGCTTGTTTAAGTCTTGAAGCTTATTCTATAACCCATAATAAGATGATGTATAAGTCTCTTTGTCCTAAAAGTTGACAAGTAACCCTTTAAAATAAAAATAAATTAAACTAGGAATAAAAAATAATGCAAAATAAAAATATGGATCTATATTTATTTAAACCCTGACCCTCATTCTATAACCCATAGTAAAACGTTGTATAAGTCTCTTTATCCTAAGAATTGACAAGTAACCCTTTAAGATAAAAATAAATTAATTTGTGAATAAAAAATAATGCAAATTATAAAAAAATGAATATACTATAAAATAATTAGTAATTAAAAGTGAAAACAATTCGCAAGGCTCTTTCCAAGCTGGAAGTTACGCTGCAATATCGGGCCTCTCTATTAATAGATTGATCTATACATAATCTAGTGTATAAACGATTTATTGACATAATCTGCACTGACCTGTTCTTGCAAGTGTAGACACAATAGAAATTGACATGGCTATGCAGAAAGTTATAGTGAGTGGCTACGCAGAGGCGAAGAAGATTCTGAAGTGTGTGAGGAGAACTGGGAAGAAGGCAGAGATTTGGCCTCATCCTTATAACACTGAATACCATCCTTTCGCTGCCCATTACTATCGTCAACACATAAACTATATGCTTGCGGGTTCGTCAACTTACAATTACCATAAGCATGGCTACAATGGGAGCAGCCATGGCTACTATCAAACTGCTCCCTTCTCTACCATTGTAGATGAAAATTCATCCACTATGTTCAGCGATGAAAATCCCCATGCATGCTCTATCATGTAGAGATTTTTTTCCTTTTCCTTAGAACAATAAAGGAAAAATATTTTTTTCATCCTTTCTAAATATGTATATATAATTTCCACGCACAAGAGAAAGGAAAAGATTCCTAAAGTTCCATGGATTTTTAGTAGAAGTGTGGTTTAAAAGATAGGGTAAATATATATTTTTTATATTTTAAAATTATTTAAAATATCAAATTTTATTTTAATATTATTTTTTATAAATGAATATTTAATAAATTGTAAAATGTGTATATTTAAATATTGTTTTGCATTTTAAATTATTAACTAGATAAATATAGTTATCATATATATATTAATTAAGGTTTTATATATATAGAGTCCACTGGTTTTGGATAAACCTGATGGGCGTGATTTGTTAAGGCACTCATTGATGTGAAGTCACTGGTTCAATTATTCTTCTAAATTATTTTTGTTGAAAATATTAAATTCACCTGCAACCCTATGCACGAGAATAAAATAAAGTACAAACAGGGGCAGTTGGTTGAGTGTGCACCACTAAGCATTAAACAGAGGTATGGAGAAATTGTAAGGATGAATTTATGTTTATGGCCGCAGCCGTCTTTGCAAAGAAATTGAAGAAATCATGGTTTCAACCACGCAACAGCAACAGAGCCTTTTTGAACAAAGTCAAATCGGGCCTTTACGCCCTCACCTACCAAACGACGGTTTAAAGTTATTAACGTGCCAAGTTTTTGTTTTGAATGGAGCCGGGTCCCACTGCCATCACAGCCAGCATGTGGACCAATCAGCGTGTATCGCAACTTCGCTGATCGCAATTCTTTTTGCACACCCTCACATGTTCCTTTGACTCACTTGCGATGCGATGCACCAATATCGCACATCACACATCGCTAGTTCCTCCGCACCACAGCCAGTTTGTCGTCGCACTTGCGATGCAATGTGGTCCCCACCATCATCTCACATCGTAAACCGCAACATGTACCGCCGACCGTTGATCCACCACGAAGCGATGTGGTCCCCACCAGCATCGCACATCGCATATCGCTCCGCCAAGGTCCAAGCCATTCACACCGCTCGATCGTCGATTCAAAACCGGACCCGAAGTTTTTTATCAACTACAGTTCATAAATCTTCGCATACCATTTTTTCCCTAACGTCAGCGGGCTATTTTGTTATGCGAATTTCCTATGAAATCCGGCTCATAAAATGTTTGGAATCTGCGGGCCCCAGCGATCAACCAATAGGAAGGCGTTCACGCGACTTTGAGCCTTGGTGATGTCACAAGGATTTGTGACGCGAATTTTGTCTGCAATGCAGTTTAATTGTTTTTTGAAATCTGGGGTTCTATAGTTTTAAGCTATGGTTATTCTTTCATGCGGTAGAGTCTTCTTTTGTTTTTTTTTACGCCGCGCCATATAAAAAGAAAAAGCCCGTAGGCTTAATGTAATAAGAAGACAGAGTGTTAAACTGTGTAAGCCCGCAGGGAGAGAGAAAAACACAATGAAGAAATCTGTAAGCACTGTATGTGCATTTTGAAGAAAAAGGACAGAGAGAGAGTTTTATTCCGCAAGCACTGCGTTTGTAGCAGTCCAGTTTTATTTTGTAAATCCCTCTGTTTGAGGAAGAACGAATTTTTGTAATAGTTTATTTTCATATTAATGAAACAGTTTTATTTTGTGCCATCTCTGTTTTAGCATTCAGCAAATTTCTATATTTAAAACTCTGTGTTATAGAGGAGAATCTCCATTCTCCCTGTGTGTTTGGAATATTCAAAAATTCCAACATGGTATCGGAGCTAATTCAGGCTTTTTGAAGCTGTCAAAGAAGCTGAAGGAAGGATTTTGTTTCAGCAGTTCTCCAGCAGTGTGAAGGCTGAGCTAAAATTCAAGATATTTCTCAAAACAAAGTTTTGTGTTACTGTTTGAAGACAGTTTGTTTAAAAGCAAACACAATCAAATTTTTATAGCATAGTTCAGTGTGCTAGCAATGTCTGGAGCCAGCACAAGCACGAGTATTGAAAATACTCAACTTCCACAGTTTAATGGGAAGAACTATGACTATTGGGCAATCACAATGAGAGCCATGTTTGCCTCTCAAGATTTATGGGAGCTTGTTGAAGATGGTCTGGAAGAACCAGCATATGAATAGGCATATAATGTCTTATCACAAGCAAATAAATATTTGTTGAAGAGAAATAGGAAGAAGGACTCAAGAGCCCTCTTCTATCTCTATCAAGCAGTGCATGAAAGTGTATTCCCAAGGATAGCAGCAGCTAAGAGGTCCAAATATGCATGGGATACTCTCAAAATAGCCTATCAAGGTATGGAGAAGGTGAAGACAGCGAAGCTACAATTGTTGAGGAAAGATTTTGAGACTCTCTGTATGAAAGAGTCTGATAACATAGACTCATTCTTCACACATGTGATTGGAATGGTCACACAGATAAGATCTCATGGAGAAACACTTGAAGAAAGAAGGATAGTGGAGAAAGTATTGAGGAGCTTACCCTCAAGGTTTGATGTGATAGTCACAACCATTGAAGAGACAAAGAATCTCTCAAACTTTTCAGTTGATGAGCTTCATGCATCACTGATGACACATGAACAAATATTGGGTAGAAGTGAAAACTCATCTTTGGAACATGCCTTCAAGACCCAAATTCCTTTCGAAAGAGGAAGAGGTCAAGGCAGAGGAAACATCAGAGTAAAAGGTAGAGGCAGAAGCCAGAACCAAGGAGGAAGAAACAGCCCTGCAAATACTCAAGGAAGGGGCAGCAATCAAAATCAGAACCAAGGCCAAGGCAGCAGCCAGCATGGTGGATAAAATCAAGCACATGGACAAAGGTATGATAAATCCCAAGTCCAATGTCATTACTGTAATAAGTATGGTCATTATGTCAATGAATGTAGGAAGAAGCAGAATGACATGGGTAATAGACCCAGTGCTAATTTTACAAAAGAAAATATCAGCCAAGATAAGATGTTTTTAGCATGTAATATGGTTGAAGAAAAGAATGAAGATATATGGTTTCTAGATTCAGGATGTAGTAACCATATGACTGGAAACATTTCTATGTTTTCCATGTTAGATAAGAATGTGAAGTTTCAAGTTACATTAGGAACAGACAGTAAGGTCTCTGTCATGGGAAAAGGTAGTGTAGGTGTCTTGACAAAGAAAGGAGTAAAGAAGACGATATCAGATGTTTACTATGTGCCTGGTATGAAGTGTAACCTCTTGAGCATTCGATAGCTTGTTCAAAAGGGGTACAATGTTTTCTTTGAAGATGATGTATGCACCATCATGGATAAACCACCGAGAAAACAATGTATTGCTGAAGTGAAGATGACAAGGAACAGAATGTTCCCTCTCAAAATGAGAGAAGATTTGAAGAAAGGAGAAGAAATAGCAGCAGTGACACAAGAGACATTCCAAACATAAGCAAAGGATGAAAATTGGTTATGGCATTTGAGATTTTTACATCTCAACTTTGGAGGTCTGAACTTGTTGCACAGAAAAGGGATGGTAAGGGGATTACCATTGATTAAGAAACCAGACAGCCTTTGTGAAGGCTGCATTTTGGGAAATCAACACAGAGAAAACTTTCCATCAGGAAAGAGCATAAGGGAAAAAGCACCCTTAGAAATTGTCCATTCAGATTTGTGTGGACCAATGCAAACACCATTATAGCAGGCAACCACTATATGCTAACTTTTATTGATGGTTTCACAAGAAAAACATGGGTTTATTTCTTGAAATACAAAAGTGAAGTGTTCGAGAAATTCTGCCATTTTAAGGCACTTTTTGAGAACCAAAGTGGGCAGCATATTAAAGTCCTTAGGACTGATAGAGGAGGTGCATATGTCTCTAAGAAATTTCTGCATTTTTGCAGAGAAAATGGCATACATAAGCAGTTTACAGCAAGGTATACACCGCAGCAAAATGGTGTTGCTAAAAGAAAAAATCAAACCATCATGGACATGGTAAGGAGTATGCTGAAGGCAAAACATTTGCCAAATGAATATTGGGCTGAAGCGGTACATTGTGCAGCGTATATTTTAAATAGATGCCCAACAAAAGAAGTAATGAACAGAGTTCCGGAAGAATCATGGAGTGGCATAAAGCAAGGAGTCACCCACATGAGAGTTTTTGGTTGTGTGGCTTATGCACACATTCCAGATCAGCTAAGGAAGAAGTTGGACAGTAAGGGTGAGAGATGCATATTTGTTGGATACAGTGATGAATCCAAGGCATACAAACTGTATAACCCATCAACCAAGAAAGTCATAATAAGCAGAGATGTTCAGTTCATTGAAGAAGAAGCTTGGGATGGAAGTATTGAGAAAACAGTTAATGTAAAGAGTTGTTTATCTCATGATGATGATGAGGAAGAAATGGCTGAAAGGAACACCTCATTAGCAGCACCACCTCCACCAACACAAGGACAGCAAGGGACACCACAAGCAGGTATGAGAACACCCTTGAGAAGAAATGAGAGTGCTTCTCCAAGCACATCACAAGGAGTAGATTTGAGTGCTTCTTCAAGCCCATGTACACCAAATGAAAGAGGAACAAGATTCATAAATCTGAGTGAGATCTATGAGCAAGAAGCAGAAAATGAAGGTATGAACTCTTTATTTTCTTTATATTGTCAAGTAGATGATCCTATTCATTTTGAAGAAGCTATAAAAGATCAGAAATGGATAGATGCTATGGATGAAGAAATGAATGCCATAGAGAAAAATAAAACATAGGATTTGGTTGAACTCCCAAAAGGTAAAGAAGTCATTGGAGTTAAATGGGTTTATAAAACCAAAAGCAATGTTGAAGGTAAGATTAAAAGGCACAAGGTTATACTTGTTGTCAAAGGTTACAAGCATCAACATGGAAGAGACTATGAGGAAAATTTTGCACCAGTTGCAGGAATGGAAACCGTGAGAGCAGTGTTGTCCATAGCAGCACAACAGAAATGGAAATTTTACCAAATGGATGTAAAATCATCTTTCCTAAATGGAGTTTTAATGGAAGAGGTTTATGTTGAACAACCTCTAGGCTATGAGAAAAAGGGCCAAGAGCACAAAGTTTGCGGATTGAAGAAAGCTCTTTATGGGCTGAAACAAGCACCAAGAGCATGGTACAGTAGGATAGATTCCTATCTACTGGAGAATGGGTTTGAAAAATGTGAAGGAGAACCCACATTATACATCAAGGAGAAAGATGGTAAGATGCTCATTGTTGTTTTGTATGTTGATGATGTGATATTCACAGGTAATGATGATTACCTCATTGAGAATTTTAAAACAGTCTTGAAGGATGAATTTGAAATGACTGACATGGGATTGCTTAGATACTTCTTAGGAATAAAAGTAGAGCAAAATGAAAATAAAATTTTTATTTCTCAACCAAAGTATGTTAATGAAGTTTTGGAAAGATTTAACATGCAGGATTGCAAGGCAACAATTAATCCCACAGTAATGGGATTGAAACTCAGCAAAGAGGACAGCAGCAAGGATTTTGATCCTAGTTTGTACAAGAGCATAGTTGGCAGCCTCATGTATTTGACTGCAACTAGGCCTGATATTATGCATGTTTTTAGTTTGATTTCCATATTTATGGAAAGGCCAAAGGAGTCACATTGGCAAGCAAAAAAAAGAATTCTAAGGTATGTAAAAGGAACTAAAAGGTATGGAATTTTATATACCACTTCAAAAAATTCTGAATTAATTGGATATACTGACAGTGATTGGGCTGGAAGTATTGATGACCGGAAAAGCACCTCTGGTTATGTTTTTCATATGGGTTCAGGAGCTATTTCATGGGCTTCTAAGAAATAGTCTATTGTGGCATTGTCTACAACAGAGGCAGAGTATGTGGCAGCTACAGCAGCAGCGTGTCAAGTAGTTTGGATGAGAAGAATGTTGAGGAATTTCTGCCAAGAAGAGGTAAAAGGCACAGTGATTTATTGTGACAATAGCTCAGCTATAGCACTGTCAAAGAATTATGTGTTTCACAAGAGAACGAAACAAATTTATACCAAGTTTCACTACATGAGGGAATTGGTGAACAATGGTGAAATTATTTTACAACATTGTAGAACAGAGGAGCAGTTTGCAGACATTCTTACCAAGCCATTGTGACAGAAGAGTTTTGATTATTTGAGGAAATGCATGGGTATGACTAATAACCCAGCAGCTGAATTGAAGGGGAAGTGTTGAAAATATTAAATTCACCTGCAACCCTATGCAGGAGAATAAAATAAAGTACAAGCAAGGGAAGTAGGTTGAGTGTGCACCACTGAGCATTAAACAGAAGTATGGAAAAACTGTAAGGATGAATTTATGTTTATGGCCGCAGCCATCTTTGCAGAGAAATTGAAGAAATCATGGTTTCAACCACGCAATAGCAACAGAGCCTTTTTTAACACAGTCAAATCGGGCCTTTACGCCCTCACCTACCAAACGGCGGTTTAAAGTTATTAACGCGCCAAGTTTTTGTTTTGAATGGAGCTGGGTCCCACTGCCAGCATAGCCAGCACGTGGACCAATCAGCGTGTATCGCAACTTTGTTGATCGCAATTCTTTTTGCGCACCCTCACATGTTCCTTTGACTCACTTGCGATGCGATGCACCGATATCGCACATCGCACATCACTAGTTCCTCTGCACCACAGCCGGTCCACCGTCGCACTTGCGATGCGATGTGGTCCCCACCATCATCGCACATCGCAATTCGCAACATGTACCGCTGACCGTTGATCCACCGCGAAGCGATGTGGTCCCCACCAGCATCGCACATCGCATATCGCTCCACTAAGGTCCAAGCCATTCACACCGCTCGATCGCCGATTCAAAACCGGACCTGAAGTCTTTTATCAACTACAGTTCATAAATCTTTGCGTACCATTTTGTCTTGACGTCAATAGGCTATTTTGTTATGCGAATTTCCTATGAAATCCGGCTCATAAAATGTTTGGAATCCGCGGATCTCAGCGATCAACCAATAGGAAGGCATTCACGCGACTTTGAGCCTTGGTGACGTCACAAGGATTTGTGACGCGAATTTTTTCTGCAATGCGGTTTAATTGTTTTTGAAATCCAGGGTTCTATAGTTTTAAACTATGGTTATTGTTTCATGCTGTAATTCTTCTTTTGTTTTTTTTTTCCGCCACGCCATATAAAAATAAAAATCCCGTAGACTTAATGTAATAAGAAGACAGAGTGTTAAATTGTGTAAGCCCACGGGCACAGAGAAAAACACAGTGAAGAAATTTGTAAGCACTATATGTGTGTTTTGAAGAAAAAGGACAGAGAGAGTTTTATTCCGCAAGCACTGCGTTTGTAGCAGTCCAGTTTTATTTTGTAAATCCCTCTATTTGAGGAAGAACGAATTTTTGTAATAGTTTATTTTCATATTAATGAAACAGTTTTATTTTGTGCCATCTCTGTTTTAGAATTCAACAAATTTCTATATTTAAAACTCTGTGCTGTAGAGGAGAATCTCCATTCTCCCTATGTGTTCGGAATATTCAGAAATTCCAACAATTTTTAGAGATGTTAAATGACATTGGAAATAAATAAAGGAAGCCCTTTGAAAAAATGAACATTATACCACCAACAACAAAAAAAAGCCAAGGAAGTTAGTATAGTAGACAAAGGGGAAGATATTACTTACTTATAGCCACAGATAAAAGCCAATACTGAGCACCTCAGTAGTTCAGAACTTGGAGAATTCCAAAAGAAATTTTGCCAACAATACAAAACTTCCACATGAATGCATGATTCTATCTTTGATGTTGCAGTCTTATTAGTTTCTCCGTGTCCAGCCTGGTAATCATTTCCTCCACCCATCCAGAAAATCAAGGACTTTCCACCTCTATGAGACCCAGACGCCACAATACCTTCATCATACCAATTCAAATCCAGGCACTCCCATTGACAGACATAACAATGCCCTCTTTCCAATTTCTAAAGTGGGATGGAAAATCCTACCCTCACCAAGGATATTATACAAACAAAACTCATAAACTCACCGTGTTGCATAGAAAAAATATAGGAAGGAATAGAACAAGCCTAGCCATCAAACAATATTGTGACCTTCCCATGCCTCTTACATGGAAGGGGCAAGCGACACCACCCCCCTCTTAATGGCATTCAGAGTTAGTGGGGTGGAAAACCAACAACCCTCCCCCCCTAGATGTCATTTTCCACATGCTCAACCATCACCATTGGAAACATTATTTATCATTATTATTAAATTATTCTTTATAAATTAAAAATTTTGAAAATAAAATTTCAATATTCAATTTTGTTTTATAATATTTTAATTTTAGTAAAAATACTCACATTATCAACATTATTAAAGAAAATTGAATACTATCATAAATACATTTTAATGATAAAATAAATTGCAAATAAATTCATATTTTACTTATTAAAAAAAAAAAAAAAACCATTAATTATTATTCCAAATCATTCATTAGTATATATTTTTACATAAAACCAATAATTCATTAGTATATATTTTTACATAAAACCAATAAATATAATTAATAAATTTTAAATGCATCCATCATAATCATTATCTATTCTTCCAACCATTAAATATTATTTATCTTCATCATTATATTATTTTTTATAAATTAAAATTTTTGAAAATAAAATTTTAATATTTAATCTTATTTTATAATATTTTGTTTTTAATTTAAAAAAAAAAAACATCAATATTTTGTTTTTAATAAAAAAATACTTCTTTAATATTGTAATAGATGTTATCATAAATAAATTAAACTTATGGTAAAACAAAATAAAAAATTATAATTTTATAAAGCCATGTTTTCAATTACCCAATACATATAATTAATGAAACTCTATATAACCAAATCTATTATTGCAAGGCTTTTCCAATCTCTATTATTGCAATGATTGTCCACACTTTGGACGTCTAACTAATGAAAACGTAAATAAATCCATCATAAACCACTATTTTAATGTTTTTCAACACTTTGTACATGATTGGAACCATATTTTGATGTACAAATATCACTTTGTACATGATTTTACTTTATAGTTGAATTCTAGTCTATGGATTCTAGGTGTACAAATTGTTTATGAAAGTAATAAGTTTAAATTTAGTTAAAATATTGATTATGTGTATATGTTTTATATATTGTTTATTGATTTTATTATCGTTATATAATTATATATACAAAGTAATAAATAAATGTGTGGGAAAAATAATATTTAACCTTTAAAGTTATTGTTATAACATAATTGGTTGGTTGGTTGATTATGTGTTTTTAAGGTTATTGTTGTAACATAATTGAGCTGGTTGGTTGATTATGTGATTTTTAATCTTTAGAAAGTAATAAATAAATGTGTGGGAAAAATAATATTTAACTTTTAAAGTTATTATTGGGTTGGTTAGTTGATTATGTGTTTTTAAAGTTATTGTTATAACATAATTACGCTGGTTAGTTGATTATGTGTTTTTTAATCTTTAGAAAGTAATAAATAAATGTGTGGGAAAAATAATATTTAACTTTTAAGATTATTGTTATAATCTAATTGGGTAGGTTGGTTGATTATGTGTTTTTTAATTTTTAAATATGTAAATCAATTTTTTAGAAGTGTTTGAAAAACTTTTTGAAGATGATGGTTATACAATTAAAAGCAAAATTTAACTCTAATAATTTGTTGATTTCCAAATCTACCCACTAGGATTTGGTGGTAGTGGGCTCAAAAATGTAAAAATGGTTTATCTTTCTCCTGTTTGTTACGCAGTGTGCATTATCACACCCTTTATTATTTATTTTAAGATCTTGTTCTTTATTAGTCCCTACTCTTTCGGAGTTGTAGAGACTATTGTAATCATTGAGGCATCTTTTCATTAAGCGATGTACATAAAACGAAGTAAATCGAAGTATATTATCCTATTTAATTCAATGTTTTCAATTTTTAGTCTCTGCAACACCTTTGCAATTTTTAGTCTCTGCAACACCTTTTGCTCAACGTAAGAGCTTCAGTCCACCGTAATTCCAACCAGTGGACAATTTAGACATCTTATTTGACCTCATATCGAAGCAAGATGCATGGAAACTTAAGCTAAATGTGAATTGACATAACAAGTTTTAATTTCAAGTAACTAATACTAATTTCATGTAAGTAATACTAACATTAGTTCATAAGAATTTTATGTTTAGTATTAAGACGATATTTTTTTTGTGTTTGCGAGAGTGTCACGGGTTTACAAATAAGTCAGTACACATGTTTGGGTTTACAAATAATTCACAGATGTTTGGGTGCATGCAGTACTCCACTCCACTTATCTCTTGTCTCTGCATTTCTAATCAGAATTCTCCATGAAACGAAGATATTTTGATAAAATAACGTGTAAATGAGATATATCATTGGTATGGTATATTTTAAGCCTGTCGTTTATTTATGTTGATAGTTACTCGCTGTTTGGTTTTTTTGATCTGCTATCAATCTGTGCAGGCATTGAGTATCTACATGAAGGAATAGGCAAAGCTGTTGTGCATCAAAACATCTCAGCTGAGAAGGTTCTTCTTGATCAACACTTAAATTCTCTTCTTTCAGATTGCGGTCTGCATAAAATATTAGCAGATGACATTGTGTATT
Organism: Pinus albicaulis; assembly: GCA_034641835.2. NCBI lineage: Eukaryota > Viridiplantae > Streptophyta > Pinopsida > Pinales > Pinaceae > Pinus > Pinus albicaulis. The sequence goes on along the minus strand of CM076581.1, from coordinate 921,517,907 downwards.
CAATCCTGAAATCTTCTGCAGGCATGGGATATTTGGCTCCAGAATACACCACAGTTGGTCGTCTTACAAAGAAAAGTCATGTGTATGCTTTTGGAATCATACTGCTCCAACTTATCACTGGAGAAACAAGGATAAACGTTTCTTCAATAAGGCCTCTTATACAATCTGGAAGGCCAGATGAATTAATTGATATAACTCTTGGGAAGAAGTACTCAAAACAGGAGGCTTCTAATTTAGCACGCATTGCATTAGACTGCACCAGTGAGGTTGCTGCTCAAAGGCCTCCTATTAGTGTTGTACTGGCTTGGATTGATGTATACGGAGGATGGAATATGAAGTAGGCAGTAGGCAGTTTCGCAACAGCAGGTCAGAGAAGCAAACCAAGCACAAGCCATGGCTTGGCATCTTTGCAGTTCCGCAGCAGCAGGGCATGGCTGCATGGCTGGGCATATTTGGCGCCCCTCCTAGAGACATCCAATTAACAAAGGCCACAATCAATCTATGTGCAATGTAGAAGCACAATTATTTTTAATAAATTTATGAGCAGAGAGTAACTTACCTTGCTGCAGCGGCGCTTGCCCCTTTTGATTTTGCTCGGTTTGTGAGGATATCCAGTGAGCGGGGCCAAATATTTCCATGGATTGCTTCTCCCGCTCCTTTCCCCGTCAAAGTGTCTATGGTACCATTTCATATCTAGTTGCTCGAAGCTCATGTAGAGGAGCTGCTTTCGACAGGATGCAAACCCTACACACCCTTCACTACTGGTTAAGCACTACTAGAATAACAAAATAGCTTCTCCATTCAGAAAGAGACCCCGTTAACAAGCATCACGAGCATACGGGCATCACTAGCGGGAATAATAACTAGCAAGAACAACCAGCACGAGAGCATCACTTGCAACTGACCTTTCCCTTGCTCCAAGATCTCAGTTTTCACCAGGAATCCCCCTTTATAACTGGAAACACACTGGAACGAGGTCTCATAAAACCATTGTAGAGACCAAAAGCATGAGCAGACTCAATGTTTGCTTCCCACGATGACTCATGCCCTGATTGTTTGCTTCCCACGATGACTCATGCCCTAAACTGTCCTCTCTGATTTTCTTGTATGAAGGATAGCTGCAACAACTCAGCAGAGAATTCATGACTGTAGCAAAGTAAATACAGACAAATTCCAAAAATGCAATGTGTCTATATCAAATTTCTTGTGCTCTTCCATTTACCGTAATACTAGGTTGTTTACCTGCCCAGCTAGCATACCGTGGCGTCCTGCATGTCTTGCATGGTTGTTTAGGAGAATGGAGCATGTGGGTTCCACATGTCATTTAACTTAGAATTTTGTTTTTTCAAATAATTTTTTTCATTTACAATGTCCAGATGAGCCAATTTTTAATAATATTTTAGTAATTTAAGCCGTGGCTCTCGTTGAAGCTGCTCGGATGCAAAGATGTATGCCACTTTCTGAAACTAACTCATTAGACTATATATCTAGGCCTCTAAAATTAGAAATGGAGTCCTTGCCTTCTAGGCCTCTGAAACTCGAAATGGGGTCCTTTTCTTGAGCATTCAGTCCTCCAAAAACCAGTGAAAATATGTCTCTAGATAAGTCCCAAATGCTGCATCTGCCCTGTTTAATCCCACACCTTAGTTATGCACATGCCTACCAGCAATTATAGAGGTTTACTTTATTTCTACATTGAGATGAGAATGACACATTTAAACAAAGTAGTTTCATTGTCTCTTATTTTCATTTCATTGAATTGAATGACAGTGAGATTAAGGTTGCCTCTGGATCTAATAGCTACGTTTCCTCAGGTGGAGCGAGAAAGTGTCTTAATCAATATCCTCTGCTAACCATTCAGGTAATTGACACAACAATGGAATTTGATACAGTCTATTGAGAAATATATCTTCAGGCGTTTCCTGTACTCAATGGTTTCAAAGTAATTTCCCTTTCCTTCTCCGTTATCGTTACCGGTCACATATACGTCAAACGTGGAACTATGAAATTGCCTGCTTCTGGGACAATCCATGTTTCCTGAATTTCCAAGAGTGCCATCCCTAACACCTGTACTCAACAGTTAACACAGCTCCAAATTGAAATAGTGTAGGAGCAAGTTTACAATCACTAGTATGAAACCTTTAAAGCATATGATGATGATACTTTATTGGAGTTACAGAACCTTGTTACCGGTTGCCTCAAAGAGAAAGGCCAAGGCACCAGAAATGCCCAGGCTCCACCAAGGCTTCTTAATCCTGAGGTATGTTATGCTGGCATTATGACTGCCTTATATTATAAATTTTCTCTGTAATGGCCATATTGTCATTTTGTTCTTTTGAATATTCACTTCATTTTCAGTTTGTACTTATGAGAGCCACTTATATTTTATATAGCAGCCTGTGAATGCTACGTTTGGATCACAATTGGAGAGTCATCCCACAAAAGTAGCCCAACAAGGTTTATTGTTTATTCTTGTCAAAATTTCAAGTTTGTTTTTTTTGTTTCTAGATAGAATTTCATCATTTTGTTTATGGTCTTACACTATAGATCTTATCTAGCATTGTTTACAGCTGCTTTTATATGCTTTCACAGAAGTTGTCTCTATTCCCACTTTGTATTCCACACTATCGTACTTAGCATTCCCTTTGACCTATCAGTGTTCAGTTGTTGGACGTTGATAAAATATCTTATCTTACCAGTTTCATGTTTTATGGATTTAGGAAAATTCAAGATCGAGTTCCTCAAAGTCTATTGACTTGTACTGGCTTGGATTGATGACAAGGAGCAATCATGACTACTTCAATCCATATACACATGTAAAAGGTTTTGCATTACTTGAAACATTCATCAACACTTATGGATCCTTCAAATCCTTTGATCCAAAATTCAAATACCTTTTTTGTTCTTCCTGGATATACAGATGTCAACATTTAACCAAGAAAACAAATTAAGCCATTTCGAAAGTGGATTTCAGTTTATGAATTTCGATGTTTGAATTATGCAAATATTTTTCGACATTTTACCTGTTTGGCACAACACTTCCATTCAATATCTTAAATGTTTAGCACAACACTTCCATTCACTAGTCCATTGGCTCATAGTTCAATGATAAGTAGGGTATGGTTGCTATACATCTGAATAGAGATGTTAACATTGGAAAAACACTTCAATTCACTACATGAATCCGCAGCTCCCCCAAATGCATCTGTCACGATTGTATTCCTTTTTTGTAGTAGTAAAACTCTGCACTAATGGAAAGTCGCTGCGAGCAAGGGTCTATTCTCTTTTCAGTTTCTCCCTGAGAACAGTGCAGAGCGCTACCAATCTTGTGAGCTATTTTCCAATTTATATTGTACTGTGAATTAGGAGATCAACTAGTGAAGTTGACAGCGATAATTTTCTTTTTAATTCCATAGATTCAAAGAACACCTAAGAAAAACTTGGATTACAAAAGGGTAAAACATGGAGATCACACCACCATGGATGATTACAAATCAGATTCACATGTGTTTTGAACAAATGTGACAGATAGGATGCATGGCCCACATATTTGTCCAGGAACATGACTTTGGATTCTATTCTCTTTAATATCTAATCTGAAACAAACATTTTCTTTACACTTTTTTCAGCTTCAATACTTTCTTTAGCAATAGTGCATGTTGGCACCTTACCCTGTAAGAAGGGTTCCAACCCTCCAGACCTAGGGTCTTCTTTGCCATCTCACATGAAGCCTTCAAACTGATCAGTCACAAGAGCACAGGACTTTGAATTCCTTGGGTGTTTTCATAGTCTTTCATATTCATGATTGCTCTGTTTTCATGTTCATAGTTGTTGTATATTTATTCATTAGTAGGTTGTTCTCCTCTGCTGTGTAGTTGCGGTAATTTTCTTTTCAATTCCATAGATTCAAAGAACACCTAAAAAAACTTGGATTACAAAAGGGTAAAACATGGAGATCACACCGCCATGGATGATTACCAATCATAGGTTGTGCTAACTAACCAATTGAAAACACAGAGATTACTGTGATTCAAAGGCAGAAGCCAGGGCAGAGGCAAAGATCGTAGCACATCAACAACAAGTGCTGATAGGGTTGTATTCTTGGTAAGCATCCGACTGTATTCTTGGTAAGCATCCAGAGGATATGTTTGACAACAACTTGAGTAGTTTTGTGCATCTAAAAGCATATAATTGCAAAAATAGTAGCAGATCAACAACAAGTGTTGACAAGGCTGTATTCTTGGTAAGCACTGACATGGCTATATTCTTGTATTCTTGGTAAGCATCTAGAGGATATGTTTGGCAACAAGTTGAGTAGTTTTGTGCATCTAAAAGCATTGAATTCCAGTCTATTGTTCCTCAAACCCCAACAGTCTAAAAAATAAATTGTAGAGCTTGTAAAGCTCTCGCTTTTTGTGCATAAGGCAGGGACTTGCTGCCCAGCAACCCTTCTTGTTTTCATTGGAATATGGACATGTCTATGACCAAAATGTACTTCCCAAACCATTCTTACCATCCCATTTATTCTCACAATAGTCATGTTTTCACATTTAACTTTCTACTTTTACGTGAAGTCATTTTCCCAAAGGTGAAGATAAGTAGTCTGTAACTGTATTTATCATTTATTCCGTAGTTATTTACTCTTAGCAAAAGAGTGTCGATGCAAAATTCACATTGTAACATCACAATTTTTTGTATTGTTCATTATTTATTGCTTACCCCTTCTACCTTTGAAGGTAACGAGGGTACTGGGATGAGTTGCATGCGTCATATTCATGTGTGTGTTTTTTTATATTTTTTTTAATTGTCAATTGGACAAGGCGCCTTCGTTGTGACATTTGAATTGGTTTTTTTTTTCCATTTTATAGTTTTGAGTTTGTTTTTCTTTTTTTCGACATTTTTGTTTTTGGTAATCTCAATATTATTCAATTTTATTTTTTATTATTATAGCAATTAAGATGTTTTGTGATTTGTGTTGGGAATCACTATTGTTGTTAAATTAAAATTGGCAGGTTTTAGTCAACGATCACATCATCAAAGATAAGAATCCACGAGAGATGGTTAGTCCATGTCATGAAACACATGGGGATCGTTGGTTTATCCAATGTCCAACAATATCCCCCCAACACGAGTTGGATGTGTATCGAACTCGTGACCTAAGCTCTGATACCACTTGTTGGGAATCACAACTGTCCTTAAACCAAAACCCACATGTTTTAGTCAACGATCACATGGCCAGAGATAAGGATCCATGAGAGGCGGTTAGTCCATGTCATGAAACACACACAGGGAGTGTTCATTTATCCAATGTCCAACAACTTGTGTGAAAAGTTAGTAAAAATATAACAACAAATTTGATTGAAAGTAGATAACCATTTTCATTTTCTAACAATAAGATAACTAAAAAAATACCAAAAATATAACGCTAAACTATCTTATAGAAAGTTGTGAATTAAAAGCCGCATAATAATGTATATCCTTATATCATGACATTAGAAGGTAAATACTTCTGTAATAATTTATTTAAATACATAACTAAATAACTTGTTTTTCTATATATATATATATATATATATATCACTTAAATAATAATCCCCATATATATTTACTTACTTGGAATACATTTACTTATTTGATAAATCACTAAAAAAATAAGCCACCAAAAAAACTAATCTTCTTTAAAGTTATTTAATAACTAAGACACATGCAACAATACAAAAAAAACAATCTTTTCCAAAATAAACGATAAAAAAACCAATTTTCTCTAAAGTAAATTAATAACTAAGGCACATGCAACAATACAAAAAATAAACCAATCTTTAGAGAAAATACAACTAAGGCACATGTAATAATACAACTACATGGGTATCACTTGATATTACATGTAATAATACAACTGCATGGGTATCACATGATATTACTTTAGTCTCAAAGTCCAACATCGACATGCTTCAATTACCAAAAAAGATTTTAACTCCAAGGAAAATTTGAATGCATTATGATAAATTTGTCATGTCTATATATGGATTAATTAATGATATAATTAGTAGTGGACTAATTTAAAGTGTTTATTTTAATTTATGCTTAATATGTAAGAACATTATCATACCAAGTAGCTTATAACATTTGTCATGTCACTTCCTCTTGTAATCAACACTAATACCTTGTCTCATCAATCTTCTCCCAAATGATTGACCCATAATCTTCATCACACTCATTCTTCAAAATCGATGATAGGACTATACATCATGCCACTTCAGTGACCGTAAATGCACAACACTAACACTACATTATAGTGTAAAGGATCCACAAATTTAGTGTAAAAAGAATCCAAATGATGAGGACTTAGGTTATAAAAGTTGATAAGGTCAGCCAATTATATGCATCAATGATCAAAATTGACCAAATCAACCCACACCCTATCTATCCCATCCATTTTAGAGAATGAGGAAGTTCTCATACTCATCATTATTGATAACGCCTTACAATTAAAGCTCACTTTTGATCACTTAATCATCCATTCGTATATAAGTATTATTATGGTCTACTCTAAATTTATTTTAGAGATCTTAGCAATTGATATTAACTATCTCGATCTTTTTACCTTTGTGATATTGGCTTTATTGTCTCCATACATGCCTTAATCATACAACATTTTTTGTAATGTACAATTTTTGCTCAAATTTCATATTAGATTTGTGTTGGCAATATGTTGTACATATTGATTAATCTCTTTATATATGTGGTGTTTGTATTATGAATATTTATAGAGTTGGTTTGATGGTTTATTGCTAAGTTTATATAGCCAAAAAAAAATTAATTGTACTATTTTCTTATTGGACAACTTATTCTATAACATTCATAAATATTATTTCATCCTGACCAAGTGTCACCTTGATGTAGTTTGACTTGAATTACGTAATTTAATAAATTTTCTCACAAATTTAAGGATTGTGTACCAACAAGTGTTTGATCCCATCTTGTAACCTTAAATAGTATTAGAGATTAAAAGTTTAAATGAAATGGAACTTGATACAATTTGGCATATGAATCACTCTCAATTAATTTGGAAGGGGAGACTTGTAAATGGTGGTGGTATTTGTTTTGGAAATGGAAGCGTCCTTTGAAAACTTGAGTATTTACATGTTTGGTTATGGTGAACCAAATTTTAACATAGTACAATTGTTGGAAGTGGGGTTGCAAGGACCAAATAAGTGTTCTTTTATGTAAGATGGACAAGGAATTGGTTGATTACTTTCTTGTTTCTTGCTCTTTCATTTCACAAATTTGGAAATATATCTTCGTAAGTATGAACTAGGTTGGAGGTTGGTCTCATTCCAATCTTAAGTAGTATTTGTGGTATTGGGTCAAAAATACAAATTTAATTTTATGCATAGAATTGCCTTGTAATATTTTTGTTGAAAGTTTGGTTGCAAAGAAACCAAGTTTTTTTGAAAGCTTTGTCGGGAGTCTTGGACTTGTGGTGCACAAGATTCATGCAACTTTCAAAGAAACAAAGATATTTGTTAACAAAGGCACTAGTCATATGTGTGCCCTATTGTTTATTCTTTAATAGCATGGAGTTTTTTTATAGAACTTTTCACGGGGTTATAAGTTGATGTGGCACTGATATAAACACATTTTATTTGAAATTAGGTGTTGGTAAACAGAAAAACAATCGAGTTGATATTTTAGCTCTTTGGGCACTCTTTACCTTTTCCAATTTTAAGGGTATCTATCAGTTCCAAGTGGTTGGAGACTCTAGAGTGGTGGTAGATTGGTTCAATGGTGTGGAAAATTTAGAATGCATGGTATTTTCTCCATGGAAATGGAGGATTTTTAATCTACATAATTCCTTCCTTCAATTTCGATTATTCATACATATTGTGGTTTTAATCTTCAAGCAAATTTTCTTTTGAATGAAACACTTGGAATTGATGAAGGGATTTTAATAAGAAAGGAATTGTGTGGGGAAGATTTGGTTTCACAAGCTCATCAACAACTATATTGATCCTCTTTTGTATACTCTAAATTGTGTTTTTACAATGGTTTGGCTCAGTTTTTTATTAGCATAATATGTGATTACATGATTTTTTGAGTTGGAAGTTTCCTTTTGTTTGACTAGTTAGCTTGAGAAGCCTATATTAAATTAGAAATGACCACTTTGATTAGCTATAATACTCAACTATATATATATATATATATATATTTTGAAAATACATTTTCAAAATTATTTTAATTTTCATTAAAAAAATTGTTTTAATAAACCATAATCAATGTTATGCCATAAGTAACCATGTGTAACAAAATAATTTTGATGTTTATATGTATATAATTCAGTGGTTATGATAGTATCAAAATTAACTTAAAAATATAGGAGGAATTTACAATGATATATGATATTAAAAAAAAAAAAAAATCATATTACATGATCTATTGTTATATTATTTGTAAATGTCTAAAGTTTCTATTAATGCCAAGTTTTGACCATATACAAATTTTAGATACTTTTATAAAACATTAGGCAATATCAAAATCCTAATAAATATTTTTTTGATAATATTTCATTAAAATAAAAATTGCATTTAATTTAAATATATTATAATTTTAATATTAAAAATTTATAATTTTCATTATATTTATACTTCTTCTTTATTTATTTATTTATTTATTTTTATTTTTTAATTATAAATATACACTCGTCAAAACATTATTAATATACTTATTCACAATTATGATCCCAAGCGGTTCAGAGCTTCCTACACTAATTAACCATGAAAGTTCAAAAATAATAGCAGAATTTAACATATATGAGATGAACTCTTCGTTATGACTTTCTTTTCAAGTTACATGTGGCTCTCCCAAAAACCACTTCATTTGAAGGAAGAGTACCTTCAAGATCGCATAAAACTCTACCCATACTCCTAAAACAAAAAAAACTGAAATCTTCGGTAAGGATTTAAAAAAACTGAAATCTTCGGTAAGGATTTTTTTTAATTACATGTTGCTTTCCCAAAATGGAAGAGTACTTTCAAGGCCACATAGAGCTCACCCCAAAGCCCTAATAATTCCCCAAAAAAATAATAAATAAGATGACTTCACCAGGAGTGTTTAAGCGTAAAATTAACGCTCACAGTTGACTTGACCAGGAGTATTTATGAGGAGCGTTTTTTTTTTTTTCGGGAAAAAAAGGTTGACCTAGTAGCTGTACGCCGGAACGTTATCGATAGATTACTCTATAATATTTTAGTGTTAGATCTGGTTTCGTACGATTCCTTCGTCGCGTTGTACACCACCTAATATACAAATCAAAAATGTTTGGAAAGGGTCGAAATGGTAGCAACCATGGCTACTATCAAACTGCACCCTTCTCTACCATTGTAGACGACAAGTCATCCACTATGTTCAGCGATGAAAATCACCATGCATGCTCCATCATGTAGAGATTTATTTTCCTTTTTTTTAGAACAAGGAAGGAAACATAAAATTTGTAAGCAATTTTATGCCCAGTAAAAACATATCAAAGGTAAAAACTTTAAGCGATTTTAATGATAGGTAAGCTTTAATAAAAACTTAATAACGATTTTTAATGCGGAATAAAAACTTAAAGAATCTAAAAGTAAAAGTTTTAAAATGCCCAATAAAAACATAAATACCTCCAACCATTGGTGTTGAAATGATTCTTCAAATCTGTTTTGTATGCAACTGTTTAAAACTCACTAAGCTTTTGAATTCCAAGGTTTCTGAACAAACTTAAAAACACACCTTGCACACCATGACTGAAGTTGTTCTTTCATGCACAATAATAAACAACAGCAACAGTTGTTCCTTCATGCACAATAATAAACAACAACAACAGCCTTGTTTTATCCATGCAGGGAAACATTGTCAATGAACCCCGAAATGTAATTTCTGTACTCAAAATTCTACAACACCAAGAATGAAGCTCACATCTACTATATCAGTATGTGCTTATAACTAATGCAATTATTTTATTCTTCTCGTGAAGAACGCTATAATTAATGATATGTATTTGCATTGCATTGTGAAGGTTTAAAAGCACATGGGTGGATGCAGGTAGAGTTCAACTAAACAATTGCAGCGATAGAGTGAGAACCACGTAAAAAAATTGGCAATACCAATAATCACGTCTATCAACACATAATTCACTCAAACAGAAAGAAAAAGATACAGAGAAACTGAAGGCACTTTCAAGCTCTGCTCACTCTAATTTGATGATGTAAAACTGAAGGGGATTGAGTTAGTGAGCTTGGGGACCACACAGAAGAGTTTATAGCCAAGCTTCCATCAAGCTTTTGTTGGCTATGTGTCAAATGTTCCACTGATCATGGTAGAGAAACTACAGTGGGAGTAATGGACCACTTCAGAAGCTCCCAACAAGAAATTAATTTACTGTAGTTAATTTCCATAATTTCAGGAAATAACTGCAGTTGGTTTCCATAGTCTAAGGAAATGACTGCAGTAGTTCCAGAAATCAAGGGAGTAGTTCCTGAAATCGAGCAATGGGATTGGGAGCGTAACAAAATTTTCATCAATTCAAAATATGTATATATAATTTCCACACACAAGAGAAAGGAAAAGATTCGTGAACGCAGTATCATCATGTTCCATGTGTAATTTGGCAACGACTAGTCCTCATTGTTTGTGTAATTTGGCAGCGACCTTGTTCTCTTTGTTGTGCATAATTTGTTTGTAATCACTCTGTTGTGGATCATTCTTTTCCTTTTTAATCTCTATTAGTTGCATGATGTCTGTTGTGGATCATTCTTTTCCTTTTTAATCTCTATTAGTTGCATGATGTTTTTAAGATGAATATGTGGTTTTGAAAATGGTACTTATTGCATAATAATGATTTTTTTTTTAACATTATCGGATGGTTTTGAACATGTTGCAGAGTTAAGTTTATTAAGGAATATTAGTAAAAGTGTGGTTTAAAAGATATGGTAAATACTTTTTATATTTTAAAATTGTATCCTAATATTATTTAAAATAGGTCAAGGTAAAGGAAGGAAGAGAGGGCGGCAACGGAGCATTGGTGATGGCAGAAAAAACCCTAAACTTGCAACAATCCTAACATGTCGGTGGACTCTATGTGTGTTGGTTTATGCACTAAGACTAGAATGACAGCGGCATAGGGCAGTTGTATTAGTTTATCCAACGTCGAGGCTTTCAGTGGACTCCTCTGCACAACGTTTTGGGAAGTTTTTATTTACTATTACCCACCATACCTGCTTGCCATCACTAAGCTCAACTCTCGACTTCAAAGGCGGTCAGGTGCAACGGTCACAGATTTCCTACCATACCCTAGAAACTAGGCTCTTTGGCTTTTTTCCTAACGGTTCTGATAACCCGACAGAGGGTTATTATTATTTCACTAGCCATCCCTCTGGACCCCAGCAGATATGGCAAATGGTAGCAGCAACTGTGCTAACTCCTCAGAACAGGCAAGGTTTTCCGCAGAAGGTTGGAGGCAAACTTGGAACAGTGGTGAACACTTGAGCAGAGAGATGATTGAGGACGAGCTGGACTACTCATTCGACAATTTAGACCCATCTCAGATATGGGCTGGGTTAACACCTCATCGTATAGGTGGGACAACTCAAGGAGAAGACCTAATAGGGAAAGTGAATGTGGATATGGAGATTGGTAACTCATATCATACTCTATTTTCCCTAACGGAACCCTTCCCAACAGCTAAGGCGGTTTACTCAGAACCCTACCCGGCAGCACCAGCCTCTCCAGCATATTCCATCCCCTCACCGTCGGTTCTCAGACTTTGGGAGCAACAAGCTCAAGGCACACCAGATGTTTTGGGATGGATAACAAATGGTTTGGGGGTAAATGATGGCAACGTGGAGGGGTCTTTTGGGTTTGAACACTCAGGCATCAACCATGGTGAGGATGAACTAACTCACACAACCAATTTAGAGGAGACCCCATTTGTGGTGGCTTCAAGTTGTTTTGAGGGCATCACTCATTTGGTTCCGCCTCCGGAGGACGTCAGAACATCAGACTCGGACGATACACCGGAAGATAAAGGGCACTATCGGGACAGAACCTCTCACAGGTTAGGGAAGAAAAAGCATAAATGCACTAAGAGCCGTGAACAGAAGCGGGGTTTGGTTTTCGGTGAAGGAATAAGTATGGAAAAGATGGAGCAAACCTCGTAGATTGTACTAGTGGGGCGGTTTCGAGGAAGGAAATACTCCTCGGCTAGACTAAATATATGTACAACAGAAATTTGGGGAAATATACTGGAGCAACTTCCTGGGGTACTCATGATGAACAGGGGGTGGTTTTCCCTAATATTTCCCCACCCAGAGATGGCTAATTGGGTGCTCACCAAATACCGGCACATAGAAATGACTCTGGTGTTGCTGAAGCGATGTACGCCACTCTTCAACCTAGACAAGGAGAAGATAGGAGCATGCCCTATTTGGGTTAGATTGTTGGGCCTCCCTCTGCAATTTTGGACATAGGAAGCACTTCGCTTCATTGGTGAAGACTTAGGGATCTACTTGGACCATGATAGGTCCTACTTAGAGACTGGTAACATCTTTGTGGCCTAGATTCTCGTCCATTTGGACACGAGGTAAGGGTTGGTGAAGAGCTACAACCTACGTTACCAAGACATCACGAGATGCTAGATTGTGGACTATGAAGGTGTTCCATTTATATGTCGACGATGTCACGAAATCGAGCATCTGTACAAGGATTGTCTGCTCATCATTGTGGCCAACACTAAACAAGAAAAAATCTTGGTGCACGTGGGGACCCAAACAATGGACTCGGTCCTAAAATCATTAATCCTCAACCTAAGGCGGCGAGGGGTATCCTTATCCAAGGCTATTCTTAGGGTTGGTATGGAGGTAGCCGCTGGGACATAAGCTTCAATTGACAGGGTTCTTAGAGCAAAGGAAACCCAGGGCATAAGTGACCCATGATTTTCCCCTCATTCAATTGTAGGGGATTGGCCAGTCCCGACAAAAAACTGGCTCTTAGAAGATTGCTGATGCTCGAGAGAGTGGATGTGCTTCTCCTTCAAGAAACATTGGGAGATGGAGAATATATACTTAAATTTCTATCCTCTATACTCTCGAACTTGAACTTTCCGACACTAGATGAAAAAGGGAGATCAGGTGGATGTGTAATAGGTTTCAACAAAAGGACTATCAAAGTGAGTAATTGGTGGGGCAGAGAAGGCATTTTAGGAGAAGACATATTTGTTATTAGACTTGACATGCCCATTTGCATGATCAATGTTTACGACCCTTGTCACAACAGGGAGGATTTCTGGGACAAGTGGATGGCCACTACCATTATGAAGGGAGAACACATTATCATGGGAGGAAACCTAAACTTTTCCATTGGACTTGCTAAATCCTAGGGGCCGAACGCAGTACCATACCCCTTGTCAGCATTGTTTGAGCATCTGATTGATGATGCTAATATGTTAGATTTGGCTATGCCTAAAATGTTCCCCACTTGGCGAAATAGGAGGACTGGGGAGGCTACTATGGCTAGAAGATTGTTTCCTGATCAAGGCTAGGCTGGCTGACAGGATTGACAAAGCTAGAAAATGGGTGGGGTTGAGAGGATCCTAGGATCACTCTTCTATATAACCCAAGGCTAACAAGCCTTCATCTTTCAATGACTATCGCCCCATATCCCTTTACAACTGTATTTACAAGATCATATCTAAGATCATTGCCAACCACATCAATCCCATTCTATCTTTGCACATAGCCAAGGAACAATTTGCCTTCCTAAACCAGAGACAAATTCATAAAGCGATTGGTACTGCTAAGGAATTCCTGCATTCCATCAATCTCAAAAGCCTCAAGAGCACCATTCTCAAGATTGACCTATCTAAGGCCTTTGATTGTACCTGTTGGACCTACTTACAACTCATACTTCTTCATATTGGCTTCCCCCCTTCTTTCACCAATTGGATCATGGGATGTATTACTAATGCATCCTTTAGTATACTTATCGATGGAGATGCATCTGAATTCTTTCATGCAGGTAGAGGGCAGCTATGGAGTCATAAAAGGGTTTAATTGTGCAACAATTTCAAGAGTGGTCCAAAGGGCAAGTCATCTATATCAAAATATCCTTTAGATTAAATGATGGAATGGAACATTAAAAGTGTTGAGAAGGTGGAAAAAGTCAATAATTTCAACAAGGATTTATCAACTTTCCATACAAGAAAAGCCTTTTTAAGCAACTATTTGAAACCAACCAAAGGACAGGGCTAACCATAAACTTCTTTGGACAAGCTTGTATTAAAGCTAACTTATCAGAAAAACAATCCAATAATCCACATGACTACTTTCAGAAAGGATGAAAATAGATAAGAAAACAAAGTGCAGCTTAAGATCAAGAAAGATACATTAAATTCTAAGCCTGCTTTCAGCATACTCTTAGGGAAACCATCAAAACAACCTTTGGAGAAAGAAACTAGAAGACAGGGCAAACCATAAAATTTTCCAGACTAACTCTACTCAGCATGTAATGAAAATATCATTCAAGAACTTCCTTTCAAGTTTTGCACATCAAGACAGGGACAAACCAACATTCCTTGATAATGTTTACACTTAACTTAAGTCATTCTTAAACACACAATTGGAGGAAAACATAAAGATAAAGCTTATCAGTGAGAGTATGGTACTTTTGACAGTGAATCCTAAATCTATATTTGCTGTTCTTTATCAGAGAAAAATGAACAAAATGGCATACATGAAAGGAAAACAATAACAAAGTAAGAGGTACTTCACCAATGATATAGACCCAGATCCCAAAAATCAGCTTGTATATTGATGTCAATCCAGTTACATACTTCAAGTCCAGTGTTTCAATATAGCAATCATCTTCTCTTCTCAGCGTAACTTCTTTGATCACAAAACAGAGCTTCAAGAGCCTCTGAAAACTATTTACATGTAGAAATTTTCGAGCACAAGTATTACATCAAAGTCCAGCAACCAACCCTTTACAATGTGCTCCATAAGGAGATTTTATAAGGAAATGAGGAGGTGGAAATGTTTCTAGGGTTTAAGTATCATTAATTCCATAATTAATGCAATTCCTAGCCTTGAAAACCATGCAAGGCATAAGGCAGGAATGCATTCGACCTATAACTCTGTTTCATAACTCTGTTTTTCTTTTTGAGGCTTAATGGATGAGAAGATTGACTTCAGGGCACTTTCTTATCTTTGTAATAACTTCTCTGACTGTTTTGAAATAAATTTCTTTGGTTGAATTAACTGTTCAAATATCTTTAGGAAAATATCTTCTGAATAGGCAATAACTATTCCTTCTGTGATTCCTTCGAGGCTGCAGGTGGCTTTTGGTAGCTGGAGAAGATTCAATTAGCCTCTGATGTGGCAGTGGAGGCTTCTCGGACTGATAGATCTCATTGTTTTAACCTAAAACACTGTTAATTTACTTTTGATCTGTGTTTTAGGCCTAATTAGGCTTTGATCTTCCTTTCTGGTCTTCATGATGTCTTTAACTGTGGATCAAGCCGTTGATTAATCGAATTTATGCCTTAATCCCTCAAAAAAAAAACTGTGTTAAAAACCTTTAAACATTGATTTCTGCTTTGATCTCACCCTTCGATACTGATACACTCTGTATAATTTAAAGTTCACTGTGTTTTTGTTGTTTATGCAGGCGCGCAGAGGGTTTTATAATATTACCAGTGCTCATGAGGCATGATAAAACATGATGTGAACCTCGCAGATTGATCTTATTCATGAATAGTGGCCTGAGGGATCGTCATCCCTGGCCCTTGATTTTCTTTTAAAACAGTTGAGAAACCTTTAAAACCTGCACAAACGAACAAAATTATGGAAAATCCGGCGAAAATAGGTCAAAGGCTGCTTTGGAGGGGAGGATTAATCGTGGTCGTTGGATGAAATCAACCAACGGCCAAGATCGCCTTCTGGGGTCAATTTGGGGGCGGTTGGGTGATTGGCGGTCAGATTAAGTCCGGAATATTGGATGAAAGAAGATGAATGGTGGAGATCAAGAAAGGAGAGCCTTTTGGAAAATAGGTGGAGGGTAAATGCAATGGGGAAGGTTTTAATCGGGACCATCGGATTAGAGGATCTAACAGTGGAGAGACATTTGTGAAATGCTCGGGAGAGTGAGCGATGGTAAATGAAAGGGAGGGAGTAATATGAGCCGTCGATCCAGAGTAATGAACGGTCAGGATCGTGCAATGGAGCACTTGGGAGTTCAAACGGTGGGCGGATCATTTGGGGGAAATATTTAATCAAGACCGTCGATCTGCGGAGATCGACGGTGGGAAACAGTCAATGAGATGGCCAAGGGAATAAGCAAAGGAGCAAAGACTTGGGGTTTTGATGAAATCTGGACCGTTGGATGAAAAGAACGAACGATAGAGATTTAAATGAGAAAATGTAATGCGATGGGGAAAGGTGGTTTCGGCTGAAAAACCGCTGGTTTCGCGCTACTCCAAAGTGGTTTCAAAATTTCTCAAAAAAACGCGATATGCTTCTCTGGCCGACACGTGTCTTTTCAATACCGCCCGTATTTTAATTTTAATTTAAAAAATTGTTTTAATAAACCATAATCAATGTTATGCCATAAGTAACCATGTGTAACAAAATAATTTTGATGTTTATACATATAATTCCGTTGTTATAATAATATCAAAATTAACTTAAAAATATAGGAGGAATTTACAATGATATATGATATAAAAAAAAAAATCATATTACATGATCTATTGTTATATTATTTGTAAATGTCTAAAGTTTCTATTAATGCCAAGTTTTGACCATATACAAAGTTTAGATATTTTTATAAAACATTATGCAATATCAAAATCCTAATAAATATTTTTTTGATAATATTTTATTAAAATAAAAATTGCATTTAATTAAATATATTATAAATTTATAATTTTCATTATATTTATACTTCTTCTTTATTTATTTATTTTTATTTTTTAATTATAAACATACACTGGTCAAAACATTATAAATATACTTACTCACAATTATGATCCCAAGCGGTTCAGAGCTTCCTACACTAATTAACCATGAAAGTTCAAAAATAATAGCAGAATTTAACATATATGAGATGAACTCTTCGTTATGACTTTCTTTTCAAGTTACATGTGGCTCTCCCAAAAACCACTTGATTTGAAGTAAGAGTACCTTCAAGATCGCATAAAACTCGGCCCATACTCCTAAAACAAAAAAACTGAAATCTTCGGTAAGGATTTTTTTTAATTACATGTTGCTTTCCCAAAATGGAAGAGTACTTTCAAGGCCACATAGAGCTCACCCCAAAGCCCTAATAATTCCCCAAAAAAATAATAAATAAGATGACTTCACCAGGAGTGTTTAAGCGTAAAATTAACGTTCACAGTGAGTGTTTATGAGTAGCGGTTGATGACTTCACCAAGTAGCAGTACGCCGGAACGTTATCGTTAGATTACTCTATAATATTTTAGTGTTAGATCTGGTTTCGTACGATTCCTTCGTCGCGTTGTACACCACCTAATATACAAATCAAAATTGTTTGGAAAGGGTCGAAATGATAGCAACCATGGCTACTATCAAACTACACCCTTCTCTACCATTGTAGACGACAAGTCATCCACTATGTTCAGCGATGAAAATCACCATGCATGCTCCATCATGTAGAGATTTTTTTTCCTTTTCTTTAGAACAAGGAAGGAAACATAAAATTTGTAAGCAATTTTAAGCGATTTTAATGATATGTAAGCTTTAATAAAAACTTAATAACGATTCTTTAATGCGTAATAAAAACTTAAAGAATCTAAAAGTAAAAGCTTTAAAATGCCCACATAAACACCTCCAACCATTGGTGTTGAAATGATTCTTCAAATCTGTTTTGTATGCAACTGTTTAAAACTCACTAAGCTTTTGAATTCCAAGGTTTCTGAACAAACTTAAAAACACGCCTTGCACACCACGACAGAAGCTGTTCTTTCATGCACAATAATAAACAACAGCAACAACTGTTCCTTCATGCACAATAATAAACAACAACAGCCGCCTTGTTTTATCCACGCAGGGAAACATTGTCAATGAACCCCGAAATGTAATTTCTGTACTCAAAATTCTACAACACCAAGAATGAAGCTCACATCCGCTATATCAATATGTGCTTATAACCAATGCAATTATTTTATTCTTCTCGTGAAGAACGCTATAATTAATGATATGTATTTGCATTGCATTGTGAAGGTTTAAAAGCACACTGGTGGATGCAGGTAGAGTTCAACTAAACAATTGCAGCGATAGAGTGAGAACCACGTAAAAAAATTGGCAATACCAATAATCACGTCTATCAACACAAAATTCACTCAAACAGAAAGAAAAAGATACAGAGAAACTGAAGGCACTTCCAAGCTCTGCTCACTCTAATTTGATGGTGTAAAACTGAAGGGGATTGAGTTAGTGAGCTTGGGGACTAAATAGAAGAGTTTATATCCAAGCTTCCATCAAGCTTCTGTTGGCTATGTGTCAAATGTTCCACTGATCATGGTAGAGAAACTACAGTGGGAATAATGGACCACTTCAGAAGCTCCCAACAAGAAATTAATTTACTGTAGTTAATTTCCGTAATTTCAAGAAATAACTGCAGTTGGTTTCCATAGTCTAAGGAAATGACTGCAGTAGTTCCAGAAATCAAGGGAGTAGTTCCTGGAATCGAGCAGTGGGAAAGGGAGTGTAACAAAATTTTCATCAATTCAAAATATGTATATGTAATTTCCACACACAAGAGAAAGGAAAAGATTCGTGAACGCAGTATCGTCATGTTCCATGGGTAATTTGGCAACGACTAGTCCTCATCGTTTGTGTAATTTGGCAGTGACCTTGTTCTCTTTGTTGTGCATAATTTGTTTTTAATCACTCTGTTGTGGATCATTCTTTTCCTTTTTAATCTCTATTAGTTGCATGATGTCTGTTGTGGATCATTCTTTTCCTTTTTAATCTCTATTAGTTGCATGATGTTTTTAAGATGAATATGTGGTTTTGAAAATGGTACTTATTGCATAATAATGATTTTTTTTTTTAACATTATCGGATGGTTTTGAACATGTTGCAGAGTTAATTTCATTAAGGAATTTTAGTAAAAGTGTGGTTTAAAATATATGGTAAATACTTTTTATATTTTAAAATTGTATTCTAATATTATTTAAAATAGGTCAAGGTAAAGGAAGGAAGAGAGGGCGGCAATGGAGCATTGGTGATGGCAGAAAAAACCCTAAACGTGCAACAATCCTAACATGTCGGTGGACTCTATGTGTGTTGGTTTATGCACTAAGACTAGAATGACAGCGGCATAGGGCAGTTGTATTAGTTTATCCAACGTCAAGGATTTCGGTGGACTCCTCTGCACAACGTTTTGGGAAGTTTTTATTTACTATTACCCACCATACCTGCTTGCCGTCACTAAGCTCAACTCTCGACTTCAAAGGCGGTCAGGTGCAACGGTCACAGATTTCCTGCCATACCCTAGAAACTGGGCTCTTTGGCTTTTTTCCTGACGATTCCGAAAACCCGACAGAGGGTTATTATTATTTCACTGGCCATCCCTCTGGACCCCAGCAGATTTGGCAAACAGTAGCAGCAACTGTGATAACTCCTCGAAAAAGGCAAGGTTTTCCGCAAAAGGTTGGAGGCAAACTTGGAACAATGGTGAACACTCGAGCTGAGAGATGATTGAGGACGAGCTGGACTACTCATTCGAAAACCCATCTCAGATATGGGCTGGGTTAATACCTCAACGTATAGGTGGGACGACTCAAGGAGAAGACATAACAGGGAAAGAGAATGTGGATATGGAGATTGGTAACTCATCTCATACTCCAATTTCCCTAAGGGAACCCTTCCCAACAGCTGAGGCGGTTTACTCAGAACCCTACCCGGCAGCACCAGCCTCTCCAGCATATTCCATCCCCTCACCGTCGGTTCTCAGACTTTGGGAGCAACAAGCTCAAGTCACACCGAATGTTTTGGGACAGATAACAAATGGTTTGGGGGTAAATGACAGCAACGTGGAGGGGTCTTTTGGGTTTGAACACTTAGGTATCAACCATGGTGAGGATGAACTAACTCACACAACCAATTTAGGGGAGACCCCATTTGTGGTGGCTTCGAGTTGTTTTGAGGGCATCACTCATTTGGTTCCGCCTCCAGAGGATGTCAGAACATCGGACTCGGATGACACACCGGAAGATAAAGGGCACTATCGGGATAGAACCTCTCACAGGTTGGGGAAGAAAAAGCATAAATGCACTAAGAGTCGCGAACAGAAGCGGGGTTTGGTTTTCGGTGAAGGAATAAGTATGGACAAGATGGAGCAAACCTCGCAGACTGTACTAGGGGGGTGGTTTCGAGGAAGGAACTACTCCTCGGCTAGACTAAATATATGTACAACAAAAATTTGGGGAAATATACTGGAGAAACTTCCTGGGGTACTCATGATGAACAGGGGGTGGTTTTCCCTAATATTTCCCCACCCAGAGATGGCTAACTGGGTGCTCACCAAATATTGGCACACAGAAATGACTCTGGTGTTGCTGAAGCGATGTACGCCACTCTTCGACCCAGACAAGGAGAAGATAGGAGCATGCCCTATTTGGGTTAGATTGTTGGGCCTCCCTCTACAATTTTGAACATAGGAAGCGCTTCACTTCATTGGTGAAGACTTAGGGATCTACTTGGACCATGATAGGTCCTACTTAGAGACTGGTAACATCTCTGTGGCCTAGATTCTCGTCCATTTGGACACGAGGTAAGGGTTGGTGAAGAGCTACAACCTGCGTTACCAAGACATCACGAGATGCTAGATTGTGGACTATGAAGGTGTTCCATTTATATGTCGACGATGTCACGAAATCGGGCATCTGTACAAGGATTGTTTGCTCATCACTGCGGCCAACACTAAACAAAAAAAAATCCTGGTGCACGTGGGGACCCAAACAATGGGAATTGGGGAATAAGACACTTCTCAGGCGAGAACACCGGTGGTACCTGTGTCACGAACTTCTCCATGTCGCTCCCTGACATATCATGCACCAACAAATTCACAGGACTGCAGCTCCCAACTCCATGAGGAGGACACTACTATGATCCTGGGTACTCCTCTTGCTACTTCTCTTGCATTCATTTCAAATTTGAATCGCATTGTATCTCCTGTAAATTCTATTGAAACTTCTAAAATATATTTAATCAAATGCAATTTGGATCCCCTTATCTGTCCTATTGCAACAGCCCCTCCCTCCGTCTCTAGGTCAAACCCTCAAACCCTAGTTGGTGAGACTATATCCCAATCCATATCTGAATCTTCGAGCTGATAAACTAGTCACCGTTACAACCTTAGATATGCCTCCAAGGCCTTAGCCCCCCAAGCCTTAGGACTCAGTCCTGAAATCATTAATCC
The DNA here is from genome assembly GCA_034641835.2 of Pinus albicaulis. Taxonomy (NCBI): domain Eukaryota; kingdom Viridiplantae; phylum Streptophyta; class Pinopsida; order Pinales; family Pinaceae; genus Pinus; species Pinus albicaulis. Next base: position 921,496,436 of record CM076581.1, on the reverse strand, counting down.
TCAACCTAAGGCGACCAGCGGTATCCCTATCCAAGGCTATTCTTAGGGTTGGTATGGAGGTGGTCGTTGGGACATAAGCTTCAATTGACATGGTTCTTAGAGCAAAGGAAACCCAGGGCATAAGTGACCCATGATTTTACTATCATTCAATTGTAGGGGATTGGCCAGTCCCGACAAAAAATTGGCTCTTAGAAGATTGCTGACGCTCGAGAGAGTGGATGTGCTTCTCCTTCAAGAAACATTGGGAGATGGAGACTATATACTTAAATTTCTATCCTCTATACTCTCGGACTTGAACTTTCCGAAAGTGGATGCAAAAGGGAGATCAGGTGGATGTGCAATGGGTTTCAACAAAAGGACTATCAAAGTGAGTAATTGGTGGGGCAGAGAATGGATTTTAGAAGAAGACATATCTGTTATTGGACTTGACCTGCCCATTTGCATGATCAATGTTTACGACCCTTGTCACAACAGGGAGGATTTCTGGGACAAGTGGATGGCCACTACCATTATGAAGGGAGAACACATTATCATGGGAGGAAACCTAAACTTTTCCATTGGACTTTCTGAATCCTAGGGGCCAAACGCAGTACCATACCCCTTGTCAGCATTGTTTGAGCATCTGATTGATGATGTTGATATGTTAGATTTGGCTATGCCTAAAAATTTCCCCACTTGGCGAAACAGGAGGACTGGGGAGGCTGCTCTGGCTAGAAGATTGTTTCCTGATCAAGGCTAGGCTGGTTGACAGGATTGACAAAGCCAGACAATGGGTGGGGTTGGGAGGATTCTCGGATCACTCTTCTATATAACCCAAGGTTGACAAGCCTTCATCTTTCAATGACTATTTCCCAATATCCATTTACAACTGTATTTACAAGATCATATCTAAGATCATCGCCAACCACATCAATCCCATTCTATCTTTGCACATAGCCAAGGAACAATTTGCCTTCCTAAACCAGAGACAAATTCATAAAGCGATTGGTACTGCTAAGGAATTCCTGCATTCCATCAATCTCAAAAGCCTCAAGAGCACCATTCTCAAGATTGACCTAGATAAGGCCTTTGATTGTTCCTGTTGGACCTACTTACAACTCATACTTCTTCATATTGGCTTCCCTCCTTCTTTCACTAATTGGATCATGGGATGTATTACTAATGCATCCTTTAGTATACTTATCAATAGAGATGCATCTGAATTCTTTCATGCAGGTAGAGGGCGGCTATGGAGTCATAAAATGTTTTAATTGTGCAACAATTTCAAGAGTGGTCCAAGGGGCAAGTAATCTATATCAAAAGATCCTTTAGATTAAATGATGAAATGGAATATTAAAAGTGTTGAGAAGGTGGAAAAAGTCAATAATTTCAACAAGGATTTATCAACTTTCCATACAAGAAAAGCCTTTTAAAGCAACTGTTTAAAACCAACCAAAGGACAGGGCTAACCATAAACTTCTTTGGACAAACTTGTATTAAAGCTAACTTATCAGACACACAATCCAGCAATCCACATGAGTACTTTCAGAAGGGATGAAAACAGATAAGAAAACAAAGAGCAGCTTAAGATCAAGCAAGATACATTAAAATCTAAGCCTGCTTTCAGCGTACTCTTAGGGAAACCTTCAGGACTACCTTTGGAGAAAGAAACTAGAAAACAGGGCAAACCATAAACTTTTCCAGTCTAACTCTACTCAGCATATAATGAAAATATCATTCAAGCACTTCCTTTCAAGTTTCGCACATCAAGACAGGGACAAACCAACATTCCTTGATCATGTTTACACTTAAGTCATTCTTAAACACACAATTGGAGGAAAACATAGAGATAAAGCTTATCAGTGAGAGAAGAGTACTGTAAACAGTAAATCTTAACTCTATGCTTGTTGTTCTTTATCGGAGAAAAGTGAACAAAATGGCATACGGGAAAGGAAAACAATAACACGGTAAGAGGTACTTCACCAATGATATAGACCGGATCCCAAAAAAATGACATGTTGATGTCAATCCAATTACATACTTCAAGTCGGTGTTTCGATGTCTTAATCATCTTCTTCTCGGCCTAACTAACTTTGATCACAAAATAGAGCTTCGAGGAGCCTGCGAAAACTATTTACATGTAGAAATTTCCGAACCTTAATTATTGCATCAAAGTCCAGCAACCAACCCTTTACAATGTGCTCCTCAAGGAGATTTTATAAGGAAATGAGGAGGTGGAAATGTTTCTAGGGTTTAAGTATCATTAATTCCATAATTAATGCAATTCCTAGCCTTGAAAACCATGCAAGGCATAAGGCAAGAATGCATTCAACCTATAACTCTGTTTCATAACTCTGTTTTGCTTTTTTAGGCTTAATGGATGAGAAGATTGACTTCAGGGCACTTTCTTATCTTTGTAATAACTTCTCTGACAGTTTTGAAATAAATTTCTTTGGTTGAATTAACTGTTCAGCTGTCTTTAGGCAAATATCTTCTGAATAGGCAATAACTATGCCTTCTGTGATTCCTTCGAGGCTGCAGGTGGCTTTTGGTAGCTGGAGAAGATTCAATTAGCCTCTGATGTGGCAGTGGAGGCTTCTTGGACTGATAGATCTCATTGTTTTAACCTAAAACACTGTTAATTTACTTTTGATCTGTGTTTTAGGCCTAATTAGGCTTTGATCTTCCTTTCTGGTCTTCATGTTGTCTTTAACTGTGGATCAAGCCTTTGATTAATTGAATTTATGCCTTATCCCTCAAAAAAAAAATTGTGTTAAAAACCTTTAAACATTGATTTCTGCTTTGATTTCACCCTTCGATATTGATACTCTCTATATAATTTAAAGTTCCTTGTGTTTTTGTTGTTTATGCAGGCGCGCAGAGGGTTTTATAATATTACCAGTGCTCATGAGGCATGATAAAACATGATGTGAACCCCACATATTGATCTTCTTCATGAATAGTGGCCTGAGGGATCGTCATCCCCGGCCCTTGATTTTCTTTTAAAACAGTTGAGAAACCTTTAAAACCTGCACAAACGAACAAAATTATGGAAAATCCGGCGAAAATAGGTCAAAGGCTGCTTTGGAGGGGAGGATTAATCGTGGCCGTTGGATGAAATCAACCAACGACCAAGATCACCTTCTGGGGTCAATTTGGGGGCGATTGGGTGATTGGCGGTTAGATTAAGTCCGGACCGTTGGATGAAAGAAGATGAACGGTGGAGATCAGGCGAGGAGAGCCTTTTGGAAAATAGGTGGAGGGTAAATGCAATGGGGAAGGTTTTAATCAGGACCATCGGATTAGAGGATCTGACAGTGGAGAGACATTTGTGAAATGCTCAGGCGAGTGAGCGATGGTAAATGAAATGGAGGGAGTAATATGAGCCATCGATCCAGAGTAATGAATGGTCAGGATCGTGCAATGGAGCACTTGGGAGTTCAAACGGTGAGCGGATGATTTGGGGGAAAGATTTAATCAAGACCATCGATATGTGAAGATCGACGGTGGGAAACGGTCGATGAGATGGCCAAGGGAATAAGCAAAGTTGCAAAGACTTGGGGTTTTGATGAAATCTGGGCCGTTGGATGAAAAGAACGAACGACGAAGATTTAAATGAGAAAATGTAATGCGATGGGGAAAGGTGGTTTCGGCTGAAAAGACCGCTAGTTTCGCACTGCTCCAAAGTGGTTTCAAAATTTCTCAAAAAAACGCGATATGCTTCTCTGGCCGACACGTGTCTTTTCAATACCGCCCGTATCGCGTAATTTTTTGGCATTAACGTTCGGGCGCAAAATTACTTGATATGGGATAGCAACCGTCGGATGAAAGGCGGGGAGATCCGACGGTGGGAATGAGAGTGCGATGGGATAAGATGCGCGGGCGGAAAATGGTGGATAGGGTCAAGGCGGTTTAGATCTCGACCGTTGGATCTCGGGAATGGACGGTCGAGATCTATCGATGGGGGAGATAGGTCTCAAAGGAATTGGGCCTATCGGGTTGAATGTAGATCGTAGGATCTAAACGTTTGACGGCTCAAATTTAATCTCGGGGTAATGAAAGGAATATGAGGCAGGGGGTCGGGTTTGATCTGGACCATTGGATCTTGGGAATGGATGGCCCCGATTTGATCGCAGGATCGCAAGTCAGAGGAGGAAAGGGGAAGGCATAAAGGGATTTTTGTGATGCGATGGAGTATCGACCGTCGGATCAAAGGATGATCAACAGTAGAGATTTGATCAGTGGGTACGATGGTAAGGGCTGCAAGCGGGGCGCGATTAAATCTGGGCCGTCGGTTCTTATGGATTTGACGGTCCAGATTGAATCACAGGATTGGAAACGGCGGAGGAAAAGGATAAGGGAAGGGTTGCGATTGCCGATTTGCTATGGAGCGAAGGCCATTGGATCGGAAGAATGATCAACGGTCCAGATTAAATCGGGGATCGCACAGGCAGGGGGCAACAAAAATGATGGGCGCAATGCGATGTAGCGCTGGCCGTCGGATATGAAGGATGATCGACGGCTGAGATTAGATCGCAGGATCGCAATCAGCGGAGGTCAAAGGAACTGGATAAGAAATTTGCGATTGTCGATATTGCGATGGAGCGAGAGTCGTCAATCTTAAATCTAGATCGACGATGGAGATTAAGTTATGAAGGAAAAAGGCAGAACGACGGGTTTGGGGAATGGAGCAATATGGGCCATTAGATCTGGGCGCGATAGAGTAGATCAAAGGTGGAGAATTAATCGCGGGATCGCATCGGCGGGGGGGAAAAAACAAAGGGTAAAATGAAAATTTGCGATGCGATTGTGGATTGATCGTCGGATCAGAGGGGCGATTGACGGCTGAGGTTTGGTCACATCGCAAATTTTAAAGGATATGAAGAAAAGGGAGGACCCAAAGCGGACTTGCGATGCAATGAGCCGATGACCGTTGATCGGTTTAGATCGACAGCTGATATTCATTTAAACTTTGAACTATCGGATTTATGAAATATCAAAGAAAAGTCGGGTTTTTACGAAATAACAAAGGAAATTTGGGTTCGGGAAAAGGTTTTAAGCCTTTAGCACCCGATTGCGGGGATTAAGGTCTTATGAAGAAGACGAGGGGATCGGGGGTTTTTAAAGAAAAGGGCTTAATCGCATCGGAGTTTTTGGAAAGTAAAAGATAACAAGGAAAATAGAAAAACCCGATTGCGATTGCACGATGGGGGTTTAACTCCGTGTCACAGCTCCAGGTTTTATGCGGAAAAAAGGAGCTGGGGCTAAGGCCAAAGGGGCTTATGGCCTTATTAGAAAAAGACTGTTTTTTTAGGATTTTTGAAGGAATTTTTAAGGATTTTGAGAGTTCTAATAAGGTTAAAAAAGGAGTTTTAAACTTTATCAAAGGCAATTTATGAAGGGAATGAAGGAAAATGAGGGAAATTGAGGATTTTTATGAAGAAAAAGGGGATGAAAATGGTGTTATTAATGAATGGAAGGAGGGGTAAAATGAAGGGGAAAAAGGGTTTTTTGAGCAGTCTTTCTCCTTGCAAATAGCAAATTTTTCAAGATTATGAGGGAAACAGTAGTGAAGATTACCTAAGGGATTAATTATCTTCATAAGACTTTAAGAACTCACAATTTGGCCATAAAATTGTTTCTTGAAGGCTTAAAAATGATTTAGCCACCATTTGATATGACAAATTTTTATAGGTGGCTAACAGTGGCTCCACATGGGGATGGCACCTTCTTGAAGATGTCAAGAACTTCAGACATGTCTTATCTGGAAGCTGATCAATGCCTCATCCATTGGGCTGCAACTTTCTTTTACTTTTTTTATCTTCTTTTTCTCTGACAATGTTAGCAGCCATTAAAAATAATGGAATTCTATCAAAACAAGCTTTCTACCTACCCAATCCTAATGATCTAACATTTTTTCTTCTTTCAGAGTGCATTTGGATTGGCAAACTCTTTTCATCAACATTTTATTCTTTTTTGAAAACAGAAAACTAATCTAAATATACTTCTTATTTCTCCATGAACTCAGATTAAGCAGTTGAGTTCATAAGCTTCTCTACATAACTACTATATGTCAGGATTAGACTGTCTGACAAATTTTGTATTCTCTAATTTCTAAAATAGAAATTTAAAAGCAGACAAGCCAAGATTTAGCAGTTTGACTTGATGCATATCTATGGCATAAAAGCAAGCTGCACATACACTGTTATTTTGCAGAAAATTAAATCAACATGGTAAAGGCTTAAGATCTGAAAGTTTTTTAAGAAAATCCTTCTCTTTTCTTCAACTCTATTTTTTTTTAAATTTGTTTGAGTTGTTCTCTTTTTGTTCTCTGGTTCAAGTTTTGGGCATATTAGAACCAGTTTGCTTCTATCCTTGGCTCAGGATTTGATCTAATTTGAGCCATTCATCTTTTGAAGTTCATAGGTTCATATTTTGAGCTTGTTTGAACCTTTTTTTTCTTCTATCCTAATCTACCTAACTGATAAGCCAAGATTAAGTTGTTTGGCAAATCAATTTCACTAACCTATCAGCAGTAAATTTAAAACTAGTTAGTCATGATTAGGCTGTATGACTAACTAGGAGTGTGTTTCTTAGGAGTGGCATTTGAGCTTGCACACTTTCAGATTTTATTTCTCTTTTTTGGTATGGGGCTATACCTTTCTTGTTTTTACAATCTGCTCTATTTTCTCTTTCTATTGTTTTTGTATTTTTTCATTTTCTAACTTTGAATGTAATGATGAGTATGATATTTAAAATGAGGAAAAAATAAAAAGGATTTCAAACTGATGTGGTTATGAAAAGTAATGTTTGAGCATCCTTCCATTGACAAGACTCCCAAAAAGTTCAGTTCCATTCAATTCTTGCAAGAAATAGGCATTGTTACCAGCAATAGAATGAATGAGATAAGGGCCAAGCCATAAGTTATCAAATTTCCTATGCTTTCCCTTATCTTCTCTCCTTGAATCCCACTTTAAAACTGTCACTAATGTTGAAATTACTGGCCTTTTTCCTTCTATCAAATAGCTTCTTGATGCTCTCTTGCTTTTGTAATGCTCTGTTGTAGATTTCCTCTCTGGTTTATTGAAGATGTGTGGTCTGATTGATTCTTCTTGTTATATCATTCTCTTCAGATTGTACTTCTTGGACTAGCTTCATGACGGCACTCCTAGGCTGGTTGGAAAAATTGCATCTACTCCATAAACAAGCTGGTAGGGTGACATTCCAATTGATTTCTTAAGTGTTAATCTGTCAGCCCATAGTGCATGTACTAGCTTTGTGTGCCATGATTTCTTATTTTCCTCCAGCAACTTCTTGATTATGTTCACCAAAATTTTGTTTGAGGATTCTGCCAGCCCATTACCTTGAGGGTAATAAGCAGTAGAATGGCCTAATGTAATCCGATATTTGTGACAAAATTCAACCATATTTTTGGATCCAAATGCAGCAGTATTGTCAGTCATTATCTTCCTAGGACAGCCAAATCTAGATAGGATATGATTTTCAAGGAATTTTATGATGACAGAGTCATTGGCTTGCCTAGAAGGGATGGCTTCTATCCATTTGGTAAAGTAGTCTGTTGCAGTGAGAATCCATCTATGTTGGGTAGATGAGGGTGGATGGATTTCTCCTATGAAGTCTAGACCCCATTGTTGAAAAGGATGCAAGGGTAAGGGAAGCAATTTTCTTTTGCCTTCAAAGAGTTAGCATTTATGACAGGCAATAATCATTTTATGGACATCTTGAAAGAGGGTGGGCCAAAAGTAACCAGCTTTAAGGATTTTATTGGCAGTTGTCTTCCAATAGAGGTGGCCTCCACATTCTCCTTCATAGAACTCATGCTTGATCTTATCTGCATCATTCTCAGGAAAACATTTAAGCAATAATCCACTAGCATTTTTCCAATAAATACATTTATCTAAAATGGAGTAATTTACAGCTTTTAACTTTAAAAATCTTGCCTTTGTTTTAGACAAACCAGGAGGTGTATTCAAATTGAGAAAAACATACAAAATATCAGCATACCAAGAGGAATTCATAAAATGATTTTCAACAATGGGAGTTGACAGTTCCTCTTGTTCATCTAATGCATCTATCATGTTAATATCAAGAGCTTCAAAATTAGACTCAGCCATTAATCTTGCTAGTCCTTGGCCTTTTATGAGCTTAGTGGGCTTGATTTCTAAATCATATTCAAGTATCACAGCTATCCACTTTCCTCTTTTGCCATCTGGGTTCTGTGTTAAAATATCTTTCACAACTAAATTTGGCACAAATGCAATTATGTGTGAATGTAAAATGTATACTCTGAAGTCTTTTAAGGCTTTGACTAAGGCAAAGGCTTGTTTTTCCATGATATTGTACTTCAGAGGTGCATCTCTCAATGCCTTACTAAAGAATACAATTGGCTGCTCTTGTCCCTTTGAATTTTTCTGTAATAGGACAGCAGCCACTATGTGTTCTGATGAAAATGAAAAAATGAAGAAATCTTTTGCAAAATCAGGACTTATGAGAACTGGTGGTTTGGTTAATGCTTGTTTTACCAGTTCAAATGATTTCTTTGCTTCTAAGGTCCACTTAAATCCTTCTTCCTTCTTCAGCATGTTTGTTATGTTTCTAAGGAGTTCAGCCAAGTTGGGTATGAACCTTCTCAAGAAATTAATCTTCCCAATGAAAGATTGAAGTTCCTTGATGTTTCTAGGATGGGTGATTTGCAATATACTCTCAATCCTCTTTGGGTCTATCTTTATTCCTTCTTCTAATATGATGTGCCCAAGTAGTTTACCTTCTTGGAGACCAAACAATGTTTTCTTTGGATTTAAAGACAACCTAAATTTTCTACATTTCTCAAAGACTTTTCTCAAGTGTTCTAGGTGTTCTTCATCTGTTTTGGAAAAAACAGTGATATCATCAAGGTAAATAATGATGAAGTAGCCTATTTCTTCCGAGAATGAAATATCCATGGCTCTCTGAAATGTAGCACCAGCATTCATTAAACCAAAGGGCATTTTCACATACATGAAAGTACCCCAAGGTGTAGTAAAGGCTGTTTTATGTTGATCATCAAGATGCACTAATATATGATTGTACCCTGAGAAGACATCTAACAAATAAATCATTTTAGAACCAACTACCTTTTGTAAAATGTGATCCATCTTGGGTAAAGGGTAGTTGTCTTTCAATGAGGCTTTGTTTAAGTTCCTAAAGTCAATACAAAGCCTTATTTCTCCTGTATTTTTCCTAACTGACAAAATATTAGACACCCACTCTGAGTATCTAATAGGGACAATAATTCCAGCTTCATATATTTTCTTGATTTCTTTCTCAACCAAAGGTAATTGAACAGGGTTGATTCTGCGCAATTTTTGCTTAAAAGGTTTTTGGTTTTCTTTAAGGGGTATCTTGTGCTGAATTATTTCTGTGTCATAAGACTTTAGATCCTCATAACTCCATGCAAATATATCAGAAAATTATTTAAATAGCTCTATGTATTTCAGTTTGATGTGAGCTGGTAAAGTTTTAGACAGTTTGATCATTTTTGGGTTTAGTTCACTACCTATAGTGCACTCTTCTACTTCAGTTTCAACAAGCTCTAGTTTTGGTTTCTTGGCAACATCATTGAAATCAAACAATTCTTCTAATGGGACCAGATCCTTTGACAAACTTTGAGTGTTAGATTGAAGTGTTTCTAAGTCTTCTTTTCCTAAATCTGCACTAATCTCCGTGGTATGTTCAAGTTTATTAGCTAACAGATTTATAACAGGAATCTTTGGAGAGTTTTCTTCTTCATCAAGTAGATTTTCTTCAATAGAATAGTCATCTTCATAATATGAATCTGAACTTGGTAGTTCAATTTCATTTCTGGTCTGTAGGAAGTCTTCTATTTGTTTGTCTCCATCAAACACTTGCCAATATTTTTCATTGTCAGGGACAGCTGGTCTAAATTTGATTTGGGTTGTGCATTGTTTAGTTTGATAAGGTGTTAAACATGTTCTAACAGCAAAAGCTAAACTATGGGCAAGGATATTTTGGTCTCTTGGGACAAAGATAAGTTGGGATTCCTCAAAAGTTCTTAGTAAGTCCATGACATCATTTCTATAGGCTCTAAGTCTGGGGTGTTTGGCACTATCTTCCCCATTCACTTGCCTAACAATCAACTCTGAATCCCCATGAACCTTTATCCTTTTGGCTCCTAATTTCTTCAACAAGTGTAGGCCTAAAAGGAGGGATTCATACTCAGCTATGTTATTTGAACATTGAAAATTTAATCTGTAGGAATGGCCTTCAGTGTGATTATTTTCAGTGTTATGTATCCAAATGCCTACACCTGCATTGTTCTTAGTGCAAGATCCATCAAAATTCATACTCCAAAGAGGACTAGTTTTGGGTTCAACAGTTTGACTACTATCCTCTTTATATTGTGTTCTTTCAGCTTGTTCTTGACAGTCAGTGTTGCATTGAAATTGTTCTAGTTCCTCATGTTCTTCATGAAGTTGAGGATTCTTATCTTGGTTCTCAAAGTTTACAAGCAATGGATAACTGTTTTGTAGCTCTAGACCGGTGATTAGTTTACAGTGATTTCCTGTTTTGACACACTGTTTTGACCTTTCTATCATGTCTCCTTTCTTTTCTATGTCTGCCACTACATTACATTAAGGAGTGGCCACTAAATCAATTAAGGTTTCTTGATCATTAAATATTTCATGATTGAAGAGAATAAATGAGTCAAGGCCTGTATGTATAGAATAGATAGGAGAGTTCTCTGGTCTTTCTTGGCTACTTACCATGTATTGCATATGAGATTCCCTATAAAGTCTTCTTGTTTGATTAAAAACAGGGATGGTAGCATATGTCATATCCATTTGCATTGTTTCTTGTAACTTAGCTCCTCAAGATCTTGATAACAACATACCATATTTTGGGGGTACATCAGCCACTACAATATCCATCACTAAACACTTGGCTGGAATTTGTGCTAAGTTTACACAAAGGTCTTTGAACAAACCCAAACATTTCACTCTACTGGAGTCAAAGGAGTATAGATCTTTGTATGGTCTGGTAATTTCAAGGCCTAGGCTTTCCATTACAGCTTTGGGCATTAAGTTATGAGAGGCCCCTAAATCATGCATAGCGTTGTGTAAAATTTTGTCATGAATCTTCAAACTAACATAAAAATGAGGAATTGGTCCTTCTTGGTACCTTCCCTCAATCTTAGGACCAAATAAGAGCTCTGGTTGGTCATCATTAAGATTGACAGTGTTATTATTTTCTGTTATGTTAAAAGCCTTTAAAATGTGTGATCTATATGTATCTTGGGTGGCTAATTCAGTAAGAGGAACAGAGAATTTTATTTTGGAAATTCCCTGCTCCAAACTAAAAGGTAGATGATTTTTTACAATGTTTGTTTCAGCCTTATTAACCACTATTTTATCAGCAAAATCATCTTGTTGATTTCCTCTATTTACATTAGTCAAAATTGTTTTAATAGGAGCACTAGCTGAAGTGCTAACGCTGCTAAGATCTGCACTCTATTTTTCATTAATTTGAGTGCCTTTTTCTTTGTTTCTATCAGAATTTACAGCCACCATTTTATCTTTCTGTTTTGAAATTTTGGTCTTGTTTACAGGGCTGTTTTTTGCAGAATTTTCAGAGGTTTTAGTTTCAGGAGTTTCCTGATTTCTTTTACTCCTAAGGTCACATTCTTTTAGAGCCTCTATGATGACAATTTCCAGCTTTTGATAGTAATATTCATCCTCTGGTCTTCTATCATCATAGGGTGTATATAGACCTTGTTTCCTATTGTAATGAACTTCAAAATCATCATTGTCTACTCCCAACATGTTTATGTCATCTTGCTCTGTTTGTTCTATTGTTTCCTCAACCTCACTTACATAATTTTGATGAAAAGGAGGTGTGATTTGTTGATCATCCTCCCTTGGTCTGTTTTGAGGTTGGTTTCTCCTAAAATTCTGATTTTGATTTTGATTTCTATTTTGAGGAGCTGATTGGTTTTGACTAGCTTGTGCTCTCTCAAGTATGCTCATCTTTTTCATCATTTCTTCCATCATTCTCTCCATTTTTGAGCTAGATGTGGAAGGTGCAGACTCTTCCCTAAATGACACTTTCTTCTCATTTCTCATTCTAGCTCTTTTCTCCATTAAATTAACTTCCACAGTAAGAACTCCTTTTTGCATATCTTCAAGAGTCAAAGGATCTCTCTCTCTCTCAGCTGATAGGCCATTTCAGGATCAAATCCTTCAGGAAACTTGTTTAAAGCTGAGCCTTGTGGAGGTTTCAGATCTGGGGGAAGTGCATTATACACACTATTGAACCTAGTGCAATAAGCTTGAACACTTTCCCCAATGTTTCTTTTGAGGCTATTGTAATCAGAAAGTATTTGGAGAGGGTTTTTCCTGACTTCCCATTTGTTCAAGAATAAATGATGAAAGGCTTGGAGATCATTAATACTGTGAGGTGTTAAGCCTTTAAACCATTTTCTTGCTTCTCCCCCTAAACTTTGAGCAAATAATCTAAGTTTGACAGATTCATCATCAATCTCATTTCTGTCAAAATAGTCATTCATCTTATCCACATGTTGTGAAGCAGTAGTAGCACCATTGGCATCATACAATGGTATCTTGGACTGATAGTCCTGTGGTAGATTGACTAGAGGTAAAGGAAGGACTAGGGGAGCGTACCATGTTTCCATGATTGGAGGTTGTGGAAAAAGTGGGGGGTTTACAAGTGAATGGAATGGTGTGGTTTGAACAGTGAATGTGTGGATAACAGAAGTGGATGGACCAGCAAGAGATTGTTGAGCTGATCTTGGATGAGAGAAACTAAAATTATGAAGGAAATGTAAATTAGGTGGAGTAGTTTCTCTACTACCAAGATGTTCACCTCTATCTTAGGATGAAGGTGGAGACTCTAAATCTATCTGATCTATATCATCAAGTGACCTAGTTCTAAATGGATTTCTTAAGTCAACTTGTGATTCTTGGAGAGCTGTAAGGTTTTCAGGAACAGAATTAGCTCTATGGAATAGTCTAACAATAGTTGAAGATTTAGCCTCAGGAGACTTCCTAAGTATTATTTTAGGGTTATAAACTATCTCAGGAGTGTTTGGGTCAGGATGGCTCTTAGTATGAATTCTTTTTGAAGCCACAGTGTTGTGTTTTTCAGACCCAACTAATAAGAAAAGTTTAACCAAATATGACAATATTTATGAGGCTAACTGATCTTTAAACAAGAAAAAATTGATCCTTAAAGTCTTCTTAACTGAGTTTAAATGATTTTATGATGATAATGGGTTTCCCAATGGAGTCTCTAGGTCTGTTTAGGATTGTGGAATCACCAGGTGGAAATTTTTAGCTCTTTTGGAGGTAAAATGTTTTATGGTCAACCACCATTAACTATCTGAAATATTTTTGGGTTTTTTTGAGTTTTTTCAGTCCTATGGATTCTAAAAGTGTCCTAAATCTGTTTCAACACTTAGCTACGGTGACGAGACAAAGAAAGTTTTACTCTTATGGCCTAGCTAGCTGGTTCCTTCAAGGTTTGATAAGCTCTCATGAGAATCCTAAGGGTTCCTTAGTTTGTCACTGACTCAAATAAGTTTTATCATGATTACCATTTTCTTTGGTAGTGCTTAAAGAGGGCTACTTGTACGTAAGGGGTTTTTTTAGGTCTTAAGGGTGTCTAAGATGAAATTTGACTCAGGTCCCCAGTGGAGTCGCTAGAAATGTTGGTTCCCTGTAATTTTAGTAGATTGGCAAGACTAAAGCTGCAGAGACAACATTATGAACCACTTTGGGATTCTAGGATCTAGCCCTCTTGAATCCAAAGAGAGATCTCTCTATAGGTGCAAAGATTGATTTATCTTTAAGGTTTTTAGGTGTGATATTAGGCTCGTTATTAAGAACAGGGGTTTTTTTTGTTTGGATGGTTGAGCATGATTTTTAATTGAGTGGAAAGTCCTTAACATGAAAAAGTTTCAAATGGGTGAAGGTGTGAACAATCAGAAGAAGATTCAAATGATAGGATAGATATGAAACAACACTTAATACATTGGGCTATGGAGTCATAAAAGGGTTTAATTGTGCAACAATTTCAAGAGTGGTCAAAGGGGCAAGTCATCTATATCAAAAGATCCTTTAGATTAAATGATGGAATGGAACATTAAAAGTGTTGAGAAGGTGGAAAAAGTCAATAATTTCAACAAGGATTTATCAACTTTCCATACAAGAAAATCCTTTTTAAGCAACTGTTTGAAACCAACCAAAGGACAGGGCTAACCATAAACTTCTTTGGACAAGCTTGTATTAAAGCTAACTTATCAAACAAACAATCCAGTAATCCACATGACTAATTTCAGAATGGATGAAAAAAGATAAGAAAATGAAGTGCAGCTTAAGATCAAGCAAGATACATTAAAATCTAAGCCTGCTTTCAGCATACTCTTAGGGAAACCTTCAAAACAACCTTTGGATAAAGAAACTAGAAGACAAGGCAAACCATAAACTTTTCCAGTCTAACTCTACTCAGCATATAATGAAAATTTCATTCAAGAACTTCCTTTCAAGTTTTGCACATCAAGACAGGGAAAAACCAACATTCCTTGATAATGTTTACACTTAACTTAAGTCATTCTTAAACACACAATTGGAGGAAAACATAAAGATAAAGCTTATCAGTGAGAGTAGGGTACTTTTGACAGTAAATCCTAACTCTATATTTGTTGTTCTTTATCAGAGAAAAATGAACAAAATGGCATACATGAAAGGAAAACAATAACACAGTAAGAGGTACTTCACCAATGATATAGACCAGGATCCCAAAAATCAGCTTGTATATTGTTGTCAATCCAGTTACATACTTTAAGTCCAGTGTTTCAGTACAGAAATCATCTTTTCTTCTCAGCCTAACTTCTTTGATCACAAAATAGAGCTTCAAGAGCCTCTGAAAACTATTTACATGTATAAATTTTCGAGCACAAGTGTTACATCAAAGTCCAGCAACCAACCCTTTACAATGTGCTCCTCAAGGAGATTTTATAAGGAAATGAGGAGGTGGAAATGTTTCTAGGGTTTAAGTATCATTAATTCCATAATTAATGCAATTCCTAGCCTTGAAAGCCATGCAAGGCATAAGGCAGGAATGCATTCGACCTATAACTCTGTTCTACTTTTTGAGGCTTAATGGATGAGAAGATTGACTTCAGGGCACTTTCTTATCTTTGTAATAACTTCTCTCACAGTTTTGAAATAAATTTCTTTGGTTGAATTAACTGTTCAACTGTCTTTAGGCAAATATCTTCTGAATAGGCAATAACTATGCCTTTTATGATTCCATCGAGGCTGCAGGTGGCTTTTGGTAGCTAGAGAGGATTCAATTAGCCTTTGATGTGGCAGTGGAGGCTTCTTGGACTGATAGATCTCATTTTTTTAACCTAAAACACTGTTAATTTACTTTTGATCTGTGTTTTAGGCCTAATTAGGCTTTGATCTTCCTTTCTGATCATCATGCTGTCTTTAATTGTGGATCAGGCCTTTGATTAATCAAATTTATGCCTTAATCCCTCAAAAAAAAAAAAACTGTGTTAAAAACCTTTAAACATTGATTTCTAATTTGATCTCACCCTTCGATACTAATACTCTCTGTATAATTTAAATTTCACTGTGTTTTTGTTGTTTATGTAGGCGCACAGAGGGTTATATAATATTACCAGTGCTCATGAGGCATGATAAAACATGATGTGAACCCCGCAGATTGATCTTCTTCATAAATAGTGGCACTGGCCTGAGGGATTGTCATCCCCGGCCCTTGATTTTCTTTTAAAACAGTTGAGAAACTTTTAAAACTTGCACAAACAAACAAAATTATGGAAAATCCGGCGAAAATAGGTCAAAGGCTGCTTTGGAGGGGAGGATTAATCGTGGCCATTGGATGAAATCAACCAATGGCCAAGATCGCCTTCTGGGGTCAATTTGGGGGCGGTTGGGTGATTGGCGGTCAGAATAAGTCTGGACCGTTGGATGAAAGAAGATGAACGGTGGAGATCAGGTGAGGAGAGCCTTTTGGAAAATAGGTGGAGGGTAAATGCAATGGGGAAGGTTTTAATCGGGACCATCAGATTAGAGGATCTGATGGTGGAGAGACATTTGTGAAATGCTCAGGAGAGTGAGTGATGGTAAATGAAATGGAGGGAGTAATATGAGCCGTCGATCTAGAGTAATGAACGGTCAAGATCGTGCAATGGAGCACTTGGGAGTTCAGACGATGGGCGGATGATTTGGGGGAAAGATTTAATCAAGATCGTCGATCTACTGAGATCAACGGTGGGAAACGGTCGATGAGATGGCCAAGGGAATAAGTGAAGGAGCAAAGACTTGGGGTTTTGATGAAATCTGGGCCATTGGATGAAAAGACCGAATGGCGGAGATTTAAATGAGAAAATGTAATGCGATGGGGAAAGGTGGTTTCCGCTGAAAAAACCGCTGGTTTCACGCTGCTCCAAAGTGGTTTCAAACTTTCTCAAAAAAATGCGATATGCTTCTCTGGCCGACACGTGTCTTTTTAATATCGCCCATATCGCATAATTTTTTGGCATTAATGTTCGGGCGCAAAATTACGCAATATGGGATAGAAACTGTCGGATGAAAGACGGGGAGATCCGACGGTGGGAATAAGAGCACGATGGGATAAGATGTGCAAGCGGAAAATGGTGGGCAGGGTCAAGGCAGTTTAGATCCCGACCGTTGGATCTCGAGAATGGACGGTCGAGATCTATTGATGGGGGAGATAGGTCTCAAAGGAGTTGGGCCTATCGGGTTGAATGTAGACCGTAGGATCTAAACGTTTGACGGCTCAGATTTAATCTCGGGGTAATGAAAGGAATATGAGGGAGGGGTTCGGGTTTGATCTGGATCATTGGATCTTGGGAATGGATGGCCCAGATTTGATCGCAGGATAGCAAGTCGAAGGAGGAAAGTGGAAGGCATAAATGGATTTTTGTGATGCGATGGAGTATCGACTGTCAGATCAAAGGATGATCGACGGTAGAGATTTGATCGGCGGGGGCGATGGTAAGGGCTGCGAGTGGGGCGCGATTAAATCTGGGCCATCGGTTCTTGTGGATTCGATGGTCCAGATTGAATCGCGGGATCGGATACGGTAGAGGAAAAGGATAAGGGAAGGGTTGCGATTGCCAATTTGCGATGGAGCGAAGGCCGTTGGATCGAAAGAACGATCAATAGTCCAGATTAAATTGGGGATCGCACAGGCGGGGGACAACAAAAAAGATGGGCGCGATGCGGTTTAGCGCTAGCTGTCGGATATGAAGGATGATCGACAGCTGAGATTAGATCGCAGGATCGCAATCGGCGGAGGTCAAAGGAACTGGATAAGAAATTTGCGATTGTCGATATTGTGATGGAGCGAGAGCCGTCGATCTTAAAGCTAGATCGACGGTGGAGATTAAGTTATGAAGGAAAAAGGTGGAACGACGAGTTTGGGGAATGGAGCAATATGTGTCGTTAGATCTGGGCGCGATAGAGCAGATCAATGGTGGAGAATTGATCGCAAGATCGCATCGGCAGGGGGGAAAAACAAAGGGTAAAATGAAAAGTTGTGATGCGATTATGGATTAACCGTCGGATCGGAGGGGCGATCGATGGCTGAGGTTTGGTTGCATTAGAAATTTTGAAGGATATGAAGAAAAGGGAGGACCTGAAGCGGACTTGTGATGCGATGAGCCGATGATCGTTGATCGGTTTAGATTGACGACTGATATTCATTTAAACTTTGAACTATCGGATTTATGAAATATCAAAGAAAAGTCGGGTTTTTACGAAATAACAAAGGAAAGTTGGGTTTGGGAAAGGGTTTTAAGCCTTTAGCTCCTGGTTTTTGGGCTTAAGGTCTTATGAAGAAGACGACGGGATCGGGGGTTTTTAAAGAAAAGGACTTAATCGCATCGGAGTTTTTGGAAAGTAAAAGGTAACAAGGAAAATAGAAAAACCCGATTGCGATTACGTGATGGGGGTTTAACTCCAGGTCACAGCTCCGGGTTTTATGCGGAAAAAAGGAGTTGGGGCTAAGGCCAAAGGGGCTTCTGGCCTTAATAGAAAAAGACTGTTTTTTTAGGATTTTTGAAGGAATTTTTAAGGATTTTGAGAGTTCCAATAAGGTTAAAAAAGGAGTTTTAAACTTTATCAAAGGGAATTTATGAAGGGAATGAAGGAAAATGAGGAAAATGAAGGATTTTTATGAAGAAAAAGGGGATGAAAATGGTGTTATTAATGAATGGAAGGAGAGGTAAAATGAAGGGGAAAATGGGTTTTTTGAGCAGTCTTTCTCCTTGCAAGCAGCAGATTTTTCAGGATTATGAGGGAAACAATAGTGAAGATTACCTAAGGGATTATTTATCTTCATAAGACTTTAAGAACTCACAATTTGGCCATAAAATTGTTTCTTGAAGGCTTAAAAATGATTTAGCCACCATTTGATATGAAAATTTTTTGTAGGTGGCTAACAAATTGATGTGCCACATCTGTGCACTGAACTGAAGTGCTCCAAGAGAATAAGTTGTTGTTTAGAATCTGATTATTATTAAGAGCTAATAATAATCGACATGCATCTATTTTTAGATTGACGATCTATATATAGACTTCGCCCAATATTCTAAAAATATAATTTCATCTATTTTTCCAACGTGATCAACCATCCACATATAGCATCTTGCAACTTCTGAAATATGATCATCATGTCTAAAAATAGACATAGTCTAAAAATAGACTTTTGCCAAAAATAGCCTACGGGCCCACTTAGTGAAGGTGACTCTTTTCACTAAGCTCATCATCTTGTTGAATCTCAACAAAAGAGGTCCAAAATATAACTGAAGGTGGATTTGATTCAATGTCAAGCTTTTGAAGAGTTACTAGAAAACTATCTGCTTGCAAATACAAGAACATGTGGAAGAGGAAGGATGTGTATCTGAACACTCCTTCAGTTGGAAAATTAATCAATTGATCATGAATATTGTCTGCAATATAACCAGCATAATCAAAGATTACAGATTGAGGTTGACCTGGTGTAAAGGTGGATAAGAAACCCAAGATGGATTCATATGTGCGTTCATCAGTAAAGTACCCTAAGATGAATGAAAGCATGGAAATAACATGCCTTGAACCTTCTGGGAATTTGGCAGTAGAATATGGGGGATTGAGTTTAGGAATTTCTACATGCAAGGGCATGAAGTTTTGGAATATTTGGAATCTCTTAGGGAATTCAAGGCCAATGTACAGCTTGGTAAGGGCCTCTATGGATAAAGGGACTACTTGAGGGTCAAGCTTGAGCTGTAACATTTGATTGATGGATTCAGCAGTAATGGTGAAAAGCACTTCTTTGTTGGCATTGACTATGGCTCTTTGATCATGCACGTAATATCGCTAACATAATCTAATGACCTCCTGGCATGGGTGAGTTAAGGGAACAACATATTTGGGCAAGTGTGATTCCCAAATCTGGACTTCTCCTTCATTATCTAGGGATTTATCATAGATCAATTATGAATGTCAAGCATGTTAAATTCAACAATGGGATCTGCTATTTTATAGTTAATATCAGCTAGTGGAATGTGCTCAATATCTACAACAGGGGGATGTAAGGGATTCACAATTATGGAAGTCTTAGAATTCATGGCAGTAGTTGATTTTGGCACTTTGGAACCTTCAGGATTTCTAGAGCTCTGCTTTTTAGGCATTTTGGCTACTTCTGCAAGATTAAACAGTTTGCAGAAGTATTTTTACTTTAACAGAGGCTTCTTGGATGAAAATGGTCTAAATATGGTCTTTTCTTGGGTTTTCTTTTCAATTTGGACTCTCAAATAGGATTTACAGGCCTTTGATGATTTAGAAACAAGAAACAGGGGTTTCTTGGACTTTTTACTGAGAAATTGGGCTAAAAATCACTTAAATTCAGGCATAGAGGTTTAGGATACCTTAAGAGGATTTCTGGCTTAATTTAGAGTTTAAAATAGTTTATAAAAACTATAAAAACTCACAATTTTCCTTCAAAATAGTGCGCAGCAATAAAATAGGGTTTCTGGAAAAATTTTGACAGGGTTGGGCCTGCTTTTTAGACTTTTCAATAGGTTCTATGGATGTGTTTAGGCTTCTGAAGGTAATTTGTTCTTTTAAAGGTCTTTTAAATTGATAACAGACCCGAATTTCAGAAAAATACCTGTTATACGCAGGTATTGGGCTTTTGAAGACGTATTTGAAGGTTTTGAATGGGTTTGAACAGCTTTTTTTTTATCTCTAGAACAAAGCGAAGCTCTTCTACAATATTTAACGGTAACAGTTTTAAATTTGCATTCTTTTGGCATAAAAATGGCAGAAAAATGCTTGTTTTACAGTCGGGGTGGCTTGTGCAGAGGTTTACGTGCCAAAGGAGAGGAAATGAATGCATTTCCAATGTTTATTAGGCATATTTAGGGCTAACAGGTGCCGGCAATTAATGGCGGCCAAGTCATGAAAACTGGTGGTTTTCAGGCTCAAAGGGTGTAAACAACAAACAGTTATCACGTGCCATTTTGGTGGTAAGTGGTTTTGGAGCAAACCAACGCGATCCAATGAGTATTGACCACGTGGAGGAGGGAGAAAGTTGCAATACTACCCATTTCGTGCAGAAATGAAATGGGGAATTACGCGCAAGTTTATTTGAGATATTGAGTTTACGTCGTCGGATTTTGGGGTTCGATTGCAAATTGCCCAGATTGATTGTGAAGTTGCGTCGGGATTTGGAGTGAGACCGGGGTTGATATATGCGGCGGGGTCGATTCTAACTAAATATAAATAAAATTTAATTAAAGTTAAAACTTTGGTTATATGATGGCGGGGGATAATGTCAGGGGCAATTTTTATAATGTTTTAGTAAAAACATTTACCAATGTTTCAATTGATGTACCGGGCGTGGGTTTTATTATATAGTTGTTCAAACCTTTGACATCTGTTTAAACACTATAGGGGGCGGGGATTAGTTCTTATAGATAGGTTTTAAACCAATGGGATAAGGGTGAGATTTAATATTGCACACATGGGGTATTTAACATTGGTTTAAACTTAAAATAGAGGGTTTGTAGGTTATTTTATGTATAAGGGTTTAATATTATACGGGAGGGAATAGTTTAGGGAGTTAATAAATAAATTAGAAATTAATATGAAAAGGGATAATGTAATGAATAAAAATACATGTTTATCTCTAAGTAAAGTGCAAATAAGCATAGCTTGTCTTTGTTGTATTACTTCACACTTTATCTTAGGATAAATGCATTTTGAGGGTTTATGAATGATTTTTGAAAGGGAATGAAAATTAGTTATTTAGGGTTTCACTTTTACTAAGTAAAAATGGGTTTTTACTTAGGAAAAATGGATTATGATTTATGAATGAAGGGTAAATGTTGATGAATGTGGGTTAAGTGTGGGAATTCAATATTTTTAACCCATCAATCATCGAGCCCTGGGTCCGGTCCCAACAAAATTCAGAGAAATGCTCTAAGCCTTTTTGACTCAATGTTTTAGAATACTGAATCATTATGGGGGAGGAGAAATTAATAATTTTTGCTTGATTATGCTTTATTACATGTTTGCACAACTTCTTTCTACCTACCCATATTTATTTCTAACATTTTTTACTTCATTTTCATGGGTGCATTTAGGCTTGCAACCCTAAAAAAAAATTCTTTCAAAGCATAAAAACTATCTAAGTCTAACCTTATTTCATCCGAGGGCTCAAATTAAACTATTGAGCTCCTCATTATTCTCTACCTATCTACTGATTTTTCAAGTTTACACTGTTTGACATATCTTTATTCTCTATCTAAAACATGAAAAGTTAATATTAAACAGTTTAACCGATCATGGATTATGGCATTTATTAACACTCTGCACATAATCATTGTTCTTACAGTGCAATTAAATAGTAGTGGCATTTTGACTTGCTCACTTTCATGTATTATTTTGTTTCTTTTTTGTTTTGAGGTCCATCTTTTTCTAATTTCTTTGATATTTCTTTTAGGACTTTTTACCCTCTTTTCATTTTTTTATTTATTTTTCATTTTTCAAAATATGGGAAAACAACTTGCAGAAAGCAAGGTATGTACATATTTACAAGACTATTAAAGTCAATTCCAAATTTATGAACCCTATCATTATAGGACCCTAACACAGCGAAAATAAAATACAAGACCAATGCCTTTCCCAACATTCTCTTGTACACAAGAGAGGATTTCCACATCCTTTTCCCTTCCCTAGAAACCATCAATTGTATTCACATATTCACATCAATGAGTCGAGTTGATTCCACTCTAAGGACATCACGAAAGCACTCACGCATTATCTTAACTTGTTGCTTATATGGTGAGATGACATCCACTTTAGATCCTTCTTTAAGTTCAGAATATTTTGCCACCAAATTCTGGTACATGAGGAGAACCAATTATGATTCTTCAATGTTTACCCAAGAACCACTTCATGTAGGTTGAGATTCTTCTCCTTCTATATCAAAGAAACTTAAATGGTCCAAAGCAACGATATTCCTGCCATTCATGCTTTGTTTGATGTAGAACATCCTCGCCATCTTCTAAAGCCTCTAAGTAGAATTCCCTTGAAGGGAACTCCCTTATCTCAGGATGCATACGGTACCGAGTTTTGAGCATCTGAGCTCGATAACCGGCCAATTGATACACATAGAAACAAGAGTATCATAAACGACCGGTGAGGTTTGTCGGGGAAAAACCTTCCATTTTCATTACCATTAGAAAAAAACACATCGCCTACATAAGAAGTATCAACAAGACCCGTGATGGTGGCTTGACAATGTAAGAGGTCATCTCCCACAAGCCATGTGCTACACGATGAAGGTAAATCCCTCTGCAAGTGCACTGGATATTTTTGTATTTTTCTGCTCACCATTTTTAATTCATGCTCTAAACAACAACTATTACCCAATTCAACGCCAACACAAATCAGTTTTCTCCATTAACAAAAAATTATAACAGTACCATTAGATGCCCAAAGAAGCAAGCTGAAGGATAAAGAATGTCGATGCAATATCAATTCCTATCAAAATAATCAGAAGTTTATGCTCTAAGAAACAACATTTGAATCAGTCATATCGAATCTCCTACTTCTGCTTTCCACAGTGATCGATGGATCATAAAATGGTCAACATAAATTATTTTCCATTCTCTCTAAGGCTAAAATTTCTTGCTGAGATGCATTGCTGGCTACTGGGGTTCTCATGTTACAACCACAAATTCGCTTTAAATCCTCTTTTGTTCTAGTTTCGAATTCCTCATCAATGGCTCCATATTTCAAGCGAGTTCCCATGGAAAATGATAGCACAAAGGGAAATGATTAAAGGCCAACGATTGGAACTGCGATGGACACACAAAGCATAAACACATGACAAAAAATATATTATGTTAAAAATACATCTAGTGTTGTCTCAAGATAGGTAAACTAAATTGGACACACAATCAGTTGGTTGAGATAATATCTCAACCACACACCAATCTAGGATATATCTAGATATAACCAACTCCTAAACATTAGGAACATACTCCTCTAGATAGAAAGAATCACAACTGAGACAAGTATGAATTACATTTTCCAAGTAAATCACCCTCTAAGTTGTCAAAAGGGACCGTACCCAGCCTGGGCCACACCATGGAAAATTTTAGGGGCTAATATTCGTAGGTGGGTTAATTTTCCATGATTTTTCGGAAACCAAGAGTCGCCAATTTCCATTTTTTGTAAAAACATAATAATTTGAATGTTTTTACAAATATATTGCCAAATATTTTATAGTTTTCATATTAGAGACTAGCAAGATTTGTTGAGGTTCATCCTTAGGATTTTCCCTGGGCCACACCAACACTAAGCTAAATGGGTTTAACTTGTCTCATCCCCCTAGCATGGGTGCAACAACCTCCATGAGGTTTGATCTTGGGTCGTCTTTCTGACAAGGCCCATCCTCAACCGATTGTGCCAGTGGGACTTGCCTATATTGTAATTTTATTCTTATTAATAAGATTGTGAACAATTTTTTAGATAAAAGAAAATCATATTAAACATTGCATTAAATATAACATAAAAATAGTAGTTATAAATTAACATCAATTTTACCATATAAATTAAAATAATAATTGGGTAACCATATTTAAATTTAATTAATAAGCACACAAAAATTTAATATTTACAATATACAAGATTCTTAGTTATGAATATTCATCCCATTTTATCATGGATATTATTAACTTCTTCATAGGTTTCCTTACAATATCATGGGTCAATACCATGGATTATCAATACCACATACCCAAAGGCAAAACTTATTTCCTGGGTTATACGTTATTAAATGCGGTTGGGCATATATTGTCCACCGTTAGATTTAAACTCGTTTAAATCTAACGGTGAGCAGTATATGCCCGCCGCATTTAATAATGTATCGCCAAGGAAATAAGGCTTGCCATACCCAAATACCATAACTCATATATATAATTTTAATTTTATTTTATAACATTTTTAAATTAAAACTTGATACTTACAATAAGCATATAATATAACAAGATTCTTAACCATGGATATTCACCCCATTTTACCATGGACATTATTAACTTGTAAATAGGCTTTGTTACAATATTATGGCTTATCAATACTACTTTCCCAAAAATCATAACTCTTTTGTAAGTATTTTATTTTAATTTAGTTTATAACAATTTTTAACAAGATTCTTAATCATGGATATTCAACCCAATTTTAACATGGATATTATTAACTAGTAAATAGACTTTGTTACAATACCACGGGTTACCCAAACTTTCCCAAAAACCATAACTTATTTCAAAATCTAAATATTTCATTTTAATTTTATTTTATAACATTTTTAAATTAAATATAAAAACAAAAAGCTATAGGATTCAGGGTAGGAATTTCAAATCTTAAGCACTCATCAAATTTGACGGTTTGAACAACTCTAATATCTGTTTCAATCACCTTGTGAAAGTTATTTTTTTTTAAATAGAAAAAATTGTTCCATTACTAGATTTAAAAGAAATACATTTTCATTGGATCATTGTCATTGGATTAGGAGGATCGAGGATTAATCTCTTGTGGCATACAATTTTTTTAATAGAATATCCATGGTAATCAATAAAAATTGGAAACTGTGGAGCACAAATAACTCCTCTTGAAAGGAGATTCAAAATATACACTATCCCCATTACCTAAACTTTTTTGTTTCTACTTGTAATTAAACTGGGTATCTTTGTGCCCATGAGTTGAAAGTTTTGTATCTTTTTTAGCATCATTTGTTATTTTTTGTCCATTGGTGTTCTAGAGTATGGGGTATTGTTTGTGTAATCCGGTGAGTCAAACAACCCCTGAGCTGAAATTAAGGAAAATTTAGGGGCTAATATTCGCATGGCTAATTTTCCATGTTTTTTACAAAAAAAATATTCGTCAATTTCCATCTTTTCTAAGAAATATTCCCCAAATTTTATAGCATAAAATCATTTTACCTTGAAAATTCGCCAAATTTTTATAGAGCCTATTTGAAATTATTAGAAATTTGAATATTTTTACAAACATATCACCAAACATTTTAAAGTTTGCATATTAGGGACTAAGATTCGCCAACGTTTCTAAACCTTAAAATAATTTTCCACCCTTCAAATTTTCCTTGGAGCCTGAAAATTTTGTATCTTTCTTAGCATCATTTTCTATTTGTTGTCCCTTGGTGTTCCAGAGTGTGGGGTATTGTTTGTGTAATCGGGTGAGTCAAACAACCACCCTCCTCTTGTAGGAATATTCAGATGAAATATTTAGGCCCTGTCCTGGTGAAATATTTCCCTTGGTGTTCCAGACTGTGGGGTATTGTTTGTGTAATCCGGTGAGTCAAACAACCAACCTCCTTTTGTATGAATATTCAAATGAAATATTTAGGCCCGTGACATGCAATTTTCTCGTCAAAATCATCTTTGTATGAGATATATGTTGTGGTGTAAATGTTTGTAAACATTTACATGTGGACTCAGTTAAAAAATAATAAAAGGTTAGAAGAAATTTCCTACAGAGGCGCTCTCCACAAGAGTATGCAAAGATGTTGTAGTGTCTTCTAAACATTTTGATTGGGTCAAAGTAAAATAAAAATTAAAAAGCATTTACATTGTAGTGTAAATGGTTGTAAACATTTACATGTGGACTTAGTTAAAGAATAATAACAAGTTAAAAGAAATCGCCTATATAGGCGCTTTCTAGCCATTATGCAGAGATGTTGTGGTGTCCTCTAAACATTTTGACTAGGTCAAAGTAAATACAAAATCTCAAATATTTTGAGATGAAAACCTCTTTTAGAGTGAAAGGGGATTCGAACCTTTTCAGGGCTTGGTAGATCCAAAGTAATTTTTTTTTTAACTAAAGAAATAGTGCCTGAGTAGCTCTCAATCACACATAGTCCTACCCAAGATTGGACCACATGATCCGTGGGGACCAAAACTCCCCACCTAACCATTGGACCACATCGTCAAGACTTGGTAAATCTAGAATTAAAATGAATCTAGGTTGGTTCTATTTGCAATTGGTCCTCTCTAAGTAACAAGAAAATAATTCACCCATGCCAAATTCACTAATTCTCATTACTAAAATGTAATTTCAATAAATAAGTAGTACATGCATACATGAACTCCATAAAGATATAAATGTGTTACATAGAAATTATAATAATTCGTTTTTTAAATTAATATAGTAAAGAGATAAAATCTGAATACTCTTCTTAAAGAAAAATAGTTTTTTTTTTAATAATGGAATAAAGTGACTAATAATTAGTTAAAAATTATAAAAATAATGACAAATACAAGGTCATATGAAAATTTCCTTTACTCTTCAAATGTGATATAATTTCAATTAAAAAAAATGTTATATAATTTCAATTTTAGTATTTTCGAGTGATTTTTAATGGTGTCATCTATCGAGGCCGGAGAATTGCCCAAATGGTCAAAAGTGTCAAAAGTGGCCAAAATCTAGCGATTTGTTTTTCAAAAAATCTAGTGGTAACAGTGTTTGAATCATGTTTTTTATGGTGGAAATGGATTCAACACAATCAAATACCTATGGGGCACCCAAAATATTGAAGTTTGATAGCTGTAACCTAGATATACAAAAATGTGTTTGAATCATGTTTTTGATGGTGGAAATGGATTCAACACCATCAAAAACCTCTGGGGAACCCAAGATCTTGAAGTTTGACAATTGTAACCTAGTTATAAAAAAATGTGTTTGAATAATTTGTTTGTTGGTGGAAATGGGTTCAACACCATCAAAAACCTTTGGGGCACCCAAGATCCTGAAATTTGATCGTTGTAACCTAGATATACAAAAATTCCTGCTGGATTTTATTAAAAAATTTACAGGAATTTCCATAATTTTCAAATCAAATTTGCAAACGGGTAAGACTACGACATTTTTAATTTTAATTTTCCTTTAATTATGTTGATAGGCATTTTATGGTGAGGTTTTTGTTGGTAACACTATTGAGATTCGTCATCCTCAATAGGTGGCATGAATCTCAACAATGTCACCCCAGTATGTTGACCAATTGAATCAGATCATAATAAATTGCGTACATCTTGGTGGGGGATTCACTCTTTCCTTGGCGATGTGGGATTGGATGGAACAATATATTATTCATGAATGGAAGACTAAAGCAAGCACTTGATTTGGTTATATGCAAGTGGGTCGAGCTCTCTCCTTAATGCGTCAGGCTGATTTGAACAGTGATCACTGATTTCTTCCCCTCTAGGTTATATGCAGGCGGGTCGAGCTCTCTCCTTCATGCGTCAAATTGATTTGAACAATAAGCACTCGAGTTATCAATGATGTATTTCCCTCCAGTTTATATGTAGGTGGGTCGAGCTCTCTCCTTCTTGTGTCGGGTTGATTTGAACAACAAATCTCTCGGAAAATCTCATATATGCCTCTTAAGCTTCTAGGTCGACTCCTTTCGAATCAAGTGCTATAATATTCAATTAGATATTGTCAATCAATTAAGAAGCTACCGTAGCACGTCCTCGTTTCATCCAACCGTCCATTCAAGTATCTCTTCGGCTTTGGATCTGTAAACTATAAATATGCTTGATCTGGAACACTTTTCTCTGGATCTTTATCGAGTACAATTTTCAATCCATAGAGGAACTTCAAAAAAAAAATCACCACTTCCCAACGAAATCAATCCAGTTAAACAGATGCAATGGACAAGTATTAATGGTAATGAGTTCACTTACACTAACCTTCTTAGTGTCTGCATGAATTCAGAAGCTTTGAAAGAGGGTGAGTAGATCCATGCCCATGTCATAAAAAAGGATTTGAGCCTTATGTGTCTGTAGGTAATGCCCTGATTACAATGTATGCTAAATGTGGGAGCATGGTTTTTGCACATCAAGTGTTTGTTTGAATGTCGATGCAAGGTTTTCTTTCATGGAATGCTATTGTAGTAGGTTGCACACTTAATGGGGATGGTGACGCGACTTTGGAACTTTCCATGAAGGACAGTCTCCATATATGAAGCGGAATGAGTTCACCTTTAGTAGTCACGGTTCTTAGGACATGTACTAGACTTAACACACTCAGAGTTGGAAAGTAGGTTCATGCCCACATTTTTAGAACATGATTGGAGTGAGATAAATTTGTGGCTAGTTCCCTTGTTGATATGTATCTGAAATGTGGGAAACTAGAAGATGCACGTCATGTATTTGTGAAAATTCGTAAGAAAAATACTGTCTTATGGACTGCAATGATTGTCGGATATGCTAGCACGGGCAAGGTGAGCTTGCACTGTTTTTCTTTTGCCACATGTGGAAAGATGGTGACATGCCAAATCAGTTCACGTTCACCAACCTTTTTAGGGCATGCGCAGGCTTAGCTGTGTTGGGACAGGGAAAACATGGTCATGCATACACAAAAAAAACTAGAATTGAGTCAGATGATTTTGTTGGGAGTGCTCTTGTTGACATGTACAGTGAATGTAAAAGCACAGAGGATTCATATACTATTTTCTGCACTCTTCCTGAACGCATTGTTGTGTCATCAACTGCAATGATCTTGTGATATGCTCAACATGAGTATGGTAACAAAGCTCTCCAATTTTTTTGAAGGATGAAAGAGGAAGAAATGAAACCTAACTATATTACATTTGTGGGTGTCCTTTCTGCATGTAACCGTGTTGGCCTTGTGGAATAAGCTTGTTACTACTTTGATTCCATGAGTGTTGATTATAATGTTTTATTTTACAAATGCAGTGTTGATTATAATGTTATCCGCAGAATGCAACACTGTGTCTGCATGGTTGACCTCCTTAGCTGTGTTGTCCATCTTGATGAGGCAAGAGACTTTATAAATAAAATTCCCTTAAATCCTGGAGCTTTGGTATTGCAAACACTTCTGGGTGTCTGTAGAATTTATGGCAACATGGAAGTAGGAATGCATGTGGCAGAATGTCTTCTTGAGTTGGAGCCACAAGACTCTAGAACATATGTGTTATTATCAAATATTTATGTTGCAGTTGGAAGATGGGTTGATGTAGCAAAGGTGAGAAAATTGATGGAAGAGAGGGGAGTGAAAAAGGAGCCAATACACAACTAGATTTAGGTCAGAACCATGTCCATGTGTTTGTTGTAGAAGATAAGTGACACCCACATACACACAATTTATGCAATGGTAGAGAGATTGAGTGGTCAAATGAAAGTTGCAAGGTATGTTCCTGACACAAACTTTGTGCTACAAGATGTAGAGAAGGAGCAAAAGGAACACTCTATATTCCACCAGAGTGAGAAGCTAGCCATTTCTTTTGGTCTGATTAGCACACATCCATGTACTCCTATTATAATTTTAAAAAACCTTCATGTCTGTGGTTACTACCATACATCATCTAAGTTCATAACTCAGATTGTTGGGCAAGAGATCATTGTAAGGGATGCAAATCGATTCCATCATTTCAAGGATGGCCTATGTACTTATGGGGACTATTGGTGGCTCTCAGCTGAATGCTAAAAAACCTAAGAATGCACATAATTTTCTTGTGGGAAAGAACGAGGCACACTTTGTTTTTCAGTGAACATTATATGCGACTTTACAGTAATGAAGTGTACACTAGGTTATCCCTTTTCATGATGCTTTGCAGGGTAAGTCGTCTCTGAATCTACATTTTACGATCCAAAAATCCCTAGATTAGAGACCATATCCTGGGCCTTGGCTTCTAGGTTACTTTTCTTTGTCTGTCATTCTTCTCTTGTCGATTATGTTACCACGACAATGAGGTATTCCCAACCAATTATATATTGCTAATCTTGCCTTTTGGCTTCTTGTGCAAACAAGAAAATCGATGTTTGTCTCTTACTCAAAGAGAAAATAAGGTGCAGTTTGGAACAAGATTTGCCATTCCTCAATCTGCTTTTGTACCTCTTCCATATCGGTAGGATGAACTAGGTGGGGGGGGGGGGCTGGGGTAGCCAATTTGTTGGTTGGGCTCGGGTCATCCTTCCTCTAGCGCAAATTGCTTCCTCCATGTGTTGGACCAAAATCTTATTTAATGAGGCTCGCGCCCTTCCCCATAATATATTCTTTAGTTAAATATTATTCGTTGCCACTGCTATGTGGTGACCTGGTCGAACTAGGAAATCTATGGTTGTCTGATGAGATCTGCCTTCCTTTGGTTCAAACATGTTGATCCCAATCGAGGCTTTAAAGATAAGGGCTCCCATTTCAACACTAATTCCGTGGAAAATTGTTTCTTTTGGGAGTACCAAATAAATGATAATCATAAGTGAGTGGTTTTTTGAAATGGAAATCATAAGTGAGTAGTTTCCTCGAGTCATTTGAGGCTTTCTTAAACTGCAATGAATAAATGGAGCAACACACAAATTAATTGAGCAAGTTTGGATCAAGGATAATAAAGACATTTGGGTGAAACAAAGTTGTGATTGGAATATGCCACAATGGAGATGTCATAATAGCTTATGTTTGAAAACAGTTTAATAATGCAAAGATGCTTGGCCCATTTTCAAGAGTTGCAAAACTTTGAAATATGGTGAGGGGATTCTTGCTTTCAAATCTGAAGTGCTTGGAAGGAGATTTGGTGCATATTAAGCATCAAGTTTTCAAAATTTCAATGTTTTGTTTGAAAACAAATTGTTGTCCTTTTCAACCTATCTAGTCCTCCAAGCTTCATTTTCTAAATTTTCAAACAAGAATGAAAGCACACAATCCACTTGTTGCCCATCCAAAATCACAACATCATAAAAATACTCATGGATTCCTTAAATTGCGGCAAAGAAGGACACCAATTCAATTTGTTTAGGCTTTCGAGCACTCAATGAAATGTGTGTTTTTCAATTGCTTTTTTTTTTCCTCCCCCATCCAAATAACATCTCATAATAATATCCAAGATGTTGCTCAGAGAAGATGGTAGAATATCGCAATAATGTCTCCTCGAAGATTGCTTCTAGTTTAGTTAAGAGTTCGGTGATAGAAATATGATATATTGTAGATTCTATAATGCACTTTACCCACTTGCAAAGCTCTACCTTACCAATACTTTAGCCTCTTAATTCCTCATGCCTTCTACTTCCACATTCTTGTTTCCTTCTATACTACCTTTAAATCACTCCACATTCATCAACACTTTTATGGACATGTCTTTAAATCTTTTTAGTGTAAATGTTAATATAAACCTCTAGTGTAAATGTTAGTATAAAGCTCTAGCGAGAACATAACTATATTACTTAACGCTGGTTCAAACAAAAGCCCTTGAAGGGCAACGACAATATCACTTAATAATGTTGTTTCGATTCGTCACAGGTGTCGGGAGGTGAGGGTTTTGCCGACTTGAACACATGAAAAGAAGATAAATGTGGAGAAACTGACCTGTCAATTCAAGTCTACTTTACAGCTAGCCATTTTATGAGGTACCAGAGTTAGTGGAACGTCAATTTCATGTCTGCTTTACAGTTGGCCATTTTATGAGGTTCAGCTTTTCTTGCATGCAGAGAATCTTCCCTTTGGAATGGAGGATAAGTGTCGAAGTTTCATTAGATGCAATAAAGTGATGTGAAAATTCTCTGTCGGAAAGAAACACGAAACTTAAACCATTGTGGACCGGACACGCCAATAGAGGAAAGTCAAAAGTTATTTGTTAGAAAACAAAAAAAAATGAAAGTTAAACCCCACCGAATGAGATTACGTGCAAGTTCAGGAAAAAAACATGAAAGTTAAACAAGTGTGGACCCCACGCGCATTAAGAGGAAGATTCGCTGTAAGCCATTAACCGTGTGGACCCCACGCGCAAGAGAGAAAGATTCGCTGTAAACCATCAGGAAAAAAACATGAAAGTTAAACAAGTGTGGACCCCACACGCATTAAGAGGAGGATTCGCTGTAAGCCATTAACCGTGTGGACCCCACGCGCAAGAGAGAAAGATTCGCTGTAAACCATCAACCGTGTGGACCCCACGTGCAAGAGATGAAATTCCAGGAGGTTCATTGGTGCGCCTACTGGTGTGTTAAAGTGAAAATATTTTATTTTTTTCCCTGCTGCATGCGGTGGTGGTGCAAGCATCTGGCAGAACGAGGATCTAGATCTCTCCGGACTCCCAATTTTTCTCCCCTTACCGTCCTCTCCACATTTTCTGGTAGTCTCTTGAATTCATTTCCACCATCGCATTTCGAGTCTCAGTCGCTTGGGTTTTCAGAGTTTCCCACTTTCTATTTAAAACCACTCTGAGATTCAAATTATCAATATCACTGTTATTCTCCTGCAACTACGATGGACGCTTCTGGCGCCTCCTCCTCCACTGCTGCTGATCCCATCAACAGTAGCAGCTTCGCCGTGTTTATTAACCACCGTGGCCCCGACACCAAGAAGACCTTCGCTAGTCACCTCTACCGTCGTCTTCTTATCCATGGATTCAAACCCTTTTTAGACAAGCAGGAATTGGAAGAGGGATCCAATTTTCCTTCCCAAATACGCGGCGCTATTCGAAGTGCCTGTGTACATTTGGCCATCTTTTCCCCCACTTATGCGTATTCCCAATGGTGTCTGGACGAACTCGTCCTTATGTTGGAGTCGAAGGCTCCTATTATTCCAATATTTTACAACGTCGACCCTGCTAACCTCAGGTGGACAGATCAGAAGGAAAAAGGAGTGTATGCTGAGGGCCTCCACACACTCCAAATGAAAAAAACGGTGGATCCTCGAACTCATGAAGAGAAGCCACGGTATGACTCTGCCACTCTTCAAAAATGGAGAAAAGCTCTCTCTGATGTGGCAGACATAAGCGGGTTTGATTTGAAGGGCAAGTTTAACGGGTGAGACATCCAACTCCCTCTCTATATGAATTGGTAAAATGTCTATGATGCTTTTCATGTTGTTTCAATTATAAACTATACCTAATATGCATATGCATATCATGCTTTGCTTGTGGTTCCAATTACTTATTTGTTTGGTTATTTCGTTGAATGACCAGGGACGAGGGGCTGCTACTAGATGAGGTCGTCAAACGTGTGGTGAAAATAATAGCAAAAAACACACAGTTGTATGTGGCCAAGAATCCCACTGGCTTAGATGACAAAGTTGCAGATTTTGAAACTACAGTATTAAGACAGCAAAGCATAGGAGAAGTTCAGGTGGTGGGCATAGTCGGCTTAGGCGGAGTCGGCAAGACAACTTTGGCCAAAGAATTTTTCAATAGAAAGCGTTCAGAGTATAGCAAATCCTACTTTTTATCAGATGTAAGAGAAAATGCAAGAATCTCATTACATTCCTTGCAGAGTAAACTTTTGAAGGGTTTGTTTGATGTGGATCAGCGAATAGACAACATTCATCAAGGTACAGAGGTCGTTAGACAATTTCTCTCATCTTCTAAAATATTTTTAATTTTAGATGACATAGATCATGTGAACCAGGTAGATGCCCTTTTACCGGATAGAAATGGCTTACATAAGGATACCTTAATTCTGATAACATCTCGGGACGAAGGTGTCCTAGCGAGGTCAGGGGTGAAAGAGTCATACATGTATAAGTTAACAGGCCTTCCTAAGCAACATTCGCAAGAACTATTTTGCTTGTATGCCTTCTGTCAGCCATGTCCAGACCCGGGGTTTGACGATCTGGTAAATAAATTTCTAATGGCATGTGATGGATTGCCCCTGTCATTAATAGTCTTTGGGGCACTTCTCTCTGGAAATCCCGTCAAATCCGATTGGGAGGCCATACTTTACAGATTAAAACTCCCAAATGATATAAAGAATAGATTAAAAATTAGTTATGATGCACTTAGCACAGAGGAACAACTGATATTTTTAGATATAGCCTGTTTTTTTATAGGAGAAAACAAGAGTAGTGTCATAACAGTATGGAACAGATCAGGGTGGGAAGGTTCTTTGGGGTTTAAAAATTTGCAGCTCAAATGCCTTGCAAAAGTAAACGATCATGATGTTATAAATATGCATGATCACCTGCGTGATTTGGGAAGAGAAATTGCAGAAAATGAATTACCACGCCGCCTTTGGTGTCCCACTGGGAACATTAATGATTGGATGCACAAGCAATCATCTGTAAGTCCTCAACCATTCAAACTTTTAAAATAGTTATATTTTTTCCATAGAAATCTGTACACAGTCTTCAACTTCTCCATCGGTTTACATTTTCAAAATAATTAAATTTAACCATAGCAAGCATCCGCATGAACAGGTTATAATGGAAGCACGGGGAATCAGAATGCAAGGGGATAGCATGGAACGATTGGAGACGAGGGATAGCAGCGAACCATTGGAGACGAGGTCACAAATGTTGGCATGGTACCAATGGTGGAGTCAGCAGTTGTTGGGGAACTTCTTGATGGAGCTCTGCAATAGTCTGTACAATATACATTATTGTGTTCTTGGTTTTGATGTCTCGAATTTGCAACTTGTTGAGACTGAAGGTAATATGTTGGATCGTATTTTGCGGGTGCGCTCCCCAAATCTCTTATGGCTTTCCTGGCGTTCTTGTCCCTACAAGTACTTACCTTCATGGATTACCCTTAAGAATTTAAGGGTTTTGAGAGTGAAGGGGGGTGAATTGGAAACATTATGGCAAGGCAAATCGCAGGTAAGTCTAAATTTTTTGACTTAAAGTGTGTGGTCATTAGCTATTGATATTGCATAACTGGATCTCCAATGATTTCTGACGCTTTTCCTCGTGGGAATCTTACACTCTAAAAACCTGATCTTCCAGGCACCTTTGCAGTTACAGGAATTAGATATAATTGATGCGAGGTGCCTCTCCAGCATTCCAAAGTCCATAGGGCAGCTGAAGCATCTGGAAAGGATACTCATTGATTCCCTCTCTCTTGCTAAATTGCCAGAAGAATTCGGTGATCTGAACTCGTTGAAGGCCTTGGTGTTACATGCGCGTACATTGAAATCATTACCAAACTCTTTAGGTAAATTGAGGAACCTCCACAGCTTTGACCTGTCTGGGTGCAAGATATTGGAGAGGCTGCCAGATTCCTTCGGCAACTTGTCGAACCTCCACAGCTTGAACCTGTCTGGTTGCAAGATATTGGAGAGGCTGCCAGATTCCTTCGGTAGCTTGTCGAACCTCCACAGCTTCGACCTGAGATACTGCTCTCAATTGGAGAGGCTGCCAGATTCCTTCTGCAGCTTGTCGAACCTCCACAGCTTGGACCTGTTTGGTTGCTCTCAATTGGAGAGGCTGCCAGATTCCTTCGGCAGCTTGTCGAACCTCCACAGCTTGCTCCTGTTTCAGTGCTTTCAATTGGAGAGGCTGCCAGATTCCTTCGGCAGCTTGTCGAACCTCCACAGCTTGCACCTGTCTTGCTGCAGGATACTGAGGCTGCCCGATTCCTTCAGCAGCTTGTCGAACCTCCACAACTTGGACCTACGTCGGTGCACTCAATTGGAGAGGCTGCCAGATTCCTTCGGCAGCTTGTTGAACCTCCACAGCTTGGACATGAGATACTGCAATCAATTGGAGAGGCTGCCAGATTCCTTCGGCAGCTTGTCGAACCTCCACAGGTTGGACATGTCCGCGTGCGAGAAATTGGAGAGGCTGCCAGATTCCTTCGGGAGTTTAGGCAGCCTTGAATATTTTGATGTTTCTAAGGCCGCTAATAGATCTCACAAACTCCGCTAATAGGCCGCGAAACATTTGGAAATATAAGAACACTCCAGCATATAGATCTCACAAACTGTGAAAAAGTTGAAGTATGGCCGTGGCAACTGGGGCATCAAAGGTCCTTCGGCAGCTTGTCGAACCTCAACAGGTTGGACATGCACGAGTGCGATAAATTGAAGAGGCTGCCAGATTCCTTCGGCAGCTTGTCGAACCTCCACAGGTTGGACATGCACGGGTGCGAGACATTGGAGAGGCTGCCAGATTCCTTCGGCAGCTTGTCGAACCTCCACAGGTTGGACATGCACGCGTGCAAGAAATTGGAGAGGCTGCCAGATTCCTTCGGGAGTTTAGGTAGCCTTGAATATTTTGATGCTTTTCTGGCCGCTAATTTAAGAATCTCAAGCGAAACATTTGGAAATATAAGAACACTCCAGCATATAGATCTCACAAACTGTGAAAAAGTTGAAGTATGGCCGTGGCAACTGGAGCATCAAAGGTCGCTGAAAGTACTGAGGTTGACAGGCACAAATTTCATGGAAGAATTGCCGAGGGCTTTTGATCTCCCCAGTGATTTAGAAGTTCTGTGGATAGGAAACCCTTTACTGGACACGGTGATACCTTCGCTGGGTGACTTACGGAACTTGAAGGATTTGCATCTGGAGTTTCGCGGGGAATTGAAGTGTTTGTCGGCTTCAGTTGAACGGTCGAGTGAGTTGAGTTGGTTGAAATTGGCTAGTTGCCCCATAATCAACACATCAGAGGTATTCTATGATAATAACGTTGTATACCCCAACCTTTCAGAGTTAATCATAGAGGAGTGTATAAATCTGGCGGAGGTTGGAACATTACCAAAGGCACTCACATCTGTCACATTGGATAGGTGTTATAATCTGAGAAGTATAGAAGGCCTTTCTGGTCTTCCAATGCTTCAAGACTTGAGTTTGATCGGCTGTGATAATTTGAGAAGTATAGAAGGCCTTCAGGTGCCAAGAGAGGCTGAAGCAGAACCATGCCAGAGTATATAGATATTAAAGTTTTCAAATCGCAATTTAAAACAAGACAGACCAAAGTATAACCATGTCTGGTTGTAATATAAATTGTCTTTTAAGCGGGAAAGAAATGGAGTAAAATAGTATACAGTGAATAATTCGCTTTCCATATATTTTAAAATTTACATTTAATTTTCTTATGATTATATTTTCATGTTTTTATTTTTTTTAATTAAATATTAAGATAATGAAAAAATAGTTATATGTTTCTGTTTTTTTTAATATTAAGATTATAGCATCAACCGATTGTAAACTAGATAGGTATTTTTTTCTGAAAAATAGTTATGTTTTTTCTAATTAAATATTAAAATAATGGAAAATAGCTATATGTTTTTTTTTAATATTAAGATTATAGCATCACCTGATTGTAAACAAGATAAGTATTTTTTTTATTTAAAGTAATTTGTCTATTTTAATTAATTGAAATATTATATTTTTAAGTAGAATGGATTTGTTTAGTTTTTTAAAAACTTGTTTTTTAATATTGATAAAGTTTAATTGAAATATTATATTTTTAAGTAGAATAGTATTTTGTTTATTTTAATTAATTGAAATATTATATTTTTAAGTAGAATGGATTTGTTTAGTTTTTTAAAAACTTGTTTTTTAATATTGATAAAGTTTAATTGAAATATTATTATGATTATTTTTAAGTAGAATGGATATGTTTAATATTGATAATGTTTAAAAATTAAATATGAAATTAATGTAAATTAAATAATAATAATTATTATTTTTTAATTATAAATAAAAATAAATATATGTTGAATTTTATCAAATATTATTATTATTATTATTATTTTTATGGAAAAGGTTTATAAAAAATGAAATTTATGGTTTAATTAGTATAAATATATGTTTGTTGTTTGTGAAAATGTCTTTGGTTCATAATAAAAATGTATTATGAGTTTGAATTGTATTAATATAACTATATTGAGTGTTAACTTAAACTTGTTAAAAACCATATTAAAACAAGAACTAAGATTTATAGTTAAATTAGCATATATATTAACACAAGAAGGAAAATCCATGGCTAAATTAAAAATGCTTGAGAATACTTGCTTTTCAATTTGGGTTGCTAAATCCATGGCTGATAATTCTTTTTTTGGGGGATCATGAGCCTCTTGGAAAATCCATGGCTAAATTAAAGATGCTAGAGAAGTCTTGCTTTTCAATTTGGGTTGTATAATTTGAATGAGTTAAAACATAATTCTTCTTTGGGGAGGTCATGAGCCTCTTGCTTACTTCTGCTTGTGTATTTCATTTTTTCATTTTGTCTTTGTGCAAACATTGGTGTCAAAGGAATTTGATTTCAAAGACTAAGCTGGAGTAGGTTATCCCCTCTCTATTTGACTTATGTAGGGACCTTCCCTATGATGCCATTTTTTTAAAGCAAACAAGTTCTAGATGTAGGAACCATCTCATATTCAACCAAATACGAAATGATACAATTTAAGATGTACAACATTGAAAAATAAGCAATTAGGAAATCTATTTTATACTAGTCAATCGTTAACCACATCCTTTTTGAAGTTGCATATTAATTAAAAGTACACGAATATTGAAAACGCCTAAATTTGAGATACATCGTCAATAACCATATATTACAATTCAACCATCATAAAATTCACTTTTATAATATGGCCATTAAAAATTCATCGGTAATCATATAACAAGCTTTATGAATACAAAAGTTATTGTTCAACAAGGGGTGGGGTTTTAATTCTCTGCTTTGTTGTTACTTGTACTCCCTTACTGTCATCTACATCCAAGTGTGAAAGATAATGTGTCCCAACGAAATGTTGGTGACTCGCCGATTGACCTCCTAGCCTACTCCTTGGGTACTCTTCTTCTTGACAAACCCTCGAGATGTAATGTGGTTGTAAGTAGAAGAAGAAATACTACCCGATGAAGGCGAGCACTCCTAGCTCAAGAGCTCCCTCTCTGATCACCTCCACCTCACCAAAATCACTATAGTATTTGTAGTGAAGGCAATAACATTATCTCATCCATCGAAAAATAGGGCCCACAAAGATCCCTCCACCCATAGCTTGCTCCTTTTATATGAGGCTTCATAGGGGACACTTGGCACTTCATGCAAAATAACTATTTTTATTAATTTAAAGTTTTGATTATTCACCCACCCATGTGTCACCCCCTCACCAAGTCTCTCTTAATTTCTTTTACTTAAATTCTTATTCAAAAATAATAATTTTCCTCACACCAAAATGACTCCCTATTAATTTTTATTTTCATTCTCCACCCTATTTTCTTAATGAGGCTGGACTATTCTAGGAGTAATGTTCCTAATTAAATTTATTCCCCTTTCTCCCCTTTTCTTATTAAAACCTTATGTACTTTGGATTTTATTTATATGCACATTCTATACCTAATAATCAAAGGTCCCTAAAAGTATTGAAGTTGACAGACACAAATTTCAAGAAAGAATTGCCGAGGGCACCCCAGTGATTTAGAAGTTCTGTGGATAGGAAACCCTTTGCTGGACACGGTGATGCCTTCGCTTGGAAACTTACGGAAGTTGAAGGAATTGGGTAATTGAAGTGCTTGTCGGCTTCAGTTGAACGGTCGAGTGAGTTGAGTTGGTTGAAAGTGGCTGGTTGCCCCATAATCCACACATCGGAGGTATTCTATGATAACGTTGTATACCCCAAGCTTTCAGAGTTA
The DNA here is from genome assembly GCA_034641835.2 of Pinus albicaulis. Taxonomy (NCBI): domain Eukaryota; kingdom Viridiplantae; phylum Streptophyta; class Pinopsida; order Pinales; family Pinaceae; genus Pinus; species Pinus albicaulis. Next base: position 921,456,493 of record CM076581.1, on the reverse strand, counting down.
ATCATAGAGGAGTGTATAAATCTGGCAGAGGTTGGAACATTACCAAAGGCACTGAGATCTGTCAGATTGGATAGGTGTTATAATCTGAGAAGTATAGAAGGCCTTTCTGGTCTTCCAAAGCTTCAAGAGGTGAGGTTGATTCGCTGTGATAATTTGAGAAGTATAGAAGGTCTTTCTGGTCTTCCAATGCTTCAAGACGTGAAGTTGATCCGCTGTCATAATCTGAGAAGTATAGAAGGCCTTTCTGGTCTACCAATGATTCAAGGGGTTGAGTTGATGGGCTGTGATAATTTGAGAAGTATAGAAGGCCTTTGTGGTCTTCCAAAGCTTCAACGGGTAACCATTCAAAGGTGTAACGAACTTCAGGTGCCATCGAGTGTAGAAGAGAGGCTGAAGGTGAACGGTGTGAGAGTATTTAGACATTAAAGTTTTCAAATCGCAATTTAAAACAAGACAGACCAAAGTATAACCATGCCTGGTTGTAATATAAATTGTCTTTTAAGGGGGGCAAAGAAATGGAGTAAAATAGTATAGAGGGAGTAATTGGCTTTCCATATATTTTAAAATTTATATTTAAAAGATATTTTCATAAATTTTTTTATGATTATATTTTTATATTTTCATTAAATATGAAAAATAGTTATATGATTATTTTTAATTAAATATTAAGATAATGAAAAATAGTTATATGTTTTTTCATTAATATTAAACATTATAGTTTTAACAACATTATAGCTTGAACAAATTGTAGATGAGATAAGTATTTTTTTCCAATTAAATAGTTATATGTTTTTTCTTTAATATTAACATTATAGCATCAATAGTAGACGAGATAAGTATTAAGTATTTTAATTGTAAACGAGATAAGTATTTTTTTCCAATTAAAGAGTTATATGTTTTTTCTTTAATATTAACATTATAACATCAATAGTAGACGAGATAAGTATTTTTTTCAATTAAAGTAATGTATTTATTTCAATTAATTGAAATATTATATTTTTAAGTGAAATGGATTTGTTTAGTATTTTAAAAACTTGTTTTTTAATATTGATGAAATTTAAAAATTAGATATCAAATTCATTTAAATTAAATAAGAATAATAATAATAATAAATAAAAATAAATATAGGTTCAATTTTATCAAATATTATTATTATTATTATTTTTGGTTAAAGGTTTATTAAAAAATTAAATTCATGGTTTAATTAGCATAAATATATATGCTTGTTGTTTGCCACAAATTCATGGTTTAATATGTGTGTATGTGAAAATGTTTATTGTTTTTAATAAAAATGTAATATGAGTTTGAATTGTATTAATATAATTATATCGAGTGTTAAGTTAACATGTTAAAAACCATATCGAAGGAAAATTTATAGCTAAATTAGCATTTATATTAACACAAGGAAAATCTATGGTTAAATTAGCATTTATATTAACATAAGAAGGAAAATCTATGGCTAAATTAAAGATGCTAGAGAAGACTTGCCTTTCAATTTTGGTTGTATAATTTGAATGCACGCGAGCATAATTCTTCTTTGAGGAGGTGATGAGCTCTTGCTTACCTCTTCTTGTGTATTTCATTTTTTCATTATGTTTTTGTGCAAACATTGGTGTCAAAGGAATTTGACTTGGAAGACAAAGTTGGAGCAGGTTATCCCCTCTCTATTTGACGTATGTAAGGACCTTCCCTATGACACCATTTTTTTTTAAAGAAACAAGTTCTAGATATAGGAACCATCTTATACTCAACCGAATAGGAAGTGATACAATTTAAGATGCACAACATTGAAAAATAAGCAATTAGGCAATCCATTTTATACTAGTCAATCGTTAACCACATCCTTTATGAAGTTGCATATTAATTAAGAGTACATAAATATTGAAAACACCTAAATTTGAGATACATCGTCAATAACCATATATTACAATTCAACCATCATAGCATTCACTTTTATAATATGGTCATTAAAAATACATCGATAATCATATAACAAACTTTATGAATACACAAGGTATCATTCACCAAAGGAGTGGGGTTTTGATTCTTTGCTTTGTTGTTGCTTGTACTCCCATATTATCGTCTGTATCCATCTGTGAAGGATAATGTGTCCTGACAGAATGTTGGTGACTCGCTGGTTGACCTCCTAGCCTGCTCCTTGGGTACTCTTCTTCCCCACAGACCCTTGAGATGTAATGTGGTTGTAAGTAGAAGAAGAAATACTAGCCGATGGAGGCAAGCACTCCTAGCTCAAGAGCTCCCTCTCTGATCACCTCCACCTCCACCTCACCAAACTCACTAAAGTCTTTGTAGTCAAGGCAATAGCATTATCTCATCCATCCAACAATAGGGCCCGCAAAGATCCCTCCACCCATAGCTTGCTCCTTTTATATGAGACTTCATAGGGAACACTTGGCACTTCATGCAAAATAACTATTTTTATCAATTTAAAGTTTTGACTATTCACCCACCCATGTGTCACCCTCTCACCAAGTCTCTCCTAATTTATTTTACTTAAATTCTTATTCAAAAATATTAATTTTGCTCACACCAACATGACTCCCTATTAATTTTTTATTTTCATTCTCCACCCTCTTTTCTTAATGAGGCTGGACTATTTTAGGAGTAATGTTCCTAATTAACTTTATGCCCTTTTCTCCCCTTTGCTTATTAAAACCTTATGTACTTTGGATTTTATTTATATGCACATTCTCTACCTAAGATTTTCCAAATGTGGGAAGGGTAGAGTTCTTAATTGGTCCAATCTTTTATTTCTTCCTAATCCCCCTTTACTCCAAGATTTACTCTTGATTTACTTTACTTGGTTTTAAAATCACACTTACTTCATTATGTGAATTGTTATGATTGCCTTATCTTAACTATATTTCAGCGGTTTCTTTTTTATGATGAGGGTGCCAAGTCGGTTGTGCCCTTCAAGAACTTCACTTTGAAGTTACAAGTGTGTCACACCAATCTGTTCTTTCTTGATGCCAAGGGTGCCAAGTTGGTCATGTCCTTCAAAAAATTCCCATTGAATTTCTAAGGGTAGCATGTCGCTTGTTCTTGAAACATCTAGTGACTACGAGGGGAAGAACTAGGTGCGACGATGGAGACCATTATCTTCTCCTACACTTCCCTCTGTAGTGAGACTAATGGTACTGGGGATTGAAGAATTTGTTTCGATGCGCACCCCTGTAAAATATTCGTGACCAACCCAATCTGGGGCCTGCCCCCACAACATTGTGATCTTCAAGGCGAAGGTATCACAATACTTCCAGCCCAAGTCACAACGAGAGTGCTAGTGGGTGGAATCAAGAACATTGTCCCACCCCTCCCATAAAGTTCCATTTATCTATACAGACCCATCACCCATGTGAGACTAGTTCAGCCACGTAACTTCCCTGTGCCTGCAACCAACTAGCATGTCATTAATATTCACAACAACAATTTAAATTGAGCTTTAAATTTTGAGAGAATAATATGCAGTTCAAATCAAACCAGAGGTTGTTAACTCATCACATGGAAGTGAATCCAGTTGATCTCCTACCACACTCAATAATATTTAGTAATTTCTATTCATAATGTTATTCATTGATATAATTGCATATGCTAAATCATCATCATGGCGTAATCATGAATACAATCGCTAATTGTATGCAAGAAGCTAATGTAAACAAGACAACATAATGAACCCGTCGCATAGTCATCAAACATGTCCATCACCACTATTATCATCCTCTAAGGCTTAGTGGCTTGAGACCATCCAACACCTAGAGAACCTAGATTAGGTAGAGAAATTTATGATGATTGAAGTATGCTTGAAGGTGATGGAACAACTATTGATTTTGCACTGTATAACGTTTGGTGAATCTCATTCATAAGAAATGATTAATTCCCTTGGTACCTCTTTACACTGACATCTTCACACATGATCTGCTCATCGTCATTATATCTTAGCATGCTAATGCCTTATTGCAAATGATTTTGGATGAGCTTGTGCTCATCCTGGATCAATGTACACCCTAAACCATCATTGTTTTCAACTTCACTAGTTGTAACATTAATGGGTCATAAGGTGTTGCACAAGTTGGTGGCCAAGTGACATGTGATGGTTGTCACAACCCCAAATGTCATCATCACATCCAAGGAAAAATATTATAAGTGATAAAAAATGTTACTTTCTTGAAAACTTGTGTGAAATATTTTAGTTCCCTAAAAATTATTATTATTATTTTTAAATATGATCACTTCAATATCTAAACCAATTTTTTGGGTTGTTTATGACTTTAATATTTGTTTTGGGTTATCATATGAATTTAATTTATTATGTGGTTTATGAATTTATTTGTTAATTCTAAATTTTTAAAATTATGGAATATTATTATTTGAAATTAGAAAATATAGAATAAAAATGTAGAAAATATAACCAAGGGATTCAACCTAATCTTGTAATGTACTAAAACAAAATACCAAATCCTCTACAATTTGCGGAAACAAAATTCGATCACACAAACACACAAAAAGTAAGAGGAAGAAATTATCAATCACACAACAAAAGATGTATCTGGGGAAAGAAACTGCTCAAAACCTTGCTATTTTTATAATTAATTAAGTCAATACCATCAAACAATACAATGATATTCCTCCACAAAGGAATATCTGCACTCTGCTCACTGTCTCACTCTGATCTAGGCAAAATCGGTCCAATACTTAACCAATTCTTAGCCCCTATTTGCCCAACCTTGTTTACGCATTCTTGGGCTAATTGAGCCCCTATTAATTAGGAAATTCCCAATTAATGATTGGGAAATGCTTCATTGGCTTGCTAGTGATCTCATGCATGACCGGTACAATTTTTTAATAGTACAACTAATAGTTATCTTCCCTTTAACCTCAAACTCAACTAGGCCTTCCTTAGAAATGACATGCAACAACTATTTATAGCGAATTATCAGTTACCTGATTGATTACTACTTGTGAATTAAATATGATTTAATTCACTGGACCTCTCACTAGCTCATCTCTTAGTTAGAACTAGTTAGATTGATTTTCACTCAAATAATTGAGTTAACTAATTACAACTCACAAATAACTGTAACTCGCAACTATTATCATCCTCTTAGGATTAGTCAACTCAAATTTCCTAAGCTAACTTAGTCTTTCTGAGTTAGTTAACTAATACAAGTTGTCATGAGATGGAATTACAATTTCTCTTCCAATTTAATTAAGGCAAAATTAAATCAGAAGCCCCTTTTGGGTGGCATTTCTTGTTGCCATTTCAACGCTCCCTCTCAATAAGAAAGGGATTGTTTGCTACCCCGATCCTACCTCTGTGTAACTCGAAATTGCCTCTCGATAGCGCCTTCGTCAAGATGTTTGCATCCTGCGCCTTTGTGGGAATTTAATCTAATGACATAATGTGCCTCTACACACAATCTCTGTGATGATGATACCATATATCAATATATTTTGGAGTTGTCATGAAAAACTAGTTTAACCGAGAGTTTGATGCAACTTTGGTTATCACAATGAATCATTGTCGGATCCATTTTTCGAAAAAACAAACCAACAAGTATCTTCCTCACCCATATGGCCTCACATGCTGCATGGCTGGCCACCATGTACTCTTCCTCTATTGAACTGAGTACAACTGATCTATGTTTCTTGATGTACCAAGAAGTTGTTGTTGATCCTATGCTGAAGATGCCCCCTAGTGTGCTTTACTGTCGGATGGACTCCCTGCCCAATCTGCATTGGTGAAGCCTTGAATCTTCAATCCCTCTGTCCGTTTGTTCCATAATACATACTCTGTAGTGCCTCTGAGGTATCTCAAAACATGCTTGCCTGCCTTCCAAAAGAGATTGGTAGGCTTAACCATAGCTTGACTAAGCTGTTAAATGTGTAGCGTATGTTTGGTCGTGTGTTCACCAAATGCATGAGTGAACCCACAAGATTCTTGTAAATAATAACATCCACTACTTCACCTAAAGTAGCATCCTCCTTCCTCAAGTTACTTGTTAGAGGATTCTCCATGGGTTTGTTTCCCTCCATGTGGAACTTCCTCAACATCTTGTTGGCATACTTGCCCCGAGATACAAATAGCTCCCCATATCTTTCTGCAAACCCATTCTGTTGTGGGTTATGAGGTGCTATCAATTCTCTTCGAATTCATTCCGAGGCACATAACTTCTTGAATTTGTTAGAGATGTATTCTCCACCATTGTCGCACCTCAGAGCCGTCACCTTCTTCCCTGTATATTTCTCGACAAGTGCCTTGAACTCACAAAACTTGGAGAACGTCTGATCCTTCTTTTACATGAAGAAAATCCAACACTTTCTTGAAAAATCATTAACAAAAATCACATAATACCTGTGCTTTTTTGTGGAAGCCGTCAAGAATGGTCCACACACATCTGAGTGAACTCTCTCAAGGATCGCCTTGGCTCAACTTTCCTTATCGTGAAAGGTGGCCTTCGTATACTTCCCCATTGTACACCCTTTGCATTTATCTCTCTGCACAAGTGCACCATTTGGAAGTCCTGTAGAAATCTGCTGCATGATCTTCAAGGCGCCCTAATGAATATTTCCCAATATCCCGTGCCATAACTTACCGATATCTCGATTCTCTACCTTCTCTACTTGTGTGGTCAATGTAGCACAATTTTCTACATCCAGTTTGTAGAGGTTATTTACTCGAATCCCAATTTTTTTCAGCTGTCCTATGTCTTTGTGATCATGAACGACTTTCCTTCACTGAAGATCACATCATAGCCACAATCTTCCAACATAGCAACATAAACCAAATTCTTCTTTAAACCCAAAACATACATTAAATATTTTAATGTCAGTGGTTTACCTAACTCTCTCTTAAAGGTAACTATACCAACACTAGTAGCGTTATACCTCCCGTCATCATCCATCTCGATGTGCATATGGAGATCCTTCTAATCCAAGCTACTAAAGAATTCTTTGTTTTCGGTCATATGGAATGAAACTCCACTATCCAAGTACCACAAGGAACCAATCACCAATGACACCATGCATGCGATGAGAGTGAAGTCCAACTCAAACTATCAAGCAAGTGATCCACCTGCTGCTCCTCCTGAGGGCTTCTTGTTGGTCTTATTTTGTGGAGAATTTGTGACATAGTGTCCATGCTCATGACAGTTGAAACATTTCACCTTTGACAAGTATCACTTCTTTTCCGCATTGCCGAACTCCGATTTGGAATGGGACGCCTTCCCTTTTCCTTTCTTCACCTTTCCATCCAAGGCACAATTCTCCTCATCATCAGTCTGTTAGGGTCCTATAATAATTGGATTCATAATTTTGAATTGAATTTGATTAGTCTTGTAATATGTACATACTTTGCTTTCTGCAAATTTGTTTTCCCATATTAAAATAATAATAATAATAATAAATGTAAAGAGGGTAAAAGTCCTAAAAGAAAAATCAAAGGACTTGAAAGAAAAAAGATAAAAAAGAATAAAAAAGGAACCCCAAACAAAGAGAGATGAAAATAAAACATGAAAGTGATGCAAATTCAAATGCCACTACTATTTACCTTATACTGCAAAATAAATATTGTGTGCAGCTTGTCTAAAATGCCACAATCCATGAAAGTCAAACTGCTTAATCTTGGCTTTTCATGCTTTAAATTTAATGTTGATAGATAGAGAGTAAAGATCTAGCCAAACTATTTAAACTTGGCAGATCAGTAGTTAGGTAGAGAATAATAAGGAGCTCAACAGTTTAATCTGAGCCCTCGGAAGAAATAAGGATTGAGTAGATAGTTTGTTGTTTAAAAGAAAAATGAATAAGGGTTTGCAAGCTCAAATTCACCCATGAAAATGAAGAAAAAGTGTTAGGATAACAGATGGGTAGGCAGAAGCAGTTTTCACAAGGCATGATAGCAGAAAATTGGTCATTTCATTTACTAAATTCCTTTTAAAATTATTCCCCTTGTAAAAATACCTCATCCCCTTCATTTTTACTCTTTCCCCTTATTTCACTCTTTTCCCCCTTATAAAAATCTCTTTTCCTAAGTTAAAATGCACATCTTCCTTTGGAAAAGTAAAACCCCTTTACTAATTTCCCTTTTCATTTAAAAATACACCAAAAACCCATAAAAATATTTTATGTCGGGACCCACGGTGTAAATATTCATTCCCGATATAAGTTTTACATTAAACTTAGTGTATTTAACATCTCGCATTACATTTCATTATTAATGTTTAACTTTATGTATTAGCTCCCTTATATACCTTTTAATCCATATTATATTAATTCCTTTTTTATATATTATTCCCAACCCGTTACTTTTATATATAACCTATGGTTTAATTCCCCACATGTCATATATTTTGGGCCCACTGATAATTATCCTCGCCTATTATAAAGTTCTATTTTCCTTAATCCCATTGGTTCTTTATTTAACCATATCGCATGTATTAAACCCCACTTACTATATACTATCCCGCTTATTATACATTGGTCCCACTTGCTTTAACTCCATTGGTTATATCATATAAACCCCAACCATATCACATATGTAACCAATCGCACCTCGGGCCCCATGCCATCAATCTCGACACATCCATCGCATCATCTCATCTGTTAGATCATCATTAACCAGATTTAACGACCAACATCGCCTATCGCACATCTGATAGCACGATTGTTAACATACCCCAACCTTGCGATATCCGTGGTTTTCGCACCCCATTGCCCAGCTATGTGGCCAATTCCCATTCAATCGCATCGATCAGAACTTTACCGCTTACCACCCTTGGCTCATGTGAAAACCACTAAGCGGTTTTCTCCTGCCCGTTGGGCAAACCACTATGTCAAATCAAATTAACCACGCATTCAATGGTATAATCACTGTTGATTAAAATGTATATAGCTACCCTTTGCACTCCTTTTACCACTTCCTGTTACAGTTTTGCGTTGAATAAGCATTGCCGACCGTTTTTCAAGAAAAGATCATTATGTCGACCTTATTCCAAGCTTTTTCACCAGAATTCAAGACCATTTCGGCTTCAAAGACATTGCAGAACCGAATTGAAGCTTTATAAAGACCAGCAGAGCCTCAGAAAGCCTTCTGCTACCTCAGAACCCTTCTGCAAGCCAGAATCCTCATTTTATCCAGGTATTCCTCAAAGAAAAGGCTTGTTTCTTGATCTAAAGAGATAGTAATCAGTAATTGAATCAAAATAGAAGCCTTTGCAGACTAAAGAAAGCCTTTTGTGCCTTTCAAACCTTTCATACAGACCCTAGTTTCCCTTTCACGAAAATTCTAAGGTCCTGAGATTTCTTTTTTCACAGAAAATACAGTTTTATTAATTGAATCATTTAGAAGCCATCTGCATACCTTAAGAAAGCCCTCTTGCCTTCAAAATCATTTTCTGCAAACCCTGGACCTATTTTTCACAGGATTCCCAAAGCCTGATACTATTTTTATTACAGAGAGTAATAATTGACCAATTGGCTTCTTAAATAAGTCTGAAAACTGTTATAATCTGTCAGAGGTGCTCTTAAAGGCCTGAAACCATTTCTTGAGTCAAAATATTAATCAATTGAATAAATTTAACAAAAGAATGGCTTCCAAAGGCATTGTATCTATCAATCTTCTACAACCTCTTGTTGTAGATGTAAAACACACTCCCCTAGCTGACAGAGACTTCAAGATTAATGACACAGTCACATAATTTAATCTTCTTGAGCTCCACAGTTGGAGTCATGAAAAATCCATAGATCAAGCAGATGATGTTTTCATTCGGGAATCTAATTTGCCAAAGATTGTAGTCCCACAAACTTTGCAGTGCCCAGAAGTGATTAGACTCTACCAATCTTGCTATTTCCCATACCAGAGAGCCTTAATTACCCCTGGAAAATAAATTCTATTCACTATTACACCTGAGTCAATCAATCAAATGCTCCAGGTCCAGTCCAGGCCAAATGAAATCCCTTTGTCCATTGAGGCTCTCACACAGTTATACCTAAGTCTGGACTTCCCCAAGAGGTTCCAAATATTTCAGACTTTCATGCCTTCATCTGTAGAAATTCCCAAGATAAATCCTCCTTACCCATCTGCAAAATTTTCTGAAAGAACCTGACATATCATTAGCATGTTGTCTTTCATCCTTGGTTACTTCACAGATGAACATGTTGATGTTGCAGTACTAGGTTTCTTATCTTCTTTCACACCTGGTCAACCTCCTGCTACCATTTTTAACTTTTCCAACTACATTGATGATACCTTGCATGAAAAGTTGGTCGGAATACCTGAAGAAGGTGTTTTCAAATATTCATCAGTCCTATTTCACATGTTTTTATGCTTCCATTCAGAGAAATTTTCCATCAACCTTCAAAAGGTTGATGTTGAAGGTAACCCACAGTCAATCATATTCTGGACTCCTACACAGTCCACCTATACAGAGTTTATTGATTCCTTCATTCATCCTATGGTCAACCTGCTAAACAATGGCATGCAGCCTAGAATCAGTGAGGAAATTAAGAAGGTCCTACAATTGTCTGAGCATAGTAGGAATGGAGATTGGTACCTATATAAAAATTATACAGAGATTAGGGTATATGGATCTAATATTCTTCCATATAAGCTGCCCAAATACCTCCCAATGAGGTTATTTGCCCTTAAATACATCAGGCAGATCCTTAATTCTGATGTAATCAATTTCTTGGTAGCTAAAAATAAGACACAATTCAAGATCAAGAATTAGGTTGGCCCTTTTATTTGTAATAGTAGAGATGTAGGTCGAGAGGCTGAAAAAAATTTGCAGGAGTTTAAATTCAGTAAGAGTTTTATGTGGTATTATGATCCTCTATGAGTAATAAGTAAACTGAGAGCTAAATGCAAACTAACTCCTTATGTACATGAGAAGAAACCAAACATTGAAAAATACTCCAATCAATCTGAATGGTTGGAGAACACCTTGCTAGAGGCAGATAAACAAGGTGATACTAGTCAAACCTTGCAAACAGAGAATCAGAGAAGAAGGGTCATACATTGTAGAAACTACAATAGAAAATAAATTTAAATTGAGCTACAGGAAAAAGACAAAATTAAATCCTGTCAATGAGGAGGTGGAAACAATAGAAGTGATTGACACATATACAGGAGCAAAGGACAATGCACCTCCTACAGTGATTGAAGAAACACACCAATCTTCAGTATCCAAAATTCAGATTATTCCAAAACAACCCAGTACTGAAGTAGCTTCTTCCAGCAAACCAGCAGAAAAAGAGATGGACATTAAAGAAAGATATAAGGAAATCAAAGCTAGAAATGAGGAAATTAAAACTGAAATATATTCCCAATATCTGCAACAGACTCCAGGCAGCCAGAACAGGCTACTTTCTGCCTTTGATTATGAGAATAAAAATATGTTGATGACACTTCTTCAACCCACAGTTCAAACTCCTAAATCATCTTCTGACTACAAAAAGACAGATTTTGAAGTTTTGGCCAAGAATATTCATCCTTTAGATAAAATTGAGTTTCATAAACAGGCAGGGGACATGATATATTCCACAATTACCACCAAGGCCATGAGTGTGCAGAAGCTGCAAAAATTCTTGGAATCATCAGAGATCAGCTCAAATTGGAAAAGGTATCTTCACAGGCCAAAGACAACAGGATAAAATCTCTGGAGGATTTGGTAATTGAAGTAGGATATGATCCTGCAAATGTCAAAGTTGCAGAGGAACTGATAAAAAAGAAAAATGTTGATATTGCTGCATTAAGAAATCAACTTAAAATGCCTCCTATAGAACATCCTCAAGCCAAAGAAATTCTAGAAAGTCAAAATAAAAAAAATGATATGATGAAATTCATTATTCAGTTGACTGCACAAATCAAAGAAATGGAGAATGAAATGGACAAGTTGGTCCAGGAGAAAAAAGCCAGAGAAGAAGTTCATGTTAATGTAATTCCTGTAGTCACTATTGCTGTGCCATCTACACTAGCAGAGTCATTAGCCCCTACAGTCCCAATGGCTACAACACTTCCTATCACTTCAGCAGCAGAGTCTTCAACAACAACAACACAACCTACTGATGAGGCAAGCAAGTTAGTAAAAGCAATGCAAGACATGTATATTCAGACAGATGAAATTAACGGACTTAAAGAATAGCTGAAAAGTCTGGAAGATGAAAAGAAGCTTGCTAAGATAATACTCAAGAATGAAGAACAGAAAGCAAACAGGTTGAATGATCAATTGAAGAAGTTAGAGAAAGATCTAACGCTGAAAGAACCAATGGCACAAGCCAAGCAGCAGCTATGGGCCAATATCATTGAATATGTCAATGATATTTGGCCAGCAATCCATGTTATCTATGAACAAAAAGAATTAATCAAATTAGCAGGAGAAGCTATCCAGAAGATAAAAGAAGAACTTGGTAAGAAACCTGAAGAAGCTCTTGAAATCATTAAATTTCTTAATTCCAAAAATAAACAAGAGTTAGAAGAGATTGGAATTAGTGACAGAATAGAAACCATCCTTGAGGTTAGAAAGGTAATCTTAAAGAAGAATTTAATGATACATCTGGAAGAGAAATGTCAAAATATGGAGATTGCTATCACAAGGTTCATGATGAAGTTTGATGTCCTAAGGCAGAAAGGCCTTCCCAATCCTCTAGTTATTCATGAAAAATTAATGAAGTAGGATGACTATGATAAGAAAATGAGAGAAGTTGCCAAGGATCAGGCTAATCTTCCTTATTCACAAGGAATTCCAATGGGGAAAGTTCTTTATAAGTATTTTGAGAATCTGTTTTACCTGCAACATGAGGTGAAACACTTATTTGTGAACAAGCCCACATTCTCCAAATACATAGAGGCCGATGAGATATTCAGGAGGATGGTGAAAATTAAGCTACCAGAGGCAGAAATTTGGGAGAAATTGATTGATTTACTATGAAGATCAAAACAATCAAACAAGGTAGTCAAATGATAAGACAAAACATGTTGTTCTATAGTTACAATTTGCAGTTAAAAACAACAGTGACAGTAATAGTGAAAACAGAGACAGAAAAAAGAGTATCAGAGTCAAAGAGTATCAGTAAAAGTCAGAGTGAAAGCTGCCAGTGTAGATGACACTCCACTGCCTAACAAAGAAGCCTACGTTGAGCAACAAGAAGAGAAAAATCAGCAACAAAATATCAACAGCCAAACAGTCAATTCAATAAAAGCAAGGACATCTTGCAGTAGTTAGATAACTGTCTCTATCTTCTTGTAGGCAGATATTATTTTTCCTCGAATAATTCCTAAGTTTGTTTTAGGAAAGTTTGTAAGAGTTTTTGTATAAATACTTCACATTTTGAAGTATTGAGGGTGGATGAAATTTCTGAATATTTTGATACTTTTACTGATCTGAACCTGAGGGTTATTTGTACTATTTCAAGTCAGCAGACTAGATTGAGGAATACAACATCATATTACATGATTCATGTGTTGAGCCAACTTTGGTGAAGTAATTTCAACTATTATTTGTTACTCTTCTTATGTTTTTCACATTCTCATATGTTTGTTGAATCTAAATGATATAAAAAGGAATGTTATTTCAAAATATGTTTAATTACATTCTATCTTGAACTTGTATATCATTTACATGTTTTCTACTGATATCTAGATTAGGGAATTCTTAATTTCTCCCTAGTTTCGATTGACCTCTATCTTTTCTCTCATTAGCCGGATTTGAGAACCTTTAATTGCTCTCTCATCCCGATTAAAACCATTTTCATCATCAGCCTAAGGATCTGAAGTTACGTAACTATCTTTCCCTGTAAACATTTTCCTTTACACCTTGATTTTGATCTGACTGCTTGATACATTGACTCCATTAGCCCAATGGAAAACATACCTACAACTATCCATTTGAACCAGTGATTTCTTCCACCAAACCAATTCAAAATCAAAATCCCAAGAAAACCCACATAACTAGCCCAATATCAAATTAAATCAACAAACTCATATCTTATAGAGAGAGCCCTCTTTGAGCATTAGGAAGGCTAGGTCCTAAGCTTAAAAGTAGGTTTGTGGCTACCCCTAATATTCTTTAAACCAAAAAACATATACAACCCTCTGAGAATTATTGGAGTGATAACATCCTGGAAACCATATTGGGGAACTAACCAATCCTCAGTGTTTAAAATAAATCCTAAAGGATATATTTTTATTTATCTTTTCACCTTAAGATTGTTTTAAGGGTTATAAGTAAAATTTTCATTAAAAAATGAATTTCTGGCTTCCAGAAGAATTTACTATGCCAGGTCTAATCCAGATCCAGAAGCTGGTGTCATAGTAGATAATCCTGACATAATTTTAAAGAAAAACAAAAAATTAGAAAGTTTAGGTAATAAAAATTCATTGATCAAAGAAAATTCTCTTCCCAATAAATTATCAAGTTTTTCAAGATATAGAATTTGATCTAGCTTTTGAGCAATCTTTGTTTAAAACTAAATCAGAAAGTGACATAGCTAATAGTGTAATAGATCTTGATTTCATTTCATTTATTGAAACTAAGAAGGAAACTATTTCACTTGATTCAGAAGAAAAAAATATAGAAGTTTATGATAAACTTGATGCTCTAACTTCCACTTTGATTAAAGAAATTGATGAAGCTTATTTACAACATTAAGTTGAATTGACTGCTTTATCTGCTTATACCCCTAAGCCTTCTACTAGTCATTTAGAGTCTGTAAATTCTAATTTTTTTAGTACCACCTCATCTATTATTTCCACTACACCTCATTCTACATAATCCTTCATTCCTAAGCTTCCTCTACAACCTAGAGTTTTATTTCCATCCCCAAATACTACAAGTTCACCCTCTAGCACTACTGCTGCATTTTCAAGTACTTCAACCACATTTCCAAGTACATCTTCTGGTGCACCAACCTCATCTGCAAGTACCTCAACCTCATCACCAAGCACTACACATTTACCTCCTAGTCTAGCCCGAATCTTAGCTATGGCGGCCAGATATGCTCCTTTAGTCCTACCAGGGCAGTTACATAACATGCCCCCAGATTATCAAAGCAAAATCCCTCAATTTTATGTAACTAGTCAATACACTACACAACAACATGTTAACAAAATGACTGACTATTTTGAACTGCATGAAATTGATGAATCCGATGTCCAAATGAGACTATTTGCCCAAAATTTAGCTGGAGAAGTAAAAAAATGGTTCAAATCTTTACCTGCAAATCATGTTGTTGACATAGAAGCCTTCCATAGATTGTTTATCAGTAGATCGGAGAAAAATAAGAATCCATTACAAATTTTTTCTGAATATGAACACATAAAAAGAGGACCTAATGAAACAGTTCAAGACTATTGTACTAGATTCAACATTATATACAATGTTATTCTACTAAACATTAAACCCCCACCAGATCTAGCTTTACCTAAATTTCCCGATGGTTTTGATATGGATATGTCATACCAACTGAGGGAAAGGAACCCATAAACACTAGAACAAATGCAAAACATAGTAGTTAGTGTAGAAGCCAATTTTTTAGCCAAGAGAGCAAGAATGTGAAATGAAAGAAGGGTAACAATAAAAGAGGAAACATCTACATCAGATAGAAAAATATATAGTTTAGAAAAAGCCATGGAGAAAATGATGGATAGACTAGAAAGTATGGAAAGGAAACCATAATGGGATAACCAACAACAAAGTCCACAAATAAGAAATCCCAACTTTAGAAGAAACGACACTGGTAAATCTAAAGAATCAACACCTGATCAAACAATAAGACCACCTTTCCAAGAGAACTATGTTGAAAGTTCTCACCAAAATGAAGATGATGAAGACACTCAGATTAATTTAATGGGCATTAATTATGATAATACCATTTTTCTTACACAAGAAGAACAAGAATTATATGAATTACAAAAGTTACAGTTAGAATCTGGATTGTCTTTTGATTACAAGCAAGGTTATGAGTTTGCAATAAATGAAGTTCATAAGCAATATAACCTTAGGAGCAAAAAGAATGTAGAAGCCCCTACTAAGAAATCTGCCCAAACCCAGACAAAGAAAATAGTAGATGCTCCTACAACCAAAATACTTCAAATCCTCCCTAGGGAAACCCAACAAAATTCAAAACCTAATCAGAAAATTTCTAGTTCTAAAATTGCACCCAATCCTAAAATTGTTGACATTACAGATGATGTTGTTCAAACATCAGCTGATCCTCAAAAATATGCTACTACTAAGATAACAGCTTCTGTTAAAACAACAATTTCTGACCCAAAAAATATCTGTTGCTGATCACCAATCAGCTGATCCTAAAACAGCTGCTGCTAAAACAATTGCTGAAATTTCAAAACCTACCAAAACTTCCACTGCAACTCAAATTGTCCCCGAAAAGAAGATAAGAAACAATAAAACAATGGAAACACATATAGAAAATGAGAAAACAACTATAGATAAACAAGAGAAAATTACTCAAATTGCAGTTAGTAAAGAAGAGATCATTCAGTTATGTAAAACACAAATTCCATTCAATATCCAAACTGAAATTGCAAAACTGAAAATACCAATTCCTTTAATAGAATTGGTAAAACATGATTTATACAGAGATAAAATCAATGAAACTTTGAACATGAATGAAGGAGAAGACTCTATCAATTTAAGTGATGACCAACCAGGACTAATCTTTGGTCCTGAAGTAAATGGAAAACACTAAGAAGGAGGAGTTCCCCCTTTTTACATTAGCTTGAATGTATATGATCAAATTTTACAAAATTGCATGCTGGATTCAAGAGCTTTAGATAATTTAATGCCAAAATCCATTGTGGAAACTTTAAATTTAGACATCACTAGACCTTATAAATATATTTTCTCATTTGATTCCAGTAAAGTGAAATGTCTAGGTTTAATCAAATATTTATGTGTCACTTTAGTCCAATACCCAGGAAAAAGCATAGTCATGGATATTGTAGTAGATGATATCCCTCCTAAATATGGAATGTTGTTATCTCGCTTATGGGGAGAAATAATGCAGGTATCTCTACAATTAGACATGTCTTATGCCATTATCTCAGTATTTGGTCAACCCAAGAAACTTTACAGAGAGACTCTAATGAAGTACATGGTTAGTAGTGTAGAAAGACCTCGAAATTATCCCATTTATTCTACACCTACTGATATGGACTCTTTTATTTAATTTAATTATGATTCTGGTATAGAAAACAACACATAATTAAAATAGAAAAAGAAATACCCAAATAGTGAGAACATATTTCATGAATCAATGTGGCACCTAGATTTTGATGCATCAGTAAACAAATTAGGAGCAGGAGCAGGAGTTTGGATACATAACATGGAAAACAATCATGCAGAGGGTCATGCCTTTAGATTAAATTTCAAATGTACAAACAATATGGCAGAGTATGAAGCTCTAATTTTAGGACTACAGATTGTTGGAAATTTAGGAGGCAAAAGAGTTTCTATTATGGGAGACTCTAACTTAATTGTGAAACAAATTAGAGGAGAATATTCTGTATATAATCCTAGATTAATCCGATACAGAGAAACAATTTTAGATCTGACCAAAAAATTTATTGAATGTGACTTTGCTGCAATTCCCAGAAAACAAAACATTCAAGCACACAGTTTAGAAACTTTTTCTAGTACCTGTAATCTGCCTTTTCAACCAAATCACCAATATACAGCAGAAGTCGGACACAAGCCTATTATACCAGACAACTTAAAGCATTGGAAAAAATTTTCACAGAATACTCAAATCTATCATTTCATGAATGTTGAAGGAGAATTCCAGAATTGTAACATAGATATAGATTGTACAGTAGAAGATAAAACAGAGATTGAGATAAATGTGAATAATTTAGATTTTAGTGAACCCAATAAATTCACTCAAGTAGAAATAGATAAACTAGAAAAGGTAGAAATAGAAGAATTAGTAGATGATGATTTTGACATTTTAAACCTTAAGAATAACTTTTTACCTAAGGGATTAGCCCCATTAGAAGATCTTTTTGATTCAAATGATGTTGCAAGAAAACCCAAAATGGAACCACTAAGATCATATATAGAAGAACATAACATAGGAACTGAAAAAAGGCCTAAACTCATCAAAATTTCAAAAGCCTTACCTCAAGAAGAAAAATTGAAATACATAGCTCTGTTTAAGGAATTTCAGGATGTATTTGCATGGAGTTATGAAGACTTAAAATCTTATGACAATAGCATAATACAACACAAAATACCTATAAAAGAAGATAAAAAACCTTTCAAATAGAAGCTTAGAAGAATCAATCCAGTTTTAATGCCTTTGATTGAAAAAGAGATAAAGAGAATGTATGAAGCTCAGATAATTTCACCTATTAGATATTCTGATTGGGTTTCAAACCTAGTTCCTACTAGGAAGAAAACATGGGAAATTAGAATGTGTGTTGATTTTCAGAACCTAAATAAAGTATCCCTAAAGGATAACTACCCTCTCCCCAAGATGGATCATATTCTACAGATGGTGGTTAGTTCATCCAGGATTTCTTTGCTGGATTGATTCTCGGGATATAACCAGATTTTAGTTCAGAAAGAAGACCAACCTAAGACTGCCTTTACTACTCCTTGGGGCACTTTCATGTATTTGAAAATGCATTTTGGATTAATGAATGCAGGAGCCACTTTTCAGAGAGCTATGGATAGCCTTTGCTAAATAGATTCATGATTTTCTGGTAATTTATCTAGATGACATAACAGTATTCTCAAAATCAGACATTGAACATCTAGATCATCTTAGACAAGTGTTTATCAAATGCAGAAAATTTGGCATTTCATTAAATCCTAAAAAGACTCTTTTTGGACTTGAAGAAGGGAAACTTTTAGGTCATATAATATCAAAATAAGGGATTAGGATAGACCCAACAAGAATAGAGGCCATTTTGAACATAAGCCATCCTAGGAATATTAAGGAATTACAAGCTTTCATAGGTAAAATTAACTTTCTCAGAAGATTCATTTCAAATTTAGCAGAGTTAATGAGAGAACTAAATAACATGTTGAAAAAAGACTCTGTACTTAAATGGGCAGTATAGTCCAAACAATCATTTGAATCAATCAAACAAGCCTTGACTAAAACACCGGTCTTAATAAGTCCTGATTTTAAAAAAGATTTTATTATTTTTTCTTTTGCTTCAGAGCATACTATTGCTACAGTCTTACTGCAGAATGATTAGGGCTATGAACAGCCCATTGCTTTTTTCAGAAAAACACGTAGAGATGCCACACTAAAATATAACATAATGGAAAAGCAGGCACTAGCTTTAGTGAATGCTATCAAATAATTTAGAGTGTACATCTTGTATTCACACATCATAGCATATGTTCCAAATTCAGTAGTGAAGGACATCCTGACTCAGGATGGGCCTAATGGTAAGAGAGGCACGTGGATTGCCACCATTTTGGAATATGACATGGTAATTAAGTGCACCAAACTCATCAAAGGCCAAGGTTTAGCCAAACTCATGGCTGAATCAAAATGTCATGCATTGGACATAATTTTATTGCCCAATTAGATGATCAAGAAGAGTTGGCGACTCCACAAATTAGTGAAGTTTTTTTAGATTCACCATGGTATGTAGATATCATATTTGTATTACTAAATTTCCAAGCTCCTCTTGGATTATCAAGAACTAAAGCTGTATTTTTAAAGTTAAAGGCAATGAAGTTTTGTATCATAGATAATGCTCTGTTTTGGAAAGATCATGGTGGCATTTTATTGAATTGTTTTCTTAAAGATGAAGCTGATAAAGTTATGGAAGAGTTTCATGCAGGTGAATGTGGAGGACACCTTTACTGAAAGTCAACTACAAATAAGATCTTGAGAACTGGTTTTTACTAGCCTACACTATTTGTAGATGTGAAAAAGTATGTGACCTCCTGTAACAAATGACAGATTTTTGAAGGGAAGAAGAAACTACTACCTTTACCCCTTAAACCCATCTCCATAGAAATTCCATTTCATCAATGGGGTCTATACTTCATTGGTGAAATTCACCCACCATCCTTAGCCCAACAGAAATGGATTTTGACAGCCACATACTATTTCACTAAGTGGATAGAAGCCATTCATTTCAGGTAATCCACTGATACTGTCATAATCTCATTTTTAGAAAACAATATATTGTCTAGATTTGGATACTCCCAAAAGCTCATTACTGATAATGCAACTGCTTTCAAGTCTAAGAAAATGATTTCCTTCTGTAATAAATACCACATTACCCTTGGACATTCCACTGCTTATTACCCTCAAGGTAATGGTCTTGTTGAATCCTCCAATAAAAGCCTTGTAAACATCATTAAGAAACTACTAGAGGACAATAAAAAGACCTGGAACAAAAGGTTAGTTAATGCCTTATGGGAAGACAGACTCACCACAAAGAAGTCCATTGGTACATCCCCTTATCAGCTTATGTATGGGATGGATGATTTTTTTCCATCCTTTTTAGGAGTACCAGTGATGAAGATGATCCAAGAACTGCAGGTAGAGCCAAATGATATCCAGAGAAGGATAAATCAGACCATACACTTGCAACAAACCAGGGAAGAAGTCTATGCCAAGTCACAAGTTGTTCAAGATAAGATTAAAAAGATATTTGACAAGAAGACTAAGGAAGATGACTTTTACATAGGTGGCAAAGTTCTTAAGTGGGATTCCAGGAGAGAAGAGAAAGGTAAACATGCTAAATTTGACTTCCTATGGAAAGGTCCCTATGTTATTTATGGTTACATAGGTAACAATGCATTCTTTTTGAAGGAGTTGGATGGATCAAATCTGCCAGGTGGACTTGTCAATGGTAGAATTTTGAAGCATTACTATACCTCGGAATAAAATTAGTTCATTTTTTTTTCTTTACTCATTTTACATAACATTGCAGAGTTTTATATTGGATTGGATGTTTTTCTTACAAATTTTAAGCCCGGAGAGAAGGCCCTAAGCTTTGAAAGACAAAATATCATAAGTATGAATAAAGCAGATCTCAGAAAGCAGTTTCAAGGCCATCACAGTCAACGTCCAAGGATACCGATCTTAAAGTTCTTGACATTTCACCAGGAAATTCCATCCCCATGTGGAGCCACTGTTAGGGTCCTATAATAATAGGATTCATAATTTTGAATTGAGTTTGATTAGTCTTGTAATATGTACATACTTTTCTTTCTGTAAATTTGTTTTCCCATATTAAAATAATAATAATAATAATAATGTAAAGAGGGTAAAAGCCCTAAAAGAAAAATCAAAGGACTTGAAAGAAAAAAGATAAAAAAGAATAAAAAAGGAACCCCAA
Source organism: Pinus albicaulis (assembly GCA_034641835.2). Taxonomy (NCBI): domain Eukaryota; kingdom Viridiplantae; phylum Streptophyta; class Pinopsida; order Pinales; family Pinaceae; genus Pinus; species Pinus albicaulis. The sequence continues at coordinate 921,435,150 of CM076581.1, read as the reverse complement.
ACAAAAAGAGATGAAAATGAAACATAGTGATGCAAATTCAAATGCCACTACTATTTAGTTTTTATGGAAAAATAAATATTGTGTTCAACTTGTGTAAAATGCCACAATCCATGAAAGTCAAACTGCTTAATATTGACTTTTCATGCTTTAAATTTGATGTTGATAGATAGAGAATAAGGATCTAGCCAAACTGTTTAAACTTGGTAGATCAATAGTTAGGTATAGAATAATAAGGAGTTCAATAATTTGATCTAAGCCCTTGGAAGAAATAAGGATAGAATTAGTTAGTTTGTTGTTTAAAAGAAAAATGAATAAGGGTCTGCAAGCTCAAATGCACCCATGAAAATGAAGAAAAAATGTTACGATAGCAGATGGGTAGGCAAAAGCAGTTTTCAGAAGTCATGATAGCAGAAAATTGGTCATTTCATTTACTAACTTCCTTTTAAAATCATTCCCCTTGTAAAAATACCTCATCCCCTTCATTTTTACTCTTTCCCCCCTTATAAAAGTCTCTTTTCCTAAGTTAAAATGCACATCTTCCTTTGGAAAAGTAAAACCCCTTTACTAATTTCCCTTTTCATTTAAAAATATACCAAAAACCCATAAAAATACTTTATCCTAAGTCTAAACGTTTAAATCTTTATGTCAGGACCCACGGTGTAAATATTCATTCTCGATATAAGTTTTACGTTAAACTTAGCGTATTTAACATCCCGCATTACATTTCATTATTAACATTTAACTTTATGTATTAGCTCCCTTATATACCTTTTAACCCATATTATATTAATTCATTTTTTATATATTATTCCCAACCCATTACTTTTATATATAACCTATGGTTTAATTCCCCACATGTCATATATTTTGGGCCCACTGATAATTATCCCCGCCTATTATAAAGTTCTATTTTCCCTAATCCCATTGGTTCTTTATTTAACCATATCGTATGTATTAAACCCCACTTACTATATACTATTCCGCTTATTATACACTGGTCCCACTTGCTTTAACTCCATTGGTTATATCATATAAATCCCAACCATATCACATATGTAACCAATCGCACCCCGGGCCCCACTCCATCAATCCCGACACATCCATCGCATCATCTCATTTGTTAGATCAGCATTAACTAGATCTAACGACCAGCATCGCCTATCGCACATCCGATATCACGATTGTTAACATACCCCAACCTTGCGATATCTATGGTTTTCGCACCCCAACGCCTAGCTACGTGGACAATTCCCATTCAATCACATCAATCATAAATTTACCGCTTACCACCCTTGGCTCATGCAAAAACCACTGAGTGGTTTTCTCCTGCCCGTTGTGCAAGCCACCATGCCAAATAAAATTAACTGCACATTCAATGATATAATCATTGTTGATTAAAATGCATATAGTCGCCCTTTGCACTCTTTTTACCACTTCCTATTACAGTTTTGCACTGAATAAGCATTGTCAACTGTTTTTCAAGCAAAGATCGCTCTGCCGACCTTATTCCAAGATTTTGCACCAGAATTCAAGACCATTTCTGCTTCAAAGACATTGCAGAACCGAATTGAAGCTTTATAAAGACCAGCATAGCCTCAAAAAACCTTATGCTACCTCAGAACCCTTCTGCAAGCCAGAATCCTCATTTTATCTAGGTATTCCTCAAAAGAAAGGCTTGTTTCTTGATCTAAAGAGATAGTAATCAGTAATTGAATCAAAATAGAAGCCCTTTCATACTAAAGAAAACCTTATGTGCCTTTCAAACCTTTCATACAGACCCTAGTTTCCCTTTCACAAAAATTCTGAGGTCCCGAGATTTCTTTTGTCACAGAAAATACAATTCTATTAATTGAATCATTTAGAAGCCATCTGCATTCTTGAAGAAAGCCCTCTTGCCTTCAAAATCCTTTTTTGCAATCCCTGGACCTATTTTTCAGAGGATTTTCAAAGCCTGATACTGTTTTTTATTACGAAGAGTAATAATTGACCAATTGGCTTCTTAAATCAGTCTGCAAACTATTATAATCTGTCAGAGGTGCTCCCAAAGGCCTGAAACATTTTTCTTGAGTCAAAAGATTAATCAATTGAATAAATTTAACAAAAGAATGGCTTCCTAAGGCATTGTATCTATCAATCCTCTGCAACCTCCTGTTGCAGATGTAGAACACACTCCCCTAGTTGACAAAGACTTCAAGATTAATGAAACAGTCACAGAATTTAATCCTCTTGAGCTCCACATCTGGAGTCATGAAAATTTCATAGATCAAGCATATAATGTTTTCATTCGAGAATCTAATTTGCCAAAGTTTGTAGTCCCACAAACTTTCCAGTGCCCAGAAGTGATTAGATTCTGTCAATCTTGCTATTTCCCAAACCGGAGAGCCCTAATTACCCTTGGAAAAGAAATTCTATTCACTATTACACCTGAGTCAATCAATCAAATTCTCAAAATCCAGTCTAGGCTAGATGAAATCCCTTTGTCCATTGAGGCTCTCACACAATTATACCTAAGTCTGGACTTCCCCATGAGGTTCCAGATATTTCATAATTTCATGCCTTCATCTGTAGAAATTCCCAAGATAAATCCTCCTTACCCATCTGCAAAATTTTCTGAAAGAACCAGACATATCATTAGCATGTTGTCTTTCATCCTTGGTTACTTCACAGATGAACATGTTGATGTTGCAGTACTAGGTTTCTTATCTACTTTCACACCTAGTCAGCCTCCTACTACCATTTTTAACTTTTCCAAGTACATTGCTGATAGCATGCATGAAAAGTTGGTCAGAATTCCTAAATAATGTGTTTTCAAATATTCATCAGTTCTATTTCACATGTTTTTATACTTCGAGTCAGAGAAAATTTCCATCAACCTTCAAAAGCTTGATGTTGAAGGTAACCCATAGTCAATCATATTCTAGACTCCATTACTCAGAAAATATTCCACACAGTCCACCTATACAAAGTTTATTGATTCCTTCATTCATCCTATGGTCAACCTACTAAACAGCAGCATGCAACCCAGAATCAGTGAGGAAATTAAGAAGGTCCTCTGAGCATAGTAGGACTGGAGATTGGTACCTATATAAAAATCATAAAGAGATTAGGGTATATGGATCTAATATTCTTCCATATAAGTTGCCCAAATACTTCCCGATGAGGATATTTTTTCTTGAATACATCAGGCAGATCCTTAATTCTGATGCAATTAATTTCTTGGCAGCTAAAAAGAAGACACAATTTGAGATCAAGAATCAGATTGGCCCTTTTATTTGTAATAGTAGAGATGTAGGTCCAGAGGATGAAAAGAATTTGCAGGAGTTTAAATTCAGTAAGAGTTTTATGTGGTATTATGATCCTCTAGGAGTAATAATTAAACTGGGAGTTAAATGCATACTAACTCCTTATGTACATGAGAATAAACCAGACATTGAAAAATACTCCAATAAATATGAATGGTTGGAGAACACCTTGCTAGAGGCAGAGAAACAAGGTGATACTAGTCAAACCTTGCAAACTCCATCCCAAGAAGATAGAAGCTCAAAGAGAATCAGAGAAGAAGGGTCATACACTGCAGAAACTACAACAAAAACTAAATTTAAATTGAGCTACAGGAAAAAACCAAAATTAAATCCTATCAATGGGGAGGTGGGAACAATAGAAGTGATTGACACAGATACAGGAGCAAAGGACAATGCACCTCCTACAGTGATTGAAGAAACAAACCAACCTTCAGTATCCAAAATTCATATTATTCCAAAACAGCCCAGTACTGAAGTAGTTTCTTCCAAAAAACCAACAGAAAAATAGAAATCAAAGCTAGAAATGAGGAACTTAAAACTAAAATATATTCCCAATATCTACAACAGACTCCAGGTAGCCAGAACAGGCTACTTTATGCCTTTGCTTATGAGAATAAAAAGATGCTGATGACACTTCTTCAACCCACAGTTCAAACTCCTAAATCATCTTATGACTACAAAAATACATATTTTGAAGTCCTGGCCAAGAATATTCATCCTTTGGATCAAATTGATTTTCATAAACAGGTAGGGGAGATGATATATTCCACAATGACCACCAAGGCCATGACTGTGCAGAAGCTGCAAAATACTCTTGGAAACATCAGAGATCAGCTCAAATTGGAAAAGGTATCTTCACAGGCCAAAGACAAAGGATAAAATCTTTGGAGGATTTGGTAATTGAAGTAGGATATCATCCTGAAAATGTCAAAGTTGCAGAGGAACTAATAAAAAAGAAAAATGTTGATATTGTTGCATTAAGAAAGCAACTTAAAATGCATCCTACTAAACATCCTCAAGCCAAAGAAATTCTAGAAAGTCAATATAAAAAAGATGATATGATGAAATTCATTCTTCAGTTGACTGCACAAATCAAAGAAATGGAGAATGAAATGGACAAGTTGGTCTAGGAGAAAAAATCCATAGAAGAATTTCATGTTAATGTAATTCCTATAGTCACTACTGTTGTGCCTTCTACACTAGCAGAGTCATTATCCCCTATAGTCCCAATGACTACTACACTTCCTGTCACTTCAGCATTAGAGTCTTCAACAACAACAACACAACCTACTGATGAGGCAAGAAAGTTAGTAAAAGCAATGTAGGACATGTCTATTCAGTGATCCGGATCTTTGGGGGAGGCCCCCAAGATCTAAAAAGTTGAAATGGATCTGACAAGATCTACAAAATTAGAATGCCAGAAAAGAGAGAGAGCACAAAGAAAATAAAACCACAAAGAAATTTGTTTTCTTAAAATAGATAATAACTGTAGAAGCTACATTGTGGTGGAAAATTTGTGCTTTTACAAAGTGAGGCTTGTTATTTATAGCCTTTTTTGAGTTACAATACCATGGGTAGATACCATAGGTGGATACCAAGGGTCAATACCATGGGTAGATACCACTTACAATACCATGGGTAAATTCCATGTGTGGATACATACCATGGGTGAATGAATATCATGGATATATGTCACGTAAAATACCATGGGTGAATGAATATCATGGATAGATGTCACTTACAATACCATGGGTGGATAAACCATGGGTGGATGAATACCATGGGTGTAGGCCACTTTTCATTTGGATCATTCAGACAGATGAAATTAACAGACTTAAAGAACAGCTGGAAAGTCTGGAAGATGAAAAGAAACTTGCTAAGACAATGCTCAAGAATGAAGAACAGAAAGAAAACATGTTGAATGATCAATTGAAGAAGTTAGAGAAATATATAACACTAAAAGAACCAATGGCACAATCCAAGAAACAACTATGGGCTAATATCATTGAATCTGTTAATGATATTTGGCCAGCAATCCAGGTTATCTATGAACAGAAAGACTTAATAAAATCAGCAGGAGAAGCTATCCAGAAGATAAAATAAGAACTTGGTAAGAAACCTGAAGAAGCTCTTGAAATCATTAAATTTATTAATTCCAAAAATAAACAAGAGTTAGAAGAGATTGGAATTAGTGACAGAACAAAACCATCCTTGAGATTAGAAAGGTAATCTCAAAGAAGAATTTAAGGATATAGTTGGAAGAGAAATGTCAGAATATGGAGATTGCTATCACAAGGTTCATGATGAAGTTTGATGTCCTAAGGTAGAAAGGCCTTCCCATTCCTCTAGTCATTCATGACAAATTAATGAAGCAGGATGACTATGATAAGAAAATGAGAGAATTTTCCAAGGATCAGGCTAATATTCCTTCTTCACAAGGAATTCCAACAGGGAAAGCTCTTTATAAGTATTTTGAGAATCTGTTTTACCTGCAACATGAGGTGAAACACTTATTTGTGAACAAGCCCACATTCTCCAAATACACAGAGGTCAGTAGATATTCAAGAGGATGGTGAAAATTAAGCTACCAGAGGCAGAAATTTGGGAGAATTTGACTGATTTACTATGAAGATCAAAATAGGCAAACACGACAGTCAGATGATAAAACAAAATGTGTTGTTCTAGAGTTACAATTTGCATTTAAAAACAACAGTGACAGTAATAGTGAAAACAGGGACATAAAAAAGAGTATCAGTAAAAGTCAGAGTGAAAGCTGCCAGCATAGAGGACACTCCACTGCCTAACAAAACAACCTATGTTGAGCAACAAGAAGAGACAAATCAGCAACAAAATATCAACATCCAAACAGTCAATTCAATAAAAGTAGGGACAACTTGCAGTAGTTAGATAGTTGTCTCTATCTTCTTACAGGAAGAATATATTATTTTTCCATGAATAATTCCTAAGTTTGTTTTAGGATATTTTGTAAGAGTTTTTTGTATAAATACTTCACATTTTGAAGTATTGAGGGTGGATGAAATTGCTGAAAATTTATATACTTGTACTGATTTGAGCCTGCGGGTTATTTGTACTATTTCAAGTCAACAGACTAGATTGAGGAATAAAGCATCATATTACAGGATTCATGTGTTGAGCCAACTTTGGTGAATTACTTTCAACTGTTATTTTTTACTCTTATTATGCTTTTCACATGCTCATATGTTTGCTGAATCTAAATGATATAAAAAGGAATGTTATTTCAAAATATGTTTAATTACACTCTGTCTTGAACTTTTGTATCATTTACATGTTTTCTACTGATATCCAAATTAGGGAATTCTTAATTTCTCCCTAGTTTTGATTGACCTCTATCTTTTCTCTCATTATCTGGATCTGAGCATCCCGATTAAAACCATTTTCATAATCAACCTAAGGATCTGAAGTTACCCAACTATCTTTCCCTGTAAACATTTTCCTTTACACCTTGATTCTGATCTTACTGCTTGATACATTGAGTCCATTAGCCCAATGGAAAATAGACCTACAACTATCCATTTGAACCAGTGATTTCTCCCACCAAACCAATTCAAAATCAAAATCCCAAGCAATCCCACATAACTAGCCTAATATGAAATTAAATCAACAAAGTCAAATCTTATAGAGAGAGCCCTCTCTGAGCATTAGGAAGATTAGCTCCTATGCCTAAAAGTAGGTTTGTGTTTACCTCTAATATTCTTTAAACCAAAAAACATATACAATCCTTTGAGAACTATTGGAGTGATAACACATTCTTTGATGAGGATCCATCTTTGGTATTCTCCCGAATTTCTTCTTGTACCAAGTCGACCCACAATCACTCTTAATCTGGTAGCTTCTCCCTTCCATTCACAGAGTCCTTGTAGCTATGCTAGCTCTTGGGAAGGCCTAGAAGAGCTAGGCTCACCAAATCATCCTCAACAACTGTCACCCCAACACTTTCAAGCTCATCTCGACATTGAGTGAACTTCGTCAAGTATTTCTGGATCGTTTCGCCCTTAACCATCTTAATATTTATGAGCTTGTCTCTTAGCGCAAGCTTCCTGTGGTAACTTTTATTTTGAAACATATATGTTATGGCCTTCCACATAGCATATGGTGTCACCTTTCCATGGATAATCGAGACAATATGATCTCGAACTCCCTCTAACAAGATCCTTCTCGCCTTTGCTACATTATTCTTCCATGCATCAAGAAGTTGAGCATCGATCGTAGCGGGCTGAGGAATATCATTATCAATGAATTCCTTCAGACCATTTTCCTCCAACACTGCCTCCATCCTATCCTTCCATTCTATGTAATTCAAATTTCCCTTGAGTGCATATTCGAGTCTTAATCCATTGAAAGACATTTTGATCTGCAGCTCGTCCCGAAGAATGTATCTGCAAATTCGATGTACCTGATCAAAACAAACTCAATTTATTCTCTTATATTGTGATACTTGGTGATTTGATACCATATAGAAAATATAACCAAGGTATTCAATTTGATCTTGTAATGTATTAAAAAAAAATACTGAATCCTTCTACAATTTGTGGAAACAAAATTCGATCGCAATCACATAACAAGTAAGAGGAAGAAATTATCAATCGCACAACAAAAGATGTATTTGGGGAAATCAATTGCTCAAAACCCCACTATATGTATATTGCATTAAGTCAAGACCATGAAAAAATACAAAGTTATTCCACCACTGAGAAACCTCTGCACTTTGTTGACTGTCTCACTTTGATATAGGAAAAATTGGTCCAATACTTAACCAATTATCAGCTCGTGTCTTCCCAGCCTTGCTTATACATTCTTAGGATAATTTAGCCCCTATTTATTTGGAAATTCCCAATTAATGATTGTGCAATGATTCCTTGACTTGCTAGTGACCTCATGCATGACCTGTACAATTTTCTAATAGTACAAATGATAGTTATCTTCCATTTAACCTCAAACTCAATTGGGCCTTCCTTAGAACTCACATGCAACAACTATTTATAACAAATTAATAGTTAACTTATTGATCACTACTTGTGAATTAAATCAGATTTAATTCATTGGACCTCTCACTAGCTCATCTCTCAGTTAGAACTAGTTAAATTGATTTTAACACAAATAATTGTGTTAACTAATTACAACTCACAAATAGTTATAACTTGACCCCCTAAAAATAGGAAAATCCTCCACATGTCTCCTCTTTGACCCTCAACTTGAATTTCCTAAGCTAACTCAATCTTTCTCACTTAGTTAACTAATACAAGTTGCCATGAGATGAAATTACAGTTTTTCTTCCAATTTAAATAAGGGAAAATTAAATCGGAACCCCCCTTTAGATGCCATTTCTTGTTGTCATTTCAACAAAAAATTAGAATGGAATGGATAATTTTTATTAAAAGGATATCATACTTTATAGTGTAAATGAATTGTTAAATAAAAGGATAAACAAAAAGTATCATCCATTTGGAAATGGAGGTTTTAAACCAAGGGGACAAAAAGGGGGAAACAAGGTCACATTTTGATTTATAAATTAGTACGAAGTAGCTCATCATAATAGCTCTTACAAGTTTCTATAAACTCTTTTTTATATGTAGTGTTTTATCTATGATTGAGTTTTGATATTATTATATTTAAAACATAAAATACCATCTACACCATGAGAAAAAGAGTTACTTTGTGAAATTCAATATAGGAAAACCTATGTTGAGGACTGTGACTTGTCCTTTCCTTCTCAAAAATGCAAAAAAGAAAAGTGAACTCAAGTTATGGAGTTGCCATTGAAAATTATGGTTTGTATGTGTTTGTTCGGTTTTATCACTCCTAAAACAACTAAATCACAACCATTAATTTTCAAACAGGGTAGGTCTTTTTATTTCAAAGGTGTCTGCACTATCTGTGTCGATACATGAATAGTGAGGTAAAATAGAAAAGATGTCGTTGAACACACTTTCAGGGATTAAAACACTCTTGCAAAATGGGAACACACACTTGCAGAAATTAAAAGATACACTGCAGGAATGAAAATTCACTCAAAAAGGAGTGAATCCACACTTCATAAGAACTCTAGAATAAAGATAGGTGTGCCATACACTATCATCTAATGATGCAACTACAACTGAATATACGAAATTGATTAACATGTGTAACAATGCACAATAAATTTGAAAATAGGAGTGTAACTATCCCACAATGAACTGTGTGTAATGGTAATAATAAATTCACACTAACGCGTAAATAAAACAAATATCCTACCAATAATGTGATCCCTACTAAAGAGGAGGGCACTTCCTCCTTAGAAGGGTGCATGAATAAAACAAAACTACTTAAGAATTCAACATAGAAATTGCAGTAACATCACCAGATATATGCTTGTATTAAAATAGTTGAAGAGTACAAGATCAAAATGTCGGTATGATCTTTGTTTTGTGGCCCCCTTCTCAAGAGACTAAGTTCTTTTATAAAGTATTTACAAAGCCCCAAAATTAGGGAATGAATCAGTCATGAGAATCTTGCGATTAGTAGATAGATGTCTTTTAGATAAATCACACTATAATTTTTAGGTCTACGTTTCGAACCATCTAGTGTGGTTCATTCTTAGGACAAGGTGAAAAGAAAAATCGATCATCATGAATAAATAGTAAGGATGCAACATTGACCGGGAGTCGCCGTTAAAAACTTGCCGTTATTGAGTTAGTTAATTAGTTATTAAGGAGAATATATAAAATTTTATAATAATTAAAAAGGTTTGAGATGAAAGAATAAAAGAATATTTAATAAATATGTTAAATATTTTAGAATATTTTATTAAATATTTTTAATTATTAAAATATTATAGTAAAATCAATTATAATTATTTAAAATATTATGATGAATAATATAATTATAATAATTAATATTTTAATTAAATAAAAATGAATAAAAAGGAATTAAATTTTTTATTATGATCTAAGAATATGGAACTACATAGTAAAATAATATAAATAAGGTAAAAAGAGGGGAAAGAGAAAATAGCAAGAAAGAAGAAAATTAATTAAAAATAGAATTTTTAGAGAGGAAAAAGGACATGACTAAGAAAAAACAAAACGAGCCTACAAGGAACAACACCAGGGGGGGTTCATAATCATACCGAGAGAGCTAGAGTCCAACTCTTACTCAATTTCCAGCCATCATCCCTGTTGAGATTCTTAGCATGCCTCTCAATCTCAATAGCCTCACGAAGCTTCCTGTGGTGGAAGTGGTCGACCTTGGCAATAACCTTGTCATCCTCAATGCAGACATGGTGACACGATTTCACCGCATGTTCAGTAAGAGCTGATGTGTGGGAGCGATTGTGCCTAATGTCAGCATTATGCTTCTGGATTCTTTGTTTTATGGAGCTCCATGTTTCTCCAATATAGGGAACACCACAGGAACAAGGAATCATGTAAAACTCTTTCATGTATTTAGGGTAAACAGGGTCCTTAACAGATCCGAGAGAATTCCTAATAGTTCGAAGAGGCTTGAACGACGAGGAGACATTATTCCTTCTAAGGACATGTGAAATTTTGTCTGTTGTCCCTTGGATAAATGGGAGATGAACCTTGGAAATAGGATCCACCTGAGTAGATTTGCCTCTTAACCCTTTATATGCCTTTTGAAAGGCCTTAAGGCCTTGAGATCTACTGTACCCATTATTTTCAAAGACATCAAGGAGATGGAATTTCTCCGACTCCAGGTGGCTATCGTCAGAGATTCTAAGAGCATGAGGAGCATGAGTGCAAAGAACACCAAATTTATGAGCAGGAAAATAATGGGAACCATCATGGAGATATTGTTCCATGTGAGTTTTCTTACGAAAAACTTGGTGCGAAATAGAACCATCATCCATTATAGAGAGAAGGATGTCTAAGAAGGGAAGGAAACCATCCACTTCCACTTCCATCGTGAATTTAATGGAATCTGACTGGGAATTTAGGTGGCCAAGAAATAAATCTAATTCTCACGACCATGGGGCCAAATGACACAAGTATCATCCATAAACCTCTTCCACTGTTTAGGGCAAAATTGGGCTGAGGATAAGGCCTTTAATTCAAAATATTCCATAAAATATTAGAAGCTATGGGGCAGAGAGGGGAACCCATAGCAACACCGCATGTTTGCTCATATAACTCACCTTGGAAACTGAAGAAAGTTGAGGTGAGGTAGAGACCAACTAATTTAGCAGTGTTTTGGTCTAAGATTCTATTATTGACATCAATGGCCTCACGGATGGGGATTTTGGAAAATAATGATACAAAATCAAAACTTACTAATAACTCCCTGGGTTCCAGCCTGATATCCTTCCATTCCTTGAGAAAGGAAGTCGATTCCATGACATAGGAATCGGTGAGACCCACCAGGGACTTAAGCTGATGGGCTAAGAATGTAATAATAAGATAGTAAGATATAAATTAAGCTAATAGAAATTGTTACAAATTTCTTTTAATTAAATATCTATAATGGTTACACAACTCTTGTTTAGACATGATTATAACTAATCAAATTTTCTTAACTATCCACATAAGATTAATTCATGCAACCTTTGAAAACTATCTTCAAAAATGGTGGTTGTAGTCTTGAAAACCTGTGGTGTAACAACAGGAAATAGAAAACCTAGGGTGTAACAACAACAACTATTCACCCAAGGCCATCCATAATTATGGCAACACCTGGAAGAAAAAATCCCAAAAGAACTCTTCCATAGATACCCTGGTTAGTCATCCCAAAAAAAACATTGTTTCATTCAATACTTAGTAGAAAATAACGTAATAATACGTCAGAGAAAAAGGTTGCTTCTTAACCAGAGGGAGTGGCATTGTGCTAGGGAATTTGTAGACTTAATGAGGGAAAATGGCCAAAAATGGGGAAAAAGATGCCTAAAATATCATCAAATATTACACCCCACATCTCCACTTCATGCCCTCATGTATATTATTCTGAATGTTTAGGGACCTCTTCTATTATGACACTAGTATGTTTTTGATGTAGTTCTGTAAGATCATATGCGCCAGAAGTGTCTTCATCTTTGCTCCTATACCTCTGGGTAGACATGAGCTGATGTGTCCAGGAATGTTCATCATATTTGTTCAGTTGGAAGTAAGGCTGGTAGTTCTCAACCAGAATCCAAATCAAAGGAAACTTGAATTTGAGCCCTATCCAGAAATCTCCCATAATTTTGACAATTCGTGCGTATTCAAGGACTTGAGTAATAAATATCAAGAAATTGGAGAACCCGAAGGGATCCCTTGCTTGTATTGTGTCACCGCAAGCTTCCAATTGTTTCAAACTTCAACTAATGCTTTACTTTTCAATTGTGCAAAAATATTAAGACAAAACCCGACAATCCTTCTCCTATAGAGGAATGATTGTTCTACCATGTTAGGTTTACTGAGAAACTTTCTGAATTCACCCCTTAATTCAACGACAATACCAGGTTATGGTCTCACCCTTGGGGTTTCCTTCTCTTAATTTATAGCAGATGATTTCATGGTGAGGTGTCAATCAACTTAATTTCTCATAAAGGATATAAAATCATGTAGTTGCAAATATCCAACGTAAGAAATTTTTTTTACAATCATATGCAAACTAGCATGCTCAACAAATATATTATGCAGGACAGTTCACATAATAAAATTTTCTCATCAAAAGTGCATGATCGAAATACATTCATAAAAGTTCTAGTGGAAACACTCTTGTAAGGTATGTTCTCATAAATAGCTCTCAAGTGGAAAAGATAAAATTTCTCCCACAAGAAAATAGAATAGGACAGAGATGGAGCCCTGCAACCTAAAATGTTAGGGCTAACTCACACATTTCACCTTTCTCTTTAGTCATTTTCTCGACTTCTTGTTGTAGTTGTTGTCTTTGTTCTTCCTTTTTCTTCTCATCTTCCCTTGTTTCCCACTTTATCATCTCTTCTGTCAGCAATTCTTCAGCCCATTTATCCTTAAGGGTATGAATAGTCTTATGATTTTCTTCCAAAGAAATTACTCCCTTTTTCAGGGAGAGTGCCATTTGTTTCCAATTCTGTAATTCTAATATCAATAAGAGTATTGCTGAATGAAATCCTGCTTCATGGTCTTGTACTATCTCATTTGAAGTAGAAGGTGTAACATCATCTCATGTTTTGAGTTGCTCTACCTCCGCTGCAGGTTCTTGTGTATTGGCAACTTTATTGACAGGTTCTTGTGGATCAACTCTCAATTTTTCTTCCTTAGAAACCTATGTCTCAACAGTTGTTTCTTGTAGATCAAATCTCAATTTTTCTTCCTTAGAAACCTCTGTCTAAACTGCTGGTTCTTGTGTGCCATCAATATCGTTGATAGGTTCTTGTGTACCAGTTTCTAGGTTAAATTCCATGGGGTGCTTTGTTCAACTGATGGTTCTTGTGTGTCAGCCTCCCATGGTTTTGTTTGGGTTTCTTCTAAGATGGTGTCTACAACAAAAATATTGTATCATGTTGTTTCCAAACCCTTAGCACATGCTATACATAAAGGCCTCTATGTGGTTTATGATCCTAACTTATCAACAACCTCAGCTAATGTATCGAGACCAGACACCTTTATTTTCATGTTTCTATCTCCTAATTTCCACTTCAATTCCTCATTTTCTACTTCTAGCTTCTTAATTTTAAGCAGGAGGGTTTGGGTTTCATTCTTACCTGATGAAGAAGTGTCTTCCCACTTGGCTCGTTCCTTCTTTTTCTTATTCTTTGTTTCTTCTTTCTTCCCCTTTTGTTCTTGTTGCTTGCTTGATTTCTTCTTAGACTGTGGGGAGGGTTCTAGCTGAGTACCAACCTTAACCCTTTTCTTTGGTATTTTTCCACCCATAGATTTCTCATGTGACCTCTTTTTAATTCTAACCCCCAAGGTTGTCCCCATTCCTTAGCTATATCAACTTCCCCCGGAGCATCTATAGAAGTTTCAACTCGTCTCTGTCGTGGGATTTTTAATTTTTTATTGATAAAATCCTCCCAACTTCTTCCTTGCTGCTCCAGAGCTTCCATTGCGATCAATTTTATGAGTCCATGGTTGGTAATGAAACTCTTTGGATGTGAGACAAACTTTGTCAAGGAAGCCACGTGTTTCAAATTTTCCAATAGAAAATAGGGGAGATTGACCAATTTCCCATGTCGAAGATGGTTTAACAACGGAAAATCATAATTGAAAACTATTGTTGAGCGCCCCTTGCATGTAATGTATTTGATAATGAACATGGAAACATCATTCCATGGCTAAGGAAGGGAAAGGTGATCAATTCCTCTTCCCTTCTTGACCAATTGTTATTATCCCTATAAGAATTCAACTTTAAGGCCCCGGGTCATTAATTTTATGGTTGAACCATCTCTTCCCTTCGGGTCAAAGTGTTGTCACCCTGGTAATTGCTTCCTCCGTAATCTTCAGTATTAGGACTCTGACCTCTGTTTGATTCCTATTCATATTTCAAGAAAATTCTAGAGAAAAATTCTCATCCGACCCCTTGAGTCGCTCGAAAAACTCGATCCACCCTTCTTCTCTAATTATTTAAAATGCTTCCAGGCATTTTTCCAATGCCTCAATGGAATTTGTTACGTATCTTACTATTGCTACTCCCATCCTTCACTGTTATAGATAGTCTCTCTAAAATTTCACTTGCTTACCGTCATAATTTAAAAAAAATTGTGCAATGAGGGTGTAGAGCTTCATTGGGGAGGACAACAGGGAAATATGAAAGGATATCAAGTCAGAAATTCATGCGATATGGATTATCATTTCATTATTAATTCAAGGGTGTAAATATTTGACTTGGATATGACTTGAATTCATGATATGATCAGTTATAAAGGTGGTAATGATTAATAGGTATTGTCACTTCAAATCAGGTTATGTCACGAATCAAAAAATGATTCCCCCCCCCCCCCCCCCAACTTAAATGGAAAGGTTGTCCTTGGTCGTCAAAATAAAAAGATGTATTAACTACCATAATTGCTAAAGAAAGAAAATAATAATATGATTTTTGAATGACTTACCAGAGGGTGATTTGATTCATATTGTTAGCGCAAGGAGTCACTACTTGACTGCAAAAGGAGTAAGCCTTACACATCATAGTTCATTTCAAATTTTAAGGGGTTTTTTGAGTGGTGGGATGGCTTCTCAAAGATTTTGAAATGATTTTTATATTCTTTAAGACTTTCATGCATTTGGAAAGTTGTGGCAAGTATAAATTGTATGGATAAATTGGTAGTATAGGGAGAAAAGTGTAACAAATGAAAGGAGATGGTTAGTTGGTACTTATTCTAGGAAATATTCATATCCTAAGTCTGTCACACAGCTATAATGATGGCTCTTTACACAAACTATGTTTATGCAAAGTAAAAAACATTCAGAGAGTATAGTACATGCATAAAGTATTTTACAAATCCTTTACGAAATCTTCACTAACATGTTCTACAACACATATATGATTTGCAGGAAGTTGGAAAGCACATAATTTACTATTAAATCCTTTAACAGTTTCTTAATCACACCTTACTAGTTGTTGCAACTCATAAATTAGAAGAAATTAAAAAGAAGAGAGAACACACCATACATTAGACAGTTCTTGAGTCACAAAATCCTCCAGCATGAAGTGCAAAAAGGATTTTATTTATTATATTAAGTCTTCAGGTAGACCAACATCCAACCTGGAAATGGTATTTACAAATGTTATATATAGAAAGAGAGGCACCAACTCCATCTCTTCTAAAAATAAGGAAACACTACTCATAACATTACATAGGTTTCATAGGAAATTAAAACCATATCCCGTCGAAATCTAACTGAAAAGACAAATGTAGATGAAAGAAGAGAATAGAATCTGGGCTGAACTGTAGAGTATGCTGACATGTTGCCCCTTTTTATGTTGATTTGTCTCCTTTTGTCTTTGGTTCTTAAATAACCATGTATCTTAATTCAATATGACCTCCAACAACCTCATAACCACTTATCACCATCACTTGTTATATCCATTTGGTTATGAGTCCTTATCTTTCTTGAAATGGCTCAGAAATTTTGCTGACAGGTGTGAAAAATCAGTTAAAACAAGTGCTATAAAAAATTCTAGTAAAAACCTGTAACTGTGCAAAAACTGTAACGCTACCAGAATTTCTAGTAGCACACTATTTCTTTTTAAAAAATGCACAAAAAACACTGAAAAACATGTGCAGACTTACATTCTTTGACATCTGAGCTATTGTTCAAAATTGCACTTAGTAAGCAAAAAGGTGTTTTATCAGAAAACCTTTTTACCTTCCTTCCATGTGGGTTGCAGCTTCAGCAATATTGTCCAAGTCTGACTTGCTGTCAACAATTAATCTTGATCTTGTGATTCTTGTGGCTGCTTCTTTGACAATGGAATTTTCCTCCTTAGAACCATTTTGGATCTTTCTTATTTTTGAGGGTTCTGCTTGCTGCTCTGAAGGGGATTTGTTTTTATCTTTCTTCTTGGATTCCTTCGTCTTTAACCCTTCAGATTTTCCTTCTATATCAATGACCTCTATCAAAAAACTTGGACTGTGAAGAGCCTTAGACTTGAGCCTGAAATTTTTGTTGTCTCTAGTATCTCCTCTTATGGTACCAACAACAGGTTTGGCTTCCTCTTTCTTCTTCTTGCTACTGATCTCATACCCTACATATTTAAGGAGTTCTTGATCAGACTTTGTGGGCTGATATTATTTATGCATCCTCTGTTGAATCTCTACTTCCGGAATTTCAGGTAGCATATGTGCTTTAGATTTCTCTGCAGTTACGGACCTTCCTCTTCGAGCTTTGTTGTAGACATTAGGAAAAGGAGGAATGGGGGACACCATTTTCATAGACTTGGGTTTATTGATTGATGAGCTCTCTCCCTTCTCCAACTTCCTCTCAGCCTTGGTTGAATGAATCTTTTCTTTTATGCTCTTGGCTTTATGGATATTCTCCTTCTTAGCCTTCCTCTTGGTTATTTTTGCAAGCTGAGGGTGTTGTTGTGAGGATGGAGGTGTAGGTGCAAGTTGGCCTACCCTGTAAAACAAGAAATGGTCGGATGTTCGATTTCTTTTCCTTAACTCTTCTTCAACTAACACTTTGATGAGAGTGATGGGCCTCTAAATTATACATAAAATAAGGCCCATCTAACCTTTCTTAAGCCCATCTATATTCCTTATGCACATGAAAATATATTTAAATCTCTCCTTCTACACTTAATAATGTTTTCTTATGCTTTAATATGTTCTCAGGAAGGTTTAAAGGTAATTGCATATTTGTGCCTAGTATTGGTTATTTTTGTAGAATATTGTGAGAATATTTGGCAGATTATGCAGATTTGGAGAAGGAGATAATTTAGAGACTCGCTCCCTACCATTGGAAGATCAAGATTGAAGAATAAATGAGCGCAATATCAGGAAATTATTGAGAAATGTTGGAGAGATTCAAGGGGGTTGTCCACCCTCCTTAACTATCAAAGGAAGCAAAGCAAACTGAAGACGAAGTGCACTCAATCTATGGTTTACTTGGAGTCAAAGTGGAATCAATCACTATATTTTAGGGAGGTGTTAATAGTTTCCCTTTAGGATAAATAAAGCTAATCAAGAGCTAATTAGGTTCGATTCCATTCCATCCCATGCCATTCATTTTCCATTCCATTAGGCTTTTTCTATTTAAGACCTTCGAGATGTAATAAGACTATATTTTTGTAATGAAATGAGTAGTCAATTGTTTTACTGATCTAGTTTCAGGGAGCGAGGCTCGTGGGTTAGGGCCCAACATATGTGCCTTAGCTTCTCTGTTGTTTTCGTTCTTTCTTTTATGTCATTTAGCTAGTTTTGTTTCAGTCAATTAGCTAGTTTTTTTTCTGTCATGCAATTAGTTTTGCTTCTGTTAGTTTCAAGTTGCTGCTTAATTTTTTTGTTTCAGTGTGCTACTGTAGTTTTTATTTTCTTATGAGTAATAGAATATAGGATAAAAATCTAAAAGTTGTGGATCTCGACTTCCCTTCTCATTTCTGTCAATAGAGCTTGAGGGGAGTAGACTTTCCCAAATGCCAAAAACTACTTTATGTTCACCATTTTTATCACGCACTTCATCTATTTTTCATGCATGGATCAGCAGGTTGATTGTAGGAATTATTGTTAAAACTCCAGAGTAGCACCATGGTGCTTCCCCACTTCATTTTCTATCTTTTTATTTTCTCCCAAACACCTCTGTTACACTCTATTCCTTCCATTTCTCTTATTGCAGCTACCGCACTCTTTTTATTCACAGAGCACTTGAAAAACTTTGAAAGTCAACCTCCACCTTTGCTCCTCGAATCTGCTGCATCGCACATCACATTTCGCAATATTTTCCCTTTTTTTAAGACTTACTGCTTCAACCGCCGATTGTGATATTGCGATCACGCTCCGCCTCCGGTCCCACCACCACGTCACCTAGCACATTTGGCACTTCGCAACATTTACCACATTGCATTCCGTCATTTTATCCCCGTCGCATTTCGCACTTCGCAATATTTAGTTGGTTTTCGTTAATACTTACCGCTCTTTTCTGCCGATTGCGATATTGTTATCGCACTCCGTCGCCGGTCCCACCGCCACATCACCCACCACAATCGCACTTCGCAACCTTTTCCCTTTTTCGTTAACACTTACCACTCCAAACACTGATGTCATAACTCTGCTGCATCGCATATCATTGTTCTCACTTTTTAGTTTGTTCCTGTTAACCTTTATCCCTCCAACTTTGCGATATTGCGATTGCGATATCGCATATCGCATATCGCACTGCCAGCTCTCCATCGCAACTCCGCCATCACACTTTTTAGTCATTACACACCAAATATTTTGCGCCATAATAAAGCTTTAATAAGGTTTAAAACCCTCTCTTTCCTCCTCTAAGCTTGGTTTCATGCATTAAGCCCTCCATTAGCCTCTTTAGCCCTTTTTCCTCCAAACTGCAAGCACACTTATTCAAATTAGAATTAGATCATGAATAACTGCATAGATAGGAGCATGATAGATAGAGTAGGGTGTGTTTAGTCGATTGGCCAAGTTAATGTGGTTTAAATTAGTTTCCTTTCTGTAATTTAAATTAGTTTCCTTTCTACCATTTCTTTTCAGCAAGATTAATTAGTTTCCTCTCTGTCATTTCCTTTCAGCAGTTTAGTTTAGTTTCCTTTTTGCAATTTATTTTAGTTTCATTGAAGTGCGATATACTTCACTAAGAAATCCTAGAAGTAGCACCCTTTCGTAGAGCACAGGAGGATGACATGAGTAGAATTCATATGTTTTGTATATAGCACTGTCACCTCCAAGCTTGTATGAACCCTAGGTTGGTAAAGTAAAGTAGGACAACCCCTGGGAGTTGCAACACTCTTGGTGCCATACGAGGGCTCACCACTTTTTGGCACCGTTTCCTGGGAGGTGTCTAGTAGATGCTTTGATTCTGTTTTAGAATTATTTTCTGCTTTCCTTTTTCATGTTGTTTCCAAAACATTCAAAAATACAAAAAAATCTGATTTTCATGCTTGATAGGAGTAGGGATACTCATAAATTTTAAAAAAATACTTCTCCAATACCAATCTCCCCACTTGACCACGTGGTGCAGTAAGAACCACATCACCATACACTTTTGAAGGTAGAAGAGATGGATGGATATGATGACAATGAAGAAGATCTTATTGGGTTTCCCATTCAATATATGGACATCAATGTACATATGAAGAACATCCCTCCATCTTCCCTTCCCAACTTCCATGGTATGAGGACAGAGGATCCGGAAACATTTCTCTTTGAATTTGAGATACTTTGTAGGTCTTATGGCTACTTATCACACACTCAAAAATTGAGATTGTTTCCTACAACATTGAAGGATAGAGCTCTTAAATGGTTCATGAGTCTAGGTATTAATTCAATAAGATCATGGAATGATATGCAAAAGACATTTCTAGAAAAATATAAAGATCATGATCTTAGAGAAGAAATTTTTAGAATGAACCAAGAAGAAGATGAGAGCCTTGAGGATCCAATAGAGAGGTTCATGTATAATGTTAAGAGGGAAAAATTGCATCATTTAGGATTTGACACACTAAAAATCCTCTTACTTAGAACAATTATGGATGAGTGGATTGATCTCCTTAATCTCGTGAGTAAAGGAGATGTATATCAATTTTCATTTGACGAAATTTGTGAAACATGCAAGCGCATATCAAGAGTAAGGGAAAGAGGAAGTAAATCAGCATAAACATTGGTAAGGCAAGAGGAACTTGGAAACTTGCTTGATAAATTTAAAATATAAATTCTTATCAATCTAAGTGAATAAGTAGAAATGTTAAGAATGAAAAATGAACAAAATGAAGACGTTGATATTTTTGTTATCCATGCATAATCATATGCTACTAAATGTTGTTCATCATTCCCTCGGATTAAAGAAGTTTAACAGGAAGATAGTGGAGTAAGGAAATCACCAAAGAAGCTATGTTATGTAGCTCCAAGGAGACCCTGGCAGCTTAGTCAACTTGATGTGATGCAAGGACCCACTTCACAATTTCAAGCTTATTCACATCCATCTCAAACTAATGGGGACACACTCCCTCCTTGGAAACTTTGGCCATCTCAACCCCAAAACCAATATTGGCAACATAAATTTGCAATGACCTTATTGGGAAAGTCCTCAACATCCTCAATATTTCCCTCAATATCCTCCATACCCAACTCCATGCTATCCCTACCATCCACCTCCACCATAACCATAGCCTCAACCACATCCATCTCATATATCCACCCCCACTCAACTACCTGTACCACCATTTCCAAACCCACACCGTGAAGTATCTCAACCCACTTACAATGTTGAGGTACAACACTACCAAACATATCTTCTTGATCTAGATGGTATTCATCTTATTTCAAGAAAGGTATTGCAAAGAAGAGATTTTCTTCATGCCATTGAAGGAAAACATCCAGAAGAAGAAGGTCCAAATGAGGAGACCAAAAGATCAAGGGTTGCACTTGATGAAGATCCGACATTAGAATTAGATGTTCGGAAAGTTTCCTCATGTTTACCACCATTTCCTCCATGTGTTCAAGAGAACAATCAACAAAAAGACGAATATTTGAATGTCATAATAGAAGAGGACATCCAAGGTGATCCAACTTAGCAAGTGAACCAGGGACATCAAAACTATATTGACATATGGTTCCAAATAGTCATTAAGTTGCAGCAACACACTCTTCTCCAACAATACTTGATACAATCCCAGTCAAAGAAATTCATCTCTCATATTCAGGTACATGTCAAATCATGTATTCCAAGTGTGCACACAATTTTATCTATCATATTGATGTGTACATGGCTCCATTGAAAGTATTCCTATACTTGAAAAAGGTTTTGTTTTTTTCAAGTAGAGTAGGAAAGTGAAAAAAGAAAAAAAGGAAAAGAATAAAATCTCAGGTGAAAACCTCTTTTGAGGCGTCTGAGATTGGCCCACTAATTGAAAACCTCCATGAGGCAGTAATTGGGTTGGAAAAAAAAGAGAAAAATAAAATATCCTAGGTGAAAACCTCCTTTGAGTCAGACCTACTAGTGGAAAACCTCATTGAGGCAGCTAGTACAACTTATAAAAAATAAAAAAAAATTCATTTCTCCATGTATCTCTCTCTAATGAATGCAGGTGCTCTCCAACCTTTGCAAGAAGAAAAACAGCAAGTTGGCACAAAAATAAAATTTGGTCAACACCCTGGTCAAAGGCAATCAAACTTGGACTTCCTCCTCCTATGCTCAGAAGCTCCAAAAGGACCTCAAGCAGATTATCACATGCAACTTTAGAGCAGCTTCAGAACCACCGAAGACAACTTCAACATCCATATCAACAGCTTCAATATCACCTGCAAAAACAAAACAATGTTAAGGCTCAGGTATGCAATCATATAACCCTTTCTTCGAATCTATTTTAGCTAAATAAAACATTAAAAAGTGTGAGAAGGAAAGTTTTTTTATATAGCCAAAATCAGTAGCAGAGCAACCTCAGCCTTATCTAACAATTAGCCTCACTTTCCACCAAGAAGAGGAACAAGACAAAAGTAAAAACGACTTAAGAAAGTGGGTGGTAAGCAGTTCATGTAATGGAATACAAGGAGTGCCAAAGGGGTAACCAAGGGTGAAATCAGTTAACAGAAAAAAGAACTCTGAGTTTATTTTGCATGCAATGAAAAAATTGAAAAAAAGAAGGAAAAGTAAAACAAAGAAAAAAAGAAAAATAAAAGAAGAAAAATAGAATAAAAGGTGGACCCACCACCTCTTGGCATGCAAAATAGATTTTCTTAAGGAACGTGAGGACCTCCATGTAGCACCTATAAGAAGAATTGCAGATAGAGGTGTAGCAAGAAGATTAGCAGGGGAGCAGCACATGGGCTAATAAACAGAAAATGAAATAAGCCAACATGCAAGAAGAACCATAAGGTAGGGAGGATGAAAAGGTTTCTCAAAGGATGAGCAACAGTTTTAGTAGGGGGTGATGATGGGCCTCTAAATTAGACATAAAATAAGGCCCATCTAACCTTTATTAAGCCCATCTACCTTCCTTATGCACATGAAAATATATATTAAATCTCTCCTTCTTCACTTAATAATGTTTTCTTATGCTTTAATATGTTCTTAGGAAGGTTTAAAGGTAATTGCATTATTTGTGCCTAATATTGGTTATTTTTGTAGAATATTGTGAGAATATTTGGCAGATTATGCAGATTTGGAGAAGGAGATAATTTAGGGACTCACTCCCTGCCAATGGAAGATCAAGATTGAATAATAAATGAGCACAATATCAGTAACTATTGAGAAATATTGGAGAGATTCAAGGTGGTTGTCCACCCTCCTTAACTATCAAAGGCAGCTAAGAAAACTGAAGACGAAGTGCACTCAATCTATGATTTACTTGGAGTCAAAGTGGACTCAATCACTATGTTTTAGGGAGATGTTGGTAGCTTTCATTTAGGATAAATAAAGCTGATCAAGAGCTAATTAGGGCCGACTCCATTCCATCCCATGCCATTCATTTTCCATTCCATTAGGCTTTTGTTGTTTAACACCTTCGGGATGTAATAAGGTTGTATTTTTGTAATGCAATGAGTAGTCATATGTTTTTTTATTGATCTAGTTTCAGGGAGTGAGGCTCGTGGGTTAGGTCCCAACCACTGTGCCTCAACTTCTCTATTGTTTTCGTTCTTTCCTTTCTGTCATTTGGCTAGTTTTGTTTCCGTCAATTAGCTACTTTTGTTTCTGTCATGCAATTAGTTATGCTTCTGTTAGTTTCAAGTTGTTGCTTAGTTTTTTCTTTCAGTGTGTTTTTGTAGTTTTTATTTGCTTATGAGTAATAGAATAGAGGATAAAACTCTAAAAGTTGTGGATCTAGACTTCCCTTCTCATCTCTATCAATAGAGCTTGAGGGGGGTAGACTTTCCCACACGCCAAAAACTGCTTTCTGTTCACCATTTTTATCACACACTTCATCTATTTTTCGTGCATGGATCAACAGGTTGATTGCAGGAATTATTGTTAAAACTCCAGAGCAGCTCTGTGGTGCTTCCCTGCTTCATTTTCTATCTTTGTATTCGCTCCCAAACACCTCTTTTATGCTCTATTCCTTCATTTTCTCTTATCGTAACTACCACACTCTTTTTATTCACAAAGCGCTTGAAAAAATTTGAAAGTCGACCTTTGCCTTTTCTCCTCGAATCCGCCGCATCGCACATCTCACTTCGCAATATTTTCCCTTTTCTTTTAATACTTACTGCTTCAACCACTGATTGCAATATTGTGATCGTGCTCCGCCTCCGATCCCACCGCCACGTCACCCAGCGCATTTCGCACTTTGCAACATTTACCGCATCACATTTTCCATTTTATCCCCGTTGCATTTCGCACTTCGCATTGTTTAGTTGGTTTTATTTAATACTTACCTCTCTTTTCTGTTGATTGTGATATTGTTATCGCACTCCGCTGTCGGTCCCACTGCCACATCACCCATCGCAATTGCACTTCGCGACCTTTTCCGTTTTTCGTTAACACTTACCACTCCAAACGTTGATGCAATAACTCCGTCGCATCACAAATCCTCGATCACACTTTTTAGTTTGTTCTTGTTAACCTTTATGCCTCCAACTTTGCGATATTGCGATTGCGATATCGCATATCACATATCGCACTGCCAGCCCTCCACCACAACTCCGCCATCGCACTTTTTAAGTCTTTCCACTCCAAATATTTTGCGCCATAATAAAGCTTTAATAAGGTTTAAAACCCACTCTTTTCTCCTCTAAGTCTGGTTTCTTGCGTTAAGCCCTCCATTAGCCTCTTTAGCCCTTTTTCCCCCAAAATACAAGCACACTTATTCAAATTAGAAGTAGGTCATGAATAGCTACATAGATAGGAGCATGATAGATAGAGTAGGGTGTGTTTAGCCGATTGGCCAAGTTAATGTGGTTTAAATTAGTTTCCTTTCTGCCATTTCTTTTTTGCAAGATTAATTAGTTTCTTCTCTATCATTTCCTTTTAGCAGTTTAGCTTAGTTTCCTTTTTCTCATTTCCTTTCTACAATTTATTTTAGTTTCATTGAAGTGTGACAGACTTCACTAAGAACCCCTAGAAGTAGCACCCTTTGTAGAGCGGGAGAGGATTACATAAATAGAATGCATATGTTGTGTATATATCACTGTCACCTCCAAGTTTGTACAAACCCTGGGTTGATAAAGTAAAGTAGGGCAGCCCTTGGGAGTTGCAGCATTCTTGGTGCGATACCAAGGCTCACTAGAGAGCTTGATGATACAAGTTGTATTCTGAGGAAAAAGTATATGTTTGAACTCTGGCTGACATCTTTATCAGGCTCTTCCAAAAAAAGTATGACAAGTTGAGGGTATTCACACCTGCAACATGAAAAATAAATCTCATATGATAAAGAAACACTACTATATATCTCCTTTCACAAGTGAGGTAAATGTTGATGAGTTTAACAACTTCTGCCCATTCATTTTTGAGGTAGTTGCTGGGAATTCCTTTGGACCAGTTTGGATCTCTGTGTCCATCTTTGAGGAAATTGTTGAGGTCTCCTCCAGTGATAACCTGACCTTTAAACCACCTTTCTCCTTCCTATGGAAGGTTGAATGCCTCAGCAATTGAATCCACTGATACCTAAAATGTAAGACCATATACTGTGGCTTCTTGTCCATTGAAAGAATTTTCAAACTCCTGAGCTACTCCTAAGTGAAAGCTTCCTGATCTTGAGCACAAATAATATCACCCTGGTTGGACAAAAAAACTTCTCACATTCGAATTTTTATCCACTAGGTCAGCACCTTGTGGTTCAATTCATTTTATCTTTCCTCCTCTTTTAGTCATCTTCAATAATAAATAACTTTGTCTGCTGAAATCTGATAGGTGGAAAAGCTGGAAGAGCTCACCTAACAGGTGTTGTTGTGTATTCCTCTGAAATCTTGTCTGAAATCTAGGACTCCTTCCTCAAGCTACACTCTAGAAATATCGTTCTCCTACAGCTAAGCTCACAACTGATACTCCTCCTTCTTTTTCGGTGATTTAAAATAGCAAAGATGGTTCACCATCCCATGCAGTGGATTCTCATTATGGTAAAAATCCTTAACCGTAGTATGCACCATGTGATAGCAATCATGGTCTTCAGTTTTCTACATAGCTTCAAATAACATGCTACAGGTGGCTTGAAATAAGCGGATCTGCGACTGGAAGTCACCTCCACTGCATGATGATTATTGTCCTATATTTCTAGCAGTGTTTATGTGTAACCATCCAAACGGTCATTGCATTAAACCTGCGGATCCATGATCTTTTCCATTCAAAAATCACATACTTTGACATGAAACCAGACCAACTCGGTTGACAGACAAGATGGGATCAACGGTTGGCTTTGTTATTGCGGATTGACACCTAGACACTACACGTATACCATGACTTAAAGTTAACGCGACTGACCACAAACCTATCCTATCATGTGATTTAAATATTAATAAAACTATTTTAAACATATTTTAAACTAAAACACGTGGCTTGACACAAAGTGGGTACTTTTTTTATTTTTATTTTTAAAAACAGGGGAAGTTACAGGAATTTCTGGTAGCATTGGATTAAAAGAAAAATAGACAAAAACAGGAATATACAGATTGTTCGAAAAGGGCTAAAACATGCGCTACCAGAAATTTTGGTAGTGACCAATTTTTTTTTGAAATTTACAAAGTCTAATCCTAAAAACAAAATATTTAAAATGGGCTCATGACCTAGCAAAGAATTGTGCTAACATTGGCTCCATAGAGGATAGAGCTCTCCCTGCGAAGCTCTAAGAATTTTTTGTAGTTTCAGTGCCTTGTCATTGGGCTATGGAGTCTTATTATGAAACACACCAGTATTTACAGTGAACTTAGGCCACCAACAGCCTTAGTAAAATAATTTCTTGAGAAAGCACCCATTGAATAGGCCTCCAAACAATTCTGTCCCATCAAGATGTTGCAACTAAAAATTATTGTTCTGCAAAATATTGGAGATTCTGAAAGGACCAGTCCATAAAGCATAAATTTTGGAATTTTTACATGGGTCTTGATGTTGTGCATCTCATTTCAACACCATATCTCCAATCTGAAAATATTCTTTTTTAGTTCCTCTATCAAAAACTTGATTTACACATTGCTGATATTTTCTCACCAAATCATATTGATGTTCTCATTTTTGTTGTACTTCTATGATCTGATAAATTCTCTTGGTCATGTCATTTGGCTCAGCTTCATGATCTTGCAGAAATTTAGCTACAGGAATGGCTAATTGGACTGGAAAAAAAACATCAGTTCCATAAACCATTTGAAAAGGTGATGTATTAATAGAATTTTTGATTGTCACCCTATCAGCCCATAAAGAAAACTTCAGTTTTGAATCCCAGACTTTCTTGTTTTGCTCCAATAGCTTGGTGCTGATTCTTACCAAAATTTCGTTTGGTGATTCAGCTAAACTATTCCCTTGGGGATAATAATTTGTAGAGTGAGTAAGTTGAATACCATAATCTTCACATAAATTTACCAATGGAGTAGCTTTAAAAGTAGCTACATTATCTGCTACTAACCTTTATGGACATCCAAATCTGATTATGATTCCTTCCAAAAAGTTAATAATAACTTTATGAGTAGCATGAAACAATAATCCAACGATGTTGTCCACTTGAAGGTGGATGAATTTCTCCAATGAAATCTAAGCCCCATTGCTGAAAAGATGTAGAAACAACTATGGGCTTGAGAGTCAAAGACTTCAAATGTTTCTTACCAGTAAAATTCTGACATTTTTCACATGCTCTCAGCTCGGCACATACATCAGAAAATAAGCTAGGCCAAAAATAGCCAGCTCTCAGTATTTTGTATGCAGTAGTTCTCCAATAATGATGACCTCCACACACACTAATATGCATGTCAAAAATAACTTTCTTGGACTAATCAGGGTGAATACATCGCAAAAAAACTCCTGTAGGATATTTCCAATATAAACAGTTATCTTTCATGCATAATTTAACAGTTTTCAGCTTCAAAGATCTTACTCTTCTTTTATCATAATTTGGAGGAGGTTCAAAATGTTGCAGAAAAAAATGATATCCTTATACCAGCTGCATTCAGAAAGCTTTACATCCACTACCATGTTGTCAATAGGTTCAGAAATTTTCCCTTCAAAGTTATCATCCTTGAAATTCAAGCCCAAAAATTTACAATTTTCTTCAGCTAGTAGTTTGGCTAATCCTTGACCTTTGATTAGTTTAGTAGACTTTATCTCTAAATCAAACTCAAGAAATTTAGTCACCCACTTACTTATTTTTCCATCAATATCGGGCTGAAATAATATCTCTCTAATCGCAGATGAAGGTACATAGGAAATAACTTGAGCATGAAAAATATAAACTCTAAAAGCCTTCATATCTTTCACTAATGCATAAGCATGCTTTTCTAACATTTCATATTTCAATTTTGCATCTCTTAGAGCTCTGCTGAAAAATGATATGGGAGCTTCCTTATTTTTTGAATCTTTTTGTAATAAAACAACAACAATAGTATCTTGGGAGGCAAATGAGAAGATCAAAAAAGACACTGAGTATTCAGGGCTTACCAACTGAAGTGCTTCAATGATAACTTTTTTTATCAGCTCAAATGGATTTCTGGCATCATTTGTCCATTTGACTTCTTTGTCCTTTTTCATCGTGCAAGTAATATGCTTCACCACTTCAGCAAAATTTGGAATGAACCTTCTTAAAATTTTTATCTTACCAAGGAAAGATTGAACCTCTTTCTTGGATCTTGGAAGTGTTAAATCTTGAATTGCAATCACTCTTTTAAGATCATTTTTCACTCCATCTTACCTTCCTTGAGTGATATACCATATTTTCTGCATTTAAAAAATACTTGTCTCAAGTGTTGAAGGTGTTCTTGATCTAAAGTTGAAAAAACAGTAATATCATCCAAATAGATGACGAAGAATTTATCCTTTTCTCCAATGAATGCAAAGTTCATAGCACGTTGAAAAGTAGCTTCAACATTCATAAGCCCAAATGAAATCTTTGCATACATGAATGTTCCCTAAGGAGTAGTGAATGATGTCTTCTCTCTGTATTTTTGCCAAACAGAAACTTGATTGTACCTGGATAAACCATCTAACATGGAAATTCTATCTCACCCAGTTACCTTTTGAAGAATATGCTCCATCTTTGGCAATGGATAATTATCTTTCTTGGAGCATTTGTTAAGATTCTTGAAATATACACATAGTCTGACTTCAACACTCTTCTTTCTTATTGGAACTAGATTAGCAACCCAATCTGAGTATCTCAATGGAATGATGCTTTTGGCATCCAAAATTTTCTTCACTTCCTTCTCCATCACTGGTAACAGTAGTGGATTGATTTGTCTTAATTTATTCCAGAAAGGCTTAGTACCATCCTTCAAAGGTATCTAATGCTAAATGATGTATGCATTATATGTCTTAAGATCCTCATATTTCTAGGCAAAAATATCAACAAATTCACAGAACATCTTGTGGTATTCAAAATTTCTCTCTTTTGATAAAGCTTTTGACAACTTAACGTACATTGGTTCTTTTTCTATACCCAAATTGAAATATTTCAATTCTGCTTATGTTTCAGCTAACTGTCATTTGATTGAGACATCATTGTGACAAAGAGCTTCTCAAGTGGGATTAACCCCTTGGGAATATTATTGGTAGGCAGTTGAATGATAGGCTGATCAGCAATCTCTTTTTTCATATTTTTGGCGTCTTGCAAATCAACATCATCATTCATGAGATCTTCATCTTGATCAATGTTTAGGACATCAAACTCTTCAACAGCTTCAATTAATATTCTAATCTCCCGATCATCTTCAAAAAATTTCTAATGCTTGACATTATCAGGAATGCTAGGTCTGAACCTAACTTCCACTTCATATTTCAGTTTTATTGGAATTATAATTTTGAATGAACTTGCTGAAATAGAAAGTGAGTCAACCAAAATATTACTTTCTCTTTGAACAAAATTAATGTTAAAGGTCAGGAATGAGTCTTCTACAATGCTCCATATTGCATTCTGGTAATCTCTGAGTCTGGGATTCTTAGTTTGATAAACATTTCTGGTTTGCTGAATAATAAGCTCAACATCTCCAAAAACAGAAATGTCTGAAATATTCATGTCTTTTTTTGTTTTTAAACCAATTAGCAGAGCTTCATACTTAGCCACATTGTTGGTTCCTTCAAATTAAAGTTTGAAAGAAAAAGTGGAGCTTTCTTTCAAATGGGAAATGAGAACTATTCTTGCACTAGCTATTTGTTTAGAACATGATCCATCAAAATACATTTGCCAAAGCTTAGAACCCTCATGACTGATTTTCTTTTCAACAGACTTCAAAATATGAAACTTTTCTGTAGATAGGACAACATTATCCATATGTAAAATTCTTGAACTAACATCAGTTGTTCTATCATAAATTGGATTATTAGTGGGGTCTTTACTGTCACTAATGATATATGCCAGCTGAGATTCTCTATAAAGTCTTATTTGTTCTCCTCCAAAAACAGGGACAGTAGCAAGAGTGAAATCCATTTGCAATGTTCCTCCCAACCTTCTAATCCATGACCTAGAAAGTAACATGCCAAATCTAAGAGGAATGCTAGCTACAATAATATCCATCACCATCCCTCTCATGGGTAGCTGAAAGAGGCTTATTTCAATGTCTTTGATGACACCAAGGCATTGAACTTTCCGGGAATCAAAGGAGTAGAGATCTTGGTATTCTCTAGTCACTTCAAGACCTAGTTCATCCATGACTACCTTGGGCATTAAATTATGTGAGGCTCCAGAGTCCATTAGGAAATTATGCAAGATATTATCATGAATATTTAGATATAAATGGAAAGGAGGGGTAGATTTATCTCTGTCTTCTACCAATGGACCTAAAATAACAGTGAGATTGTCATCTTGAAGGTTAACAAAATTAGAAGCTACTTCAGTATGTGGAGGCTGAAGAGCTTTCATAAAAGTATTTTTTAAATCATCATTTTTCATGAGCTATATAAGAGGAACAAGAATATTTATCTTTTGTATCTCATTCTCAAAATTGAAAATAGGGGGAAGTTTGTGAGCAATTTTTACCTTAAGTGAAGGTGGGTTAACAACTACTGGAATTTCTGGTCTGCTTGTTTCAACAACTTTCTTTTATGCTGGAATTTTAACTGCATCCTTATTTTCCTTTGGTTGTGCAACAAGATTTGGATTATCATCAATCTTCTTTGATATGAGATTGTATATGATTTCATGATCAGTTGCAATCATGGAATGATAAAAAATCACTTCAATATTTTGAGTATATGACATGAAATATTCATACTCTGCTTGTGTAAGATGAATCAACCCTTATTTGTCTCTTATAAAATTGATATCAATAGCTTTCTCCAACCTTTCAACTTCCTCTTCATCTTCAAATATAGCATTCTACAAAGGGGGCTACACTTTTTTATCATTAACATCTCTTCTTTCTCGCTGCAAAATTTGAGGAACATTAGGTCTTCTAAATTGCTGCCTATTAGGCTGATCAAATGAAACATTTCTAGTAGTAGTTGGTCTTGCTTCCATCTTGAGCTTGGACATCTCAGTAGTTAATGACTTAATCATCTTGGTCAGCTCATCTATCTTAGGATCTATGTCATAAGTTCCTGAAGTTGAAACTTCAGCTTTTTACTTTCTTTTTTCTCTGTCAATCCCTCCTCTGATCCTATCAGTTGCTAACACATTATATTCTACCTCTAGTGCATTGTCTTGCATTTGTGTTAGTGTTGTAGATCTTCTTTCTCTCAATAATAAACAAAAATCAAGATCAAAGGCACCAACATAAGTGATTTGGTTGAAGCTTCAGTGGGCTTTATTTCAGTAGGTATTTTGCTTTACATCTTATTGAATCTCTTAGAAAAATCAGAAACTGATTCTCCTTATTTTCTTTTTATTGCACCCAATTCAGTGATATAATACAGAAAATATTTCTTATCACCCCATTTCCTTAAAAATGTATCATCTAGGGTTTCAATTCCAGTGATGCTACCATTTGTCAAAGATCTGAACCATTTCCTAACATCACCCTCAAGGCTCTGAACAAAAAATCTCCTCCAGACATCTTCATGCTCAATATTCAGATTGCCAGCATAGGCATAAAAATAAACAAGTTGTTCTTCAGTTGTTACCTCTCCCTCACCACTAAACTTAGGCATGTATTTGAGATAATCTCCCGCAGGTAATGCATTCATAGGTTAAGGTAAAACCAAAGGGGCGTACCTTGCAGCAACAATTGCATCCATTCGGTTAGGGGATGGGTTTGGACCTACCATGGTGTGAGTTGTTGGGATTTGTGGAACAAAAATTGGTGGATTGTGAACAACAGATGGTGAAGCACCAATTTGTTATGTAGAAACTGTTTGTTGGCTAGAAAACTAGGGAGGTACATAATTTTCTGCAAAATCAGGAGATAAAGTTTGTAGGACTTATTTAGGGACAACCTTTGAGAAGATAGTAGTAGAGGCAGCAAAATTTCATTTACTCTTTTTCTTGATTATATTTTCAGTGCCAGGGACTGGAATTCTCGAAGGGGAATATGGGTTAGCCCTAGTTCTATCACTTCTAGGATCCAGAACTTCAATAAAGGAGTCATCAGGTGTAAAGTAGTCTAAAAAGAAAACTGGAACTGTACACCTCAGAACCAGACTTATAACTTTGTCATTCAACCAGGGATAAACTTCAATTCACCTCCTGGAAACGATGCCAAATATGTTAGCGCAAAGAGTCACTCCTTGACTGCAAAAGTAGTAATCCTGACACATCATAGTTCATTTAAAATTTTAAAGGGTTTTTTTAGTGGTGGGATGGCTTCTCAAAGATTTTAAAATGATTTTTATATTCTTTAATACTTTCATGCATTTGGAAAGTTGTGGCAAGTATAAATTGTATGGATAAATTGTTAGCATAGGGATCAGAGTGTAACAAATGAAAGGAGATGGTTAGATAGTGCTTATTCTAGGAAATATTCATATCCTAAATCAGTCACACAACTATAATGATGGCTCTTTACACAACTATAATGATGGCTCTTTACACAACTATAATGATGGCTCTTTACACAAAATCTGTTTATGAAAAGTAAACAACATTCAGAGATTAGAGAACATGCATAAATTATTTCACAAATCCTTTATGAAATATTCACTAACAAGATCTACAACACATATATGATTTGCAGGAAGCTGGAAAGCAGATAATTTACTATTAAATCCTTATTCACACCTTACTAGCTGTTGCAACTCATAAATTAGAAGAAATTAACAAAAAGAGAGAACACACCATACATTATATAGTTCTTGAGTCAAAAAATCCTCCAGCATTAAGTGAAAAAATGATTTTCTTTATTGTATTAAGTCTTCAGGTAGACCAACGTCCAAACTCGAAATGGTATTTACAAATGGTATACATAGAAAGAGTGGCACCAACTCCATCTCTCCTAAAAATAAGGAAACAATACTCTTAACATTAAATAGGTTTCATAGCACATTAAAACCATATCCCATTTAAATCTAATTGAAAAGAAAAATCTAGATGAAAGGAGAGAAGAGAATCTGGGCTGAATTGTATGCTGACATGTTGCCCCTTTTTCTGCTGATATGTCTCCTTATGTCTTTGGTTCTTAAATAACCATGTATCTTCATTCAATATGACCTCCAACAACCTCATAACCACTTATTACCATCACTTGTTATATCCATTTGTTTACGAGTCCTTATCTTTCTTGAACTGGCTCGGAAATTTTTTTGACACGTGTCAAAAATCAGTTAAAACAAGTGTTACCGGAAATTCCGGTAAAAACCCGTAACTGTGCAAAAACTGTAACGCTACCGGAATTTCCGGTAGCACTCTGCAACACAAATATTGTATCATGTTGTTTCCAAACCCTTAGCACATGCTATACATGAAGGCCTCTATGTGGTTTCTGATCCTAACTTATCAACAACCTCAACTAATGTATCGAGACCAGACACCTTTGTTTTCATGTTTCTATCTCCTAATTGCCACTTCAATTCCTCATTTTCTACTTCTAGCTTCTTAATTTTAAGAAGGAGGGTTCGGGTTTCATTCTTACCTAATGAAGAAGCATCTTCCCACTTGGCTCGTTCCTTCTTTTTCTTATTCTTTGTTTCTTCTTTCTTCCCCTTTTGTTTTCGTTGCTTGCCTGATTTCTTCTTAAACTGTGGGGAGGGTTCTAGCAGAGTACCAATCTTAACCCTTTTCTTTGGTATTCTACCACCCATAGATTTCCCATGTGACCTCTTCTTAATTCTAACCCCCAAGGTTGTCCCCATTCCTTAGCTATATCAACTTCCCCCGGAGCATCTATAGAAGTTTTAGCTCGTCTCTGTCATGGGTTTTTTATTTTTTTATTGATAAAATCCTCCCAACTTCTTCCTTTTTGCTCCAGAGCTTCCATTACGATCAATTTTATGAGTCCATGATTGGTAATGAAACTATTTGGATGTGAGACAACCTTTGTCAAGGAAGCCATGTGTTTCAAATTTTCCAATAGAAAATAGGGGAGATTGACCAATTTCCCATGTCGAAGATGGTTTAACAATGGAAAATGATAATTGAAAACTATTGTTTAATGCCCCTTGCATGTAATGTATTTGATAATGAA
This sequence comes from Pinus albicaulis, assembly GCA_034641835.2. NCBI lineage: Eukaryota > Viridiplantae > Streptophyta > Pinopsida > Pinales > Pinaceae > Pinus > Pinus albicaulis. The sequence goes on along the minus strand of CM076581.1, from coordinate 921,400,557 downwards.
CATGGAAACATCATTCCATGGCTAAGGAAGGGAAAGGTGATCAATTCATCTTCCCTTCTTGACCAATTGTTCTTCTCCCTACAAGAATTCAACTTTAAGGGATGGGTCATTAATTTTATGGTTGAACCATCTCTTCCCTTTGGGTCAAAGTGTTGTCACCCTGGTAATTGCTTCCTCTGTAATCTTCAGTCTTAGGCCTCTGACCTCTGTTTGATTCCTATTGATATTTCGAGAAAATTATAGAGCAAAATTCTCATCCGACCCCCTGAGTCGCTCAAAAAAATCGATCCACCCTTCTTCTCTAATTATTTTAAATGCTTCCGGGCATTTTTCCAACACCTCAGTGGAATTTGTTACATATATTACTATTGCTCCTCCCATCCTTGACTATTATAGATAGTCTCTCTGAAATTTCACCTTCTTACCGTCATAATTTAAAAAAATTGTGCAATGAGGGTGCAGAGCTTCATTGGGGAGGACAACAGGGAAATATGAAAGGAAATCAAGTCAGAAATTCATGCAATATGGATTATCATTTCATTATTAATTCAAGGGTGTAAATATTTGACTTGGATACGACTTGAATTCATGATATGGTCAGTTATAAAGGTGGTAATGATTAATAGCTATTGTCACTTCAAATCAGGTTATGTCACGAATCACAAAATGATTCCCCCCCCCCCCCCCCCCCAACTTAAATGGAAAGGTTTTCCTTGGTCGTCAAAATAAAATGATGTATTAAATACCATAATTGCTAAAGAAAGAAAAAAATAATATGATTTTTGAATGACTTACTGGAGGGTGATTTGATTGATATTGTTAGTGCAAGGAGTCACTACTTGACTGCAAAAGGAGTAAGCCTTACACATCATAGTTCATTTCAAATTTTAAAGGGTTTTTTAAGTGGTGGGATGGCTTCTCAAAGATTTTGAAATGATTTTTATATTCTTTAAGACTTTCATGCATTTGGAAAGTTGTGGCAAGCATAAATTGTATGGATAAATTGGTAGTATAGGGAGAAAAGTGTAACAAATGAAAGGAGATGGTTAGTTGGTACTTATTCTAGGAAATATTCATATCCTAAATCTGTCACACAGCTATAATGATGGCTCTTTACACAAACTATGTTTATGCAAAGTAAAAAACATTCAGAGCGTATAGTACATGCATAAAGTATTTCACAAATCCTTTATGAAATCTTCACTAACATGTTCTACAACACATATATGATTTGTAGGAAGTTGGAAAGAAAATAATTTACTATTAAATCCTTTAACAGTTTCTTAATCACACCTTACTAGATGTTGCAACTCATAAATTAGAAGAAATTAACAAAAAGAGAGAACACACCATACATTAGACAGTTCTTGAGTCACAAAATCCTCCAGCATGAAGTGCAAAAAGGCTTTTCTTTATTATATTAAGTCTTCAGGTAGACCAACATCCAACTTGGAAATGGTATTTACAAATGGTATATATAGAAAGAGAGGCACCAACTCCATCTCTTCTAAAAATAAGGAAACACTACTCCTAACATTACATAGGTTTCATAGGACATTAAAACCATATCCCGTAGAAACCTAACTGAAAATACAAATGTAGATGAAAGAAGAGAATAGAATCTGGGCGTAACTGCAAAGTATGCTGACATGATACCCCTTTTTCTGTTGATTTGTCTCCTTATGTCTTTGGTTCTTAAATAACCATGTATCTTCATTCAATATGACCTCCAACAACCTCATAAACACTTATCACCATCACTTGTTATATCCATTTGGTTATGAGTCCTTATCTTTCTTGAACTGGCTCAGAAATTTTGCTGACAAGTGTCAAAAATTAGTTAAAACAGGTGCTACCGGAATTTCTAGTAAAAACTTGTAACTGCGAAAAAACTGTAACACTACTAGAATTTCTGGTAGCACACTGTTTCTTTTTTAAAAATGCAAAAAAAACAATGAAAAAACTGTGCAAACTTACATTCTTTAACATCTGAGTTTCTATTCAAAATTGCACTTAGTAAGAAAAAAGGTGTTTTATCAGAAAACCTTTTTACCTTCCTTCCATGTGGGTTGCAGCTTTAGCAAGCTTGTCCAAGTTTGACTAGCTGTCAACAACTGATCTTGATCTTGTGATTATTGTGGTTGCTTCTTTGAAATGGCTTTTTCCTCCTTTGAACCATTTTGGATCTTTTTTTTTTTTTAGGGTTCTGCTTACTGGTCTGAAGGGGTTTTGTTTTTATCTTTCTTCTTGGATTCCTTTCTCTTTAACCCTTAAGATTTTCCTTCTCTATCAATTACCTCTATCAAAAAACTTGGATTGTGTAGAGCCTTAGACTTGAGCTTAAACTAGTTGATTTCTCTGGTATGTCTTTTTCTGGTACTAGCAACAGGTTTGGCTTCCTCTTTCTTTTTCTTGCTACTGATCTCATACCGTGCATCTTTGAGGAGTTATTTATCAAACTTTATGGGCTGATATTATTTCTACATATTATGTTGAATCTCTGCTTCCAGAATTTATGGTAGCATCTATGATTTAGATTTCTCTGCAGTTGCAGACCTTCCTCTTCGAGCTCTGGTGTAGACATTAGGAAAATGAGGAATGGGGGCACCATTTTCATAGACTTGGGTTTATTGATTGATGATCTCTCTCCCTTCTCCAACTTCCTCTCAACCTTGGCTGAATGAATCTTTTCTGTTTTGCTCTTGGCTTTATGGATATTCTCCTTCTCCGCCTTCCTCTTGGTTCTTTTTGCAGGCTAAGGGTGTTGTTGTGAGGATGGAGGTGTAGGTGCAGGTTGGTATGCCCTGTGTGTTCTATTCTGCAGCAGCAGTGTGTGTTTGAATCCTTGCTGACATCTTTTTCAGGTTCTTCAGCAAAAATTATGGCAAGTTGAGGGTCTTCATACTTGCAACATGAAAAATAAATCTCATATGATAAAGAAACACTACTATATATCTCCTTTCACAAGTGAGGTAAATCTTGATGAGTTTAACAGCTTCTACCCATTCATTTTTTAGGTAGTTGCTGGGAATTCCTTTGGCCTAGTTGGGATCTCTGTGTCCATATTTGAAGAAACTATTGAGGTCTCCTCCAGTGATAACTTGACCTTTAAACCACCTTTATCCTTCCTGTGGAAGGTTGAATTCCTCAGCAATTGAATATGCTGACACCTGCAATATAATACCTTAGATTGTGAATTCCTGTCCACTGAAAGAATTTTCAAACTCCTAAGGTACTCCTAAGTTTGAGCTTCCCAAAATTGAGCACAAATAATACCACCTTGTTTGGACAAACAACCTTCTCACATTCGAATTTGCATCCACTAGGTCAACACCTTGTGGTTCAATTCATTTTATATTTCCTCCTGTTTTAGTCATATTCAGTAATAAATAACTCTGTCTGCTGAAATCGGATAGGTGGTAAAGCTGGAAGAGCTCACCTAATAGGTGTTGTTGTGTCTTCCTCTGAAATCCTGTCTGAAATCTAGGACCCTTTCCTCAAGCTGCACTCTAGAAAAATTGTTCTCTGACAACTAAGCTCACAACTGATACTCCTCCTTGTTTCTCAGTGATTTAAAACAGTAACGATGGTTCACCATCCCATGCAATGGATTCTCATTATGGTGAAAATCCTTAACCGTAGTATGCACCATGTGATAGCAATCATGGTATTCAGTTGGTTACGTAGCTTCAGATAACATGCTACAGGTGGTTTGAAATAAGCAGATATGTGAATCGCAGTCACCTCCACTGCATGCTGATTATTGGCCTAAATTTCTCGCAGTGTTTATGCGTAACCATCCAAATAGTCATTGCATTAAACCTGCGGTCCACGATCTTTTCCATTCGAAAATCACATACTTTGACATGAAAGCAGACCAACTCGGCTGATAGACATGACAGGATCAATGGCTAGCTTTTTATTGTGGATTGACACCTAGACACTACACGTATACCATGACTTAAAATTAACATGATTGACCACAAACCTATTCTATCACGTGATTCAAATCTTAATAAAAATATTTTAAACATATTTTAAACTAAGACATGTGGCTTGCCACAAAGCGGATGCGCGTTTTCTTTTTATTTTTAAAAACAAGGGAAGTTATCGGAATTTCTGGTAACATTGGATTAAAATAAAAACAGACAAAAAGAGGAATATAAAAGACTGCCCGAAAAGGGCTAAAACAAGCGCTACTGGAAATTTCGGTAGCGACCAATTTTTTTTTGAAATTTACAAAGTATAATCCTAAAAAAAATTAAAATGGATTCATGACTTAGCAAAGAACTATGCTAACAAATATCATCAATAGAATACCGGTGATGATGATTATTGAAGCAAACCGCTGCAACTGGTTCAATGATGTAGTAGTTTCCATCGAATCGGATGCTACAGATGTAACAACAAAATAATTCTCTCATGATGGTTGAATAAATTTGTAGCAGTACTTTATTACACTAATATATTCCTTTGAGGGTGTTATGCCTTCAAAAGGATTATCAAAATAATACAGTAGAATAAATAAGAACAAGATTGTAACAACATGACATCTGTGAGATATATGTAACAACATGTTGTTACAAAATTTATTGAAAAAAAAAGAAAAATGTGTATCAGTTGACACAAGGTGGTTTTCAGTTGGTACGGTTATTTACCTGTGCCCCACAAGATGTTTTCACAAGCATACTTTTTTTTTATATATTTTTTTTCTCTTTTTTTTTTTTAAATTTTATTTTATTTTTTTATATATATTTTTTATTATTTTTTTCATGGTGCATCAACTGCCAACAAAGGTTGGTTTTCAGTTGTTATACTTATTGAAATTTAATAATTTGACAGTACATGAGAATTATCCCCTGCCCCCATAACTTGAAGGTCGGATCTTGAGACAATGTTGACAAATGAATCCTTTGAGGTTGGTTTATGATATAACTGAAGACGATTCCCATTTGCAAGCAATGAAACTTTGGAATTGTCTATGGTAATCAATCTCATGGTCTTTTTGTCAAAGGTTGTATCTACCTCATAAGGACCTAGCCATCTGGTGCAGAGCTTCCCCTTGAAGTATTTAAATCATGAATCATATATTAGAGCCATATCGCCTTTCCGAAACACCTTCTTTTTGATAAACTTATCATGCCACTTAGTCCTCTAATGTTGGATGATGTATGTTTACTAGATGGTATCCAATCTCTTTTAATCTAGTTCATTTAATTGGTTCAACCAATGTTTCTGAGCTGCAGTCAAATCCAGGTTCACTTGCAATGTTGTTATGAGTATTTTTATTTCGAACTCAATGGGAAATAATGAGTCTTTACCATACAATAATTTGTATGGTGAAAATCCAGTAGTATTTCTCCATGTACTTTTGTATGCCCAAAGTGCTTCTGGAAGTTTATCAACCCATTTCCTCCGGTGGCTGGCTACAATCTTGGTGAGAATTCCTTTAATAACCTTATTAGTTCTTTCCACTTGACCATTTTCCAGTGGATGATATGGTGAAGTAATCCTATGAAAAATCTTAAATTTCTCCACTAACCTTTAGATCAAATGAATGTAAATTGTGGTCCTCCATTTGTCACTATTTCTCAAGGTACTCCAAAGCGAACAAAAATGTCTTCAAATAAGAAATTTGAAATAGATTGTTCATTTTCCTTGGTTAGTGCCTTTGCTTCAACCCAATTCGTGACATAATCTGTATAGACTAGAAAGTAGGAATTTTTCTAAGATGAAGGATTAATTAGTCCTAAAAATTCTAAGGCCTACTTCTCAAATGGTTCCAAGACTATTTGAGGCTGCAATGGGAATTCATCTGACCGGAGTGGTTGACCCATTCTCTGACAAATGTCACATCCCTTCACAAATTTCTTTGCATCCTGGAATATGGTAGGCCAATAATATCCTGTTGCAAGCACTTTATGCCATGTAATCTTATTTTCAAAGTGTCCTCCACAAGATTCCTCATGGCAGGCTCTGATTATGTCAAAATTCTCATCCTCTCTCACACAACGCCTAATCTGATGATATGTCCATGTGTAGTAGAGGTATCCATCTATCCAAGAGTATATTGCACTTTGCTGAATAATCTTCTTCTTTTATTTTGAGGAAATATGTTATGGAAATTTCCCTACAACAAGGTAGTTATGTCTAAATACCACTGTGAGTGAGTTGAAATAGCAAAAATATATTCATCTGGGAAGGAATCCTCAACGTGCATGCAATCACTATTAATAGTTAATATAGAAATAAATAAGCCACTACATTATCTTTCCCAGGTTTATCTAAGATTTTTATATCAAATTCTTGTAATAGAAACAACCAATGTGTAACCCTACCTTTAGTAACAAGTTTATTCATTAAGAAACGAATGGCAGAGTGGTCAGTATGCACAAATATTTGATAACCTATAATGTAGTGCCTAAATTTTTTAATGGCATGCACTACTATTATAAATTTTTTTTTCTATAACTGTGTAATTTGATTCGGCTGGAGTCAGATTATTGCTAATGTTCTAGATGGCATATGTTGCTATGTGAAATGAAAAATTCTAGTGTGACCCTCGCAAAACAGGGGTTGCTAATACACAATGTTTTAACTCTGTAAAGGCATGTTCACATTTCCCTGTCCAAACAAATTCCACATATTTAGTAAGAAAAGAACATAATGGAGATGCAATTTTTGCAAAAATTTCTATAAACCTCCTGTAATATCCTACATGTCCCAAAAAAATATGTACCTCTTTCTGTGTTTTGGGAGTTTGATTTTCAGGATTACTTCTATCTTAGCAAGATCTACTTTTATCCCTTCAGAAGATATATAATGGCCAAGCACAATTCACTTCGTTCATCATCTTGTGACATTGTTCAGTGCTTAAAGAAAGATTAGTTTTCTCACATCGCTCTAGCACTTTTTCAAGATGAGCTAATGATATTTAAAAACTATCACCATAAGGTGTAAAATCATCCATGTATAATTCTAAACAGTCATTTAGCAAAGCCAAAAATATTCCCAATATTTTCCTCTGGAAGGTTTCTAGTGCATTACAAAGTCCAAAAGGGAGAACTTCGTATGCAATAGTCCCCCAAGGGAAAGTAAAGGTGGTTTTATCTTGATCCTATGGGGAAATATGTATTTGATTATAACCACTAAACCCATCTAGAAATGAAAATAATTTCTTTCCAAATAAGGTGTCAAGGACTTTCTCTATAAATGGAAAAGGAAAATGGTCCTTTTGAGTGGCTTTATTAAGTTCTATGTAATCTATAGAGATCCTCCATTTGCCATTATTTTTAGGAACAATAACAAGTGGAGATACCCATTGGCTATCATAGATGGGATAAATGAATTTGGCATTCAGAAGCTTTTGCAATTCCTCTTTTATTGTTTATTTAAGTGCTGGGTTCATGCGTCGTTCTGGCTGCCTAACTAGATTGCAATCTGCTTTTAAGTAGATGTGGCGGGTACATAGACTAGGGTGAATGCCTTTCATGTCTGTGTACTTCCATGCGAATTCATTTTTATGTTTCTGTAATAGCTGTAACAAAATCCTGTTCTGTTCAGGAGTCAGTTTAGGATTAATATTTAAATTTTTACCTAGCTCTATTTCAATTGAGCTACACTTTAGATCAAGGGTGGTTTCCATATGTTCTAGACTCAGGTCTTCGATGGTATTTTCTACCCCTAAATCATAAATAGAAGTAATTGCAAGGGAGTTTCTAATAAAGCCATTGATAATGTCATCCTCTGTTTCATACTTAAAATACTAGGCTTTTCCAAGAGTGAGGAGTGGCTAGGTACAATCTGATTCAGGTTCAAAATCATCCCATAAGGGATTTTCCAAATCCTTTCTTGGTTTTGCAGGAGGATAGAGGTTAATTTTATTTACAAATTTTCCACCCTGAAATTGTCATGAATCTTGACCTACAACCTATGAATGCATCCACATTGGCCAACCAAGGTCCTCCTAATATCAGGGGATTCCCCCCCAATTTTTTTTTGGTTTCCAAAATAAGAAATTTTGTTGGATACTTCAAGGAATCTACTGTGATGACTACATCCTCTACCACTCCTTCGAGTCTAACCAGTGACCTATCTACTAGTTCTAGCACTGTAGGTGTATGTCTCAGTCCTAAAGTGGTAAATATTTCCTTAGTCATTACATTGATTTTCGCCCCTAAATCAATTAATGTCTTTTGAATGGGCTTCTCGTCGATATAAATAGTGACAGTAGGATTCCCTGGTTCATTGTATTTAGCCAAAAGAGGTTGACCAGTTATTGGATATGATAATTTTCCCATCACGTGGATGGTAACATGATATTTGGGCTTCCTTCCAGGTTTCTTAACACATAGTTCTCTTACTGTTTTCACATATATGGGGGCATCCTTAATAGCTTGCAGTAAGGGGATTCTTATGAGAAGATTCTATAACTCCCTGAGAAAATCAGATTCAGGTGTGGAATCATCCTGCTTTTAGCTAATCTTTGCAGATATGGGGGGTCCTTAGTCTCTATAATAGTTGGATTGGTTGTTACATATGTGTCAAAATTATTTTAATTGACTGCTATAGGTGTAGTAGTTCCATTAAAATCGACATGACCATCCCTAGGTGATTCACATTCCTCTTTAATAATGACAGGGGAGCTTTTTGAGTTCAGTACCTTTCTTGATTGAAGGTGGATCTTGTTGCATTCAACAGGGGTGTTATAGGTCAATTTGGGTACCATTCCCAATGACCTGGTTAAATTGGACATCATCTCCAGAACCAATGAATAGGGTCCATCATCCCCTATCATTTCAGTTGCTACATGCCCTAAGACAAAGAACAAGAAAAAATCATCCATGACTTCCATTGCAAGGTTTCCAAGATTTGAATTTTATGTTATATCACTTGTGGGCTCACCAACGTTGCCTCTCAAAAGACTAACTACATTGCATATGCAGTTACCTCCATTCAAGGGTGCTCTGCAAAGCATTTCCTGACATTCAAAAGTGTGTTGGTCAATTGGGAGTGAAATTCTCATTGTTCCGAAATCTCCACATGGCCAGTGCCTTCTAGAAGAGTCCATATGTGTCAAAATTCGAATCCATGTGTCCATTCAACACCTCTGAGCTTGGGAACATGTCTTTCATATTATTAGAAAGTCATTAATTGAGAAACTGCCTTCAACTACCCTATAAATTGAGCACAGATCCTAGTGCTAGGGAGGGAAAAAATTTGGTAAAGAAATGTTGTTGGATTCTCAATTGAGTATTTTATTTGAGTGATATGATGCTGGAGAGATGTTCATTGTGATGAGGCTGGGATGATGTTAGAGTTGGTGACATCAAATCAATCGTTGGTTGTAACCTCTCCCTTCTATCCATTAATAAATATTGTTGCTCATTTTCCCACATATGTATATGTATAGGCTTCTATCTTTGATATTATAGATTCTTAATTGATGTGTATATTTATTTTTTCATTGATTTAACTAATTAAGATAAATAGCCATCTGTATATTACAATCTCTTTGATGTTTAGTGTTCATACTTGCAGGGACTAGTTTAGCGATCAAATTTGGATTGGAAGCTATAGCAAGAGCGACAGAATGAGAATAGGAAGCACTTGGACCCCAAGTAGGTTTCTCCATCTTTCTGTGTGTCTATTTATTCTTAGGAAAAGTGTCTGCAAAGTCTTTGACCCATTGTTCTAAATGCATATCACCACATTTAGGGAATGTGTTTTATCTATAATCCATAATTCTGCATAACAAGGGGTAATGTAGTAAGTCTAGAAAGAAGTGGGGTCTTCTATATTATGGACTACCTTATTATTTGGATTAGGATTAGACTGTACAGGAAATTGGGGATGTATGGGAGAAGTAGTAGTAGATGATGAGAGAGGTAGTAATTTTAATTGTTGCTACACTGGTAATGAAGGAGGGACTAGGCCTAACGAGTTTCATCTCCAATTCTGAGGCCAAGAGTATAGTTGAGATGGAGGATATTGAAAAGGTTGAGAAAGAGAACATTGATTCCATGGTGGAGAGAATTGAGCTGGAGGAGGAGTAGGATACTACCATGGGAATTTATGAGTATTATATACAATATTCCACGGATTGAAAGAAAAATCTTGATACCTACCTAGCGGTCATGGTTTTCAAGGCTTCCTAGACCCGATAAAGTAAGAAGACTGAGTCTCCTCACCTGATTTCTTAAGTACCACCTTCAATATTGGTAGCTCTGGACAGTGGCTTGTAGAATGCTCCAGGTCACAAATATTACACAAGTTAATGATGTTGACTCTGCATTCCTTTAGGGAATGTTTATCTTTACATTTTGGGCAGAACAAGGCCAAGGCCTTGTCGGATTCATCCTGTGTCCTTTTCAGTTGTGATGTCGTCAATTGGGAAGATAAAGTACTGAGAAGATTGGTCTTGAGATTCTCAATCAGATTTCCAATCTTCACTCTGGTCACACCTCTAGTTGCAAATATCTGTATTTTAACAGAGGCATCTCGTGTCATGCTTCTCCCTCGTGATGATCCTCATGAACACCTTAAGAAATTTTTTATTATATTATCATATGATTCCTAAGATATATCTCATTTCCCTAACGGGTTCAATATGTCAAGGTAGTTGTCTCTCATTCCTTGAATAAATATTGTTTTCAAAATATATGGATCCAAATCACCATGTTTAGACCTTTGTAGATTATAATGGAACCATTATACATAATCTTCCAAGCTTTCTTATTCCTTCTATGTTATTCTGAATATATCCTCTCTTAAATTTTTGGTTCGGCAATAGTCCTCATATTTTTCTAGAAACATAGTCTTCATATCTCCCCATGTTCGGATAGTGGCATGCCCTATTCCCATAAACCATCTTAATGTTTCTCCTTTTAGAGTGGTAGGAAATAGTTTTAGCTTATGAGAATCTGAAGTGTAATCATAACTCTTGCACAGAACATCAAACTAAAAGAGAACAGTATCAAGATCTTCTACAGTCAATCCTTGAAAATATGGAAGAACTGATAGAGGGATATTTTTGATGGGGGCTTCTCCCCTTATATTACTTATTGGAAATTCAAAAGTGGTAATAGTGGAATCTGTCACGTTATTGTTGTCGCTATCCCGCATTGGAATTTCTCCTGATTCTATTTCTGGTGAGTACCCTTCTAAAGATTGTTCGGGCAAGTGCTTGGTAGATAGATATTCTTGTGATGATTTCTCATATTGTTCTGGAGATGGATGTTTTACTGCACTGCCTAAGTCTAGGTATTGGAAATTAAAAGAATGTTATTTTGATTCTGGTTCTTGATATTTCCTATTGGTTTCCCCTTGTCCTTATAATCCAAAATCTTGGCCACTAGTCTCTCCTTGTTGTTCCTGAGTTGATTTTACATAATTGGGCATTTGTAGGCTAGTTTGAGGAGAATGCGGTCCTAAAACGAAGGAACTAGATACTCTTGATTTTGATGTAGGGGCAACAACTTTTTGTGGGTCTATTTTTCTCACATCCGTATGTGGTGTTGATTGCTCCCTTTCCGCTTTTGAGATCAATTCTTGGACAAATGTTTTTATCCCTTGATCAATATTCTTCTTAATTCTCGGTTCAACCATTTTTCCTATAGGTTTATTAGGGTTCCTACGAGTTGCTTCTTCTTCACTCAAGAATTCTACACATGGACCAAATGTGTAATTATTTGCGCACACTTAGTGTCCTAGTTATTACAGTGGTGAGCTCGCTCATGTATGTTAGTGCGATGTGTAGGTTCTTACATCTCATTTTAAATCCCAATACTTGTAAAACTAGAGACACCCTATCAAAAGAAAATTCAAAATAAAGTGATGGTTGACTATATCGTTGACAACCTTCCCTCACAACGGTGCAAAAACGTTTGTGTAGTTTTATCATGTTGTGCTATGCAACAACCCCCCCATTTTCATTTTAAAAATAGTTTAAAATTTGATAATATAAATAGGGACCCTTCTTAAAACGATTTTTTCATTTTGAATAAAAAATCAAACTCCAAAAAATTGTTTTTTTTTTTTTTCAATATAAAACAAAAAAAATTAATAAATTCCAATTTCATATCTTTTTTATCACCTTATCGCAAATCGCATCCCGCATAATCTTTTCCCATTAAAAGTTAAGCACAAAACATGAAATCCTGATTTTCGATTCTTCAATTTGAACTTCACAAGCGGTATCATAAATCACACATTGCAGATATACATTTAAAACTTAAAACATTACTTACCGATGCTCCGATGTTGCGATATCCTGATGAAGGCGATTTTGCGATTTTGCGATATCGTGAAATCACATATCGCATAATGTAAAGCTGGCTAAAGAAATTCGCTTCACAAAACAGGTTCAAAAATGTGCGATGCGACGGAATTGATAGGGTTTAATGAATGTTTTAATGTGAAAATAAATCATGTCATAAATAATTAAACATATTTCATCATCCCAATGCGAATAGTTATTGTTTTGTTACGGCTAATTAATGTTACAGCTGCTTCCCAGATCTTTTCTTTTAAAATCGGTCATTTCACTTTATCTTTCATCATTTGAACTTTACTCTATCTTAAATAGGTATTTTTCCTCAAGAGATGTCCATACGCAAAGTGATGCAGAAACATGGCAAACACACTTTTGCGGAATTTGAATGTACAGAAATGTCATCCACATTCACAGATACTGTTTGCACTGTAGATGGAGGTACTACAACATGGCAAGCCATCTATACTATCCTCGAAGATGAAAAACCTGAGGTAACGGAGGTCAAGGCAACTATTGATGATGCAAGGCCCTCAGATTTACAGTTTAAAGATGTCGCATGCTCCTTCCTTCACAGAATAGCAGCAAGGGACAGGCTTTTACCATATACTGATATGATAATATGGGTGGTTGAGAATTCAAAAATTGAAGGCAGACAATTCAGAACCATTAAGAATGAAATATTAGGCTCTTTTAGAGCCGAAGATTTGAAAGTCATGTACAAACTGCCCGACCAACAAGACATCTATGACAACCAGTTTGTCGAAAAATTTGCAAAGGATAATGAAAACCCTTTCAAAATGATTCAAGGTTGGAGGAAAATGGATAACAGGTTTAAACATGATAAATCAGGTATGTATCCTATTAATCACTTGAAAATCCCTACAGTTTTGCAGCATCAATGCTATGCAGATTATATGGTCTCCCATATAACACCAAGCTCTCTATTAATTGGGTTCCCTTGATTGACTCCTGTGTTATTTCTCACATCATGAATTGGGAAACCATTCTTTCCGAAAACCTAGCCAAAGAGATTACTGAATATCTCCAGGCAAGAGTTATTTCTTCCAAAACCGTCCCCTAATTTTTCATGAGTGCATATGTTTTCGATGCCATTTATTTCTCCACTAGCTTTCCAACTATGGGTTGGAAATGGACTCCCGAGGACCCTACCCTTATTCATTTAAGTCATAAACAGATATGGGAACACGATTTTGTACCACACTTCCACAGATTATGTTATGGGGTTGTATTACCATTACATTAGTTAATGTTTGATAGAGAGAGCCCCAGTTTCACTAAGGAAGCCATCACAGATATCCAAATGATAGGAATATGTTTCATTGAAGAATCATTTTCATATATCAGAGTATTCAGAATCTCCACTCCTCCACATGTGCTTCCTCTGTATGTTTCAGATAAACTAATGGCAAGAGAAGTGGCCTACCAAACTGTTGGCAATGGACTCACTAAAACTCTAAAAGATATGAAAAAATTATTATAGCCAAGTTTTCCAATTCAGTGTGGTTCATTCTCCCTCATGAATTTAAATCACGCGTCGAAATAATGCTAGAATATTCAGCTTTTGAAGCTCCCTGTTCTACCGACAAATAAATTCGACCCACAATAGATCGCTTATAAATTTACTCAGTCAGTCAAAATCAGACCTGTCATCCACACAAATGATAAATTTTAAGACAATTTGCAATCCATTGAAACTTTTTAAGAAGTTAAAAACTTTGTTAGATTGAATCTAAACCTGGAGGAATTACAAATATTCCATGAGTATAGAGAGCCAAGACTCAAGCGTATTCCACAAAATATCCTGATTACTAGTTATATGACTGAACCAAGCAATGTGATCAAAACAAAAGAATCAGACCCACAAAACCAAAATGAGCTAGATAAATTGTGGACTTTAGTTAGTAATACATTGATAGATACCCCCGAGGTATCATCCACACAGAAAAACACAAGATTTCAGACCCCCCAGGGTCAGATAGTTTTAGCAAAAGAAACCACTGAAAGTCCTGGGACAAGCTCCCAAGATGCAGAAGTTATCCTTGTGTTTCCTACTGCTGAAATTATTCTAAAGGTAACTGATATCCCTCCACTGGATGAATTCTACAGCCCCCTTCATAAAGCTGTAGTCAGGAAACAGAGAAAGAGAAGAAGGATTGAAACACCCCCAGGTAATGAGATCATGGAAGCTGTATGAAAATACACCCCATCAAACCCAGTCGACAAACTAACTCGACTATCACATTTTGCTAGAGCATATACTACCGAAACAATGAACAAAGTAGCTGAAGTATCCATTTTGGTTCAAGAGAAAGATGATAAAATAATGCAACTACAACAACAATTGGATGAATAAAGGAAAAATTTGAATCAAAAGGCCGAGCAACAACTCTTTAAATTACAACAAGATATGGAAGTACTTAAGATAATTCATGAAAATGACTTATCCAGCAAAGACACACTGATTAAAGATTTGAGATAAAATCTTATAAAGTATGAAGGCATTCCTACTACAGAGGAATTCATTAAAGAAGCATTGGCATTAAATGCCCTACTCTCAAAACAACAAGACTTGTTTGTCTTACAAATTTCAGACATAGTTCCACATTTGGAAATCAGTGAAAATTTGACTAATACAGTCATTGATCAGAGAATTGAGTTTAATGAACTCAATACCAAAATTTATGACTATATTGAATGGCAGGATTCAGAGGAAGGGAGAAGATCAAATCTCCCAAAGATCAAATAAACTTATAAAGATATTCTCTTTACTCACTGGGATACATAGGTAAAACAGGAAGAATTGGCAATATCTAGAGCATCAGTTATATCAAAAAGAATTGTCAAAATAATCAACCACATGTTACATACCTCCGGTTTAATTAAATAAGGAGATCCTAAATCAATTCCTGATCTCAAAATATTGGAGAAAAGTTGGAAAAATATAAGTCAAATACGAGAAGAAATAATTGCACAGTTGAAAAAGACTAATTGGGAAGAAAACTGGCAACTCTTGGTTAAGCCTCATAATCAAATAATGACATTAAATTGTTCTCTAGATTCCATACAAAAAATGCTGCCACTTTTACTTGATGTTATATTTACTGGACAGATGAAAACACAGTTCGGGAAGCCTCCACAAGTCCAACCAATGTCCAATATTTGTGAACAGAAAAGCAGAGCTGGCACTAGCTGATCATCAAGCATGATCATGAGTTAATTTGTTTTGACAATTTTAATTTTAGCAATTAGATACTAGGAATGAGGAAGGTTGTCAGAAACCTCCTCATAAGATATTTTGTACAATCTATTTTTGTAAGTAGTTAATATAGTATTTAAACCCTTCTCATGAATTTAGAGAAGGGTCCTGGATTTTTATTAAGAACATTTACAAAGAATGCATTATTGTAAGTTTGTGGATGTCTTGATAAGATAATGGAACATGGTCTTTTCAATTATATATCATCTTGGTTTATCACTGTTGATGCACTATTGTTTTCTCTGAAAGACTTATTGATAGAAGATTGATTGCGGCCTATTATCACTGATTAGATGAGCAAGAAAACACACATATGGTACTATTATCTATATGCTAAACTCTGTTTTAACATTAGTGGTAAATCTATCTTTCATGATTATGTATGAAATCAATTATTTCAGTTTGAAGTATCAGTTGCACTATTGTACGGTATCAGAATAGAAATTGATTTGTTTTATATATGATCATCAGAATATATGTGATATGTTTCACATCTTCCTCTAATTAACTATTTTCTCAAAAGGATTATCTTACAAAAGTATTAATTCTGTTAAGTCTCTGATTGATCTAAATCATCACAGACTGAATAGGCATCATTTTAGATCACATAAAATTAGCATTATCCGGGGGTGGATTAGATCAGATTTAATTCAAAGTTTTGCATCTTAGAATAAAGTTGTTTTAGTTTTTAGTTATTCTCCTTGCAAATCATTTGAAGTAAAACCAACAATCATATAAAACCCAAAACTGGGAAACTGGTCCCATTATCCACAATCGGAGCCACTATCCCAAACGGAAAAGGAGCTGCTTTAAGGTCCGGACCGGGTGGTTATCCCTCTTGTTGTTGCCACAGATTTCTGAGGCCTCAACATTTTTGGCGCTAGAAGGAGGGCCTGACTATGAATGGCACAAAAATCTAAACCTCAAACCAGAAGCCCTCATAAGAGTCGATCTCCCTAAAAGCATCTTGCATCTTCTCGATCAAACTCTAAATCACAAACTCAGAAATTGGAAATTGTAGAAACCTTCCCCTCATCCCTTGAAATATCTAGACAATCATCTGCTTCAGAATATACTCCTGAGTCTCCCAAAGTTTAGTATTTAATTTAGAAATTAGAAGGAATATATATTTCTGATGAAAAGCCAATTAATCCCGAAGCTTCTGAAGAAAGCGTTACTTCCCTATTTAAAGAAACGGGTGTATTATCCCGATCCAAAAGAGAAACTTGGAATTCCTCCCTTCGAGTTCCCAATAGAATCACATCACAAAAAAGTTTATGTATCCAGATCTAAGTCAGATACGAGTGATGTCACGTCATCTTTCCCTTTATTTACTTCCTCACATCCTCCTACTCAATCTACATCTTCTTATTCTTCTATTTCTTCTACTCAAACAATAAGTACTATCACAAGTAGTACTATTCCAGTTGTAAGTTCTACATCCATTTCTCCTACTTCAGGATCTGCGTCGATATCTTCGAAAACTTCAAATAAAATTATGGCTAATTGGCCTTGGGCTAATCCTGTAGCTGTATTGATTGCAAATCCACATGCCCTTCCAGATCATCCAGAAAAATGGCTACCTAAATATAATCCAGATGATGGTCTTCCTGTTGAAGAACATATCAATAATTTTATGTTGGACATGAATCTTAATGTAGTTGCTCATGAAGATATTGTAGTAATATTGTTCCCTTATACCTTATAAGGATCTGCAAGATCCTGGTACTTTTCACTTCCAGCAGGATCTATTGCAGATTGGGAAAATTTTGAACAACTTTTTATGCAAAATTTGGAGATGATAGAACTGTTGCATCTTTAATCAATGCTCTCTCTAACCTGAAAACAAACTCAGGTGAAAGGATCAAATATTTCAACTCCAAATTTAATAAGTTATTATAAACAAAATCCCAACTGCTTCCAAGCCTGTTGTTGATGTATAAATAGAGTGGTATATTTCTTATTTTCCTTCTAATATATCCATTTTTGTAGATAGAGTTGGTAAAGCTACCCTTTTAGAAAACATGAAAGAAGCTCTCACTGTAGAGAAAAGAATCTTCGATTTGGAAAAATGATCAGAGATAGAAGACATGAAATCAAAGAAAGTGAAATTTAGTCAAGATTCCAAAAAGAAAGTCTCAAAATATCCATTCCATCTTGAAGGTCTTCAAAAAGTGTTAAAAACTATGTCAAACGACATGATTGAGATAAAGAGAAGAACTTGAACTGAATGGGTTATGGGACTTCATTCTGCATACAAAAGAGGAAAGAGAAGCTATGCCTATGTCTACAAGAAGTAAATATTCTTATGATTCAACTATATCAAATCAGAAATAGAAATCTCTCCCCACAAAGGAGAAAACAGTAGCCAAAAAATCTAAAATTGTTCAGACAGATCCTATTTCACTAGATCCTCTTAAAAAATCCAAAACTTTAATAGTTTAAGATACAGTGGAATACAATATAGTTGAAGATATGAAAAAGACCAAAGCAAACATGTCATTACATGAAATGACCAAACTTAAACAACAACAGAAAATTTTACTCAAAGAACTCAAGGCAATCCGTGTAGATCCTATACAACCACCTATTATAGCCCAAGCTTCTAAAGATATGGGAAAACCTCTGTCATCTTTAAACAAAGTAAATCCCAATGATCTTGTTTTAATTGGTGATAGATTTATTTCTCACACTCCTCCTTTACTTTTGACTTACGAGATTTTCAACAAAAATGTTCATAATTGTCTTATTGATTCAGGAGCTTCTTCAAAAATCATGCCAAGAACAGTGTACACAAAACTGAATGTCACTCCTCAAAAATATGATCTATATATAGTTCAATTAGATAGAACAAAAGTCGAATTCATTGGAGAAATGTTGTTAGTATCCATTAGATTATCATCCAATCCAAAGGTACTACAAGTAATTGACATTTTGGTTGCGGATATCCCTGAATTTTATGGTCTTATTTTAAGCAGGGATTGCTCTGAAAATTTACATGGATATCTCGCTAGCGATTGGTCACATATGTGGTTACCATAAAATGGTAAACCAAATCAAATCAGAGTTGATCGCGAAAAATTTATGAAACATACAGTCACTGAACTTGAAGAAACAAATGAGCCTATATCTTTCACTAATAATATTATTGGAAATTACTCAGCTGAATCGTTTCTTGGATCGTTCAATGCTCAGATTTCACCTTTTTCAATAAATACTATTATTTCTCAAATTGAAAACTTTTCTCAAAAAAACACTTCTAAATGTATTAATCTTAGCAATAAAATTTCAAAACATTCCTTGTTTTGGAATTTATACTTTGATGGTTCAAAATCAGAAGATGGTGCAGGAGCAGGTTTCATTTTAATCAATCCACAAGGAGAGAAAGCAATGCTAGCTTGCAAACTCGAATTTCAATGCACGAATAATACCGTTGAATATGAAGCATTGATACAAGGTCTGTACAAAGCTATTGGATTAAATGTTAAATATTTGTAGGTATATGGAGATTCTGAGATAATTGTTAGACAAGTTAGAAACACAATTCATTGTATTTCTGGACATTTGAAACACTATCAAGCTTTAGCTCAAAGCCTTACATCCCATTTTTCTGCATTCAATATCTCCACAGTTCCTAGATTACAAAATACAAGTGCTGATTTACTTGCTAATGTAGCATCTAAGCTTATACCATCTGAAGAATTTAGCCCAGACAGATTTTCAATTGAGTTAATTTTTAGGCCTTCCATTCCTGATAACTTAACAAATTGGAGATTATTTAATAACGATGCAGATATAGTAAAATTTCTTACATAAGACGAATCTTACGAGGGTCAAATCGTAGATGAACATGAACATGAATTACAAATTGAAAATAAACAAAATGCTAATCCAATTCCCAAATCTGTAGTCAAAATGGAAGATCTCTATGATTTGAAAGATAAGTTTAAGCAAATTACCAATTCAAAAAACCAGAGTTCTACTTTAAAATTTGAATTGATTAATCTTGGAACACTAGAAAAATCTCAAAACATTAACCTAGGTCTTGGTTTAAAACCTAAAGAAAGGATGTCATTCATTAAGTTGTTGAAAACATATAAAATATATTTGCATGGGATTATTCAGATCTCAAGACATATGATACTTCTATAATTCAACATACCATACCTATGATCTCAGATGACAAGCTCGATCAGTAAAAACTTAGAAAGATCCACCCAAACTTAGAAAGTAGATTAAATATGAATTAAAAAAAATTCTTAAAGCCAAAATTATTTTTCCTGTTAGCCATTCAAAATGGGTGTCAAACATGGTCCCAATTAGGAAGAAGAATGGAGACATTAGGATTCGCATAGACTTTAGAAATTTGAATAAATCCTGCCAAAAGGATAATTTTCCTTTTCCTACCATGGAACAGATATTGCAGTTAGTTGCAGGATCTGAATTGATGTCTTTTGTCGACAGATTTTCAGGATACAATCAAATTATGGTACACCCAGATGATAGATTAAAGACAACATTCAGAACAAAGTGGGGAACATACGCATACCAAAAAATGCCATTTGGGTTGATTAATGTTGGTGCTACATTTCAACGTGCTATGGATATAGCTTTCAGAGGACTAATCAACAGCTCAGTTGTTATATACTTAGATGACATTATTGTCTACTCCAAGCATAGAAACAATCATGTTAATCACCCAAAACATATTTTTGAAAGATGTAAAAATTTCGGCATTTCCTTGAATCCTAAAAAATGTTATTTCGCCTTACCAAAAGGTAAATTATTAGGGTTCATTGTCTCCAAAAAAGGAATCCATATTGACCCTGATAGAATTCAGGAAATTGAAAACATTCCTCTACCATACAATAAAAAAACAATGCAATCATTTTTAGGACAAATTAATTTTGTAAAAAGGTTTGTTCCTGGTTTTTCCCAAATCATCTTACCCCTGCAATCAATGATCAAGAAAAATTTACTTTTTAAATGGGGAAAAGATGAGAGAAATTCTTTTGAGTTGATTAAGAAAGCCATCATCGAAGCTCCTTATTTAACAACTCCCCTTTTTCTTAAGCCATTTTTATTATACACATTCTCTTTTGATACGTCATACACAACATTTTTGACACAGCTAAATGATCAAAACATTGAAGCACCTATTTCGATTTTTAGTTCTAACCTTCAAGGTGTTGGGTTAAATTATTTAGCTGTGGAAAAACAAGCTTTTGCTGTGTTTAAAGCCTTGAAAATTTTTAGAACTTTTCTCCTAAAAACACATACTAAAATAATAGTACCTTCCTCAGCAGTAAGGAAATTATTAATCCAACGAGAGGTAGGAGAGAAGAGAGCAAATTGGGTTACCACACTTCAATAATATGATGTAGAGATACATCCTGCTAAAATTATTAAAGGTCAAGGTATTTGCAGGATGTTAACTGGAGCCTCTCATTTACCAACAGAAGAAGATCAATCAAATGAAATACAACTGTCCAAGGTAAGCCTAAATGATTATCAGTCACAATACGCTGATCTGAAAATTTTCTTAAAAAATTGATATGCTCCATTATATCTCAATTACACAACAAAGCATAATCTAAGGCTTAAAGAAAATCAATATCAACTCATAGATGATGTGTTATTTAGGAAGAATTATGATTCTGTATTATTGAGATGTTTAGAGAAAACTGAAGCTGAAAAAGTAATGCAGGGATTACATGATGGACTAGCTGGAGGTCATTTCGGAGGAAACACCACAGCTCATAAAATACTCCATGTCGGTTACTATTGGCCAACTCTATTTAAAGATGCACATGAATATGCGAGAAAATTCAAAGTATGTCAAACCGCAGCAGGAAGAGAAAGGAAAGCAACATTTCCAATACAACCAGTAAATATCCAACAACCATTCGAACAATGGGGGTTAGATATCATAGGTGAAATAACTCCAAACTCTTCTAAACAACATAAGTATATTCTAACTGCAACAGATTATTTCACAAAATGGGTAGAAGCTATCCCATTAAAGGTGGTTAATACACAAAATATTACAGACTTTATTGATCAGTTGATAATCACCAGGTTTGGTCTCCCATCAGCTTTGATATTTGACAATGGATCTTACTCTTTTGGAAACGCTATGATAGAATTTTCTTTGAAAAGAGGTTTTAAATTAAAATACTCAGCTAACTATTATCCGTAGAGTAATGGATTTGCTGAATCTACAAATAAAAACCTTATTAGAATCATCAAACGAACTATAGAACAAAATCACAAAAATTGGCACAAATCACTATTATTTGCTTTTTGGGTAGATAGAATCACCCAGAAGGCCTCAATAGGTACTTCTCCATTTGTATTAGTTTATGGGAAAGAAGCAGTTCTACCAACAAATATAACAATACCATCATTTGCTTTAGTGCAGTTTATTGATGAAAATCCTTCTTCTTCCCTTTAACTTAGACAAGAGAAAATTCTTAAAATGGAAGAACAGAGAGAAAAATCCAAAGCTATACATACTCATCATCAACAAATAGTTAAAGCCTTGTTTGACACAGCATCTACCTGTTGGCAATATGATGCAGAGTGTTGTCCTTGATGGCAACCCACTTGATGAAGATGATGGCAACCTACTTGATGAAGTTGTCCTTGATGCTTGATGAGTTTATTAATGATGTAAATCTGATGTTCTACAAGCAGCTCGGAAGGACCAGAGAAAGCAATCTTCAATATGTGCCAGAAAAATGATGAAAAGTGTATGTTACAGGGAATACGCGGGTTCGTTAAGGAGAAGGCGCGTATGCACGCGGAAAAGTACGTGCCAAGTCGCATATGCCTAATTGCGCTCTAAAGGTATAAAATCAGGGGTTCTTACCATGGGATTGACCCATTGTATTGAGCGCTTGATTATCTATTTGGTCCCGTCCAGGAATACCATTGGAAGTTGTGTGGTTTTGGCTCATGGTATTGACAAAGGCTAAACCTATATAAGGAGAAGAAATTCATAGTGCAAATGGTGTGCAAGTGTCTAGGTTTTAATGAATACTTCACTCTGAAGTATATCTACATGGTTGAAATCTGTTCTTCATTGATAGATCTGAATCTATGATGCACCTATGAACATGATGAAGATTCAAGATCTCTAGATGTATAAATGAGAATCTCAAGGATGATATGAAAAGAAGTAAAGAAGACCTGGAAATATGTTAAAGAAAGTGAAGAAATCTAGGTAAGTTCTTAGATCTGATCTGTTCTGCAAAGCGTATCTTTTATAAATATATACGCAGGTTCATTTCACGAAAAGCATGTGTATACGCGGATCCTATTCAAGAAAAGCGCGTATGGGCAGTTAGGGTTTCTCTAAAAATTGCACAGATGTATACGCGGGTTCGCCTCATTGAAAGCGTGTGTATACGAGGGTCTGGTTAAATAAAAGCGCGTATGGTTTCTGAACTAATGGTTGCTCAAGGTTGAATACGTTTCTGCATATCAATTCTGAAGTCTAGGTTATCTCTGATATTCTCGTTACAGTGGTCTCACTGTTCTGTATGAAGCATTGGGAAAGTATGATTGTTGATAAGTGAAGGGTTGTGTTGAAGCTTTTGATCCAGTTTGAAAATTGATGAAACGTGGTCTGCAGTGGTGCTGAGGGTCGAAGCCTTCAGTCAGGGGGTCAGAGCTCCCTTCCAGGTAAGGTTGGTAAACGAGAGTAGGGGGTTGTAGCTCCCTTCCAGGAGAGGCTGGTAAACGAGTGCAGGGGGTAGTAGCTCCCTTCCAGGAGAGGCTGGAAAACGAGAGAAGGTTGTAGCCTTCTGCAGGTGGGTGCCTGCATACTGGTATGAGTCTGCACTAGTACATGGTTGTAAGAAGTTTTCTTAATAATAAAGATTGAAGACTGAGACAACGGCAGCAGTGGTTTTCTCCCGAATTGGGTTTCCAACTAAAATCCTGGTGTTCATGTGTGTTGCTTATGTGTGATGATTATTCTGTTCTTTCTGCACCTGTTTACTATTTTCTAAACATCTGATGATTGAATAATGCAATAATATAATTCAAGAAATAAATGCATAATTATATCACTGGATATACGCGAGTTCTGTAAAGGATATCCGCGTATATACGCTAGTTGGCTTCGGGAAAGTAGTGTATGGGTTTTTAGAAAGGAAAAAGAAAAAGTTTTATTGTCTGCACTAAATACTGATTCACCCCCCCCCCCCCCTCCCCCCCCTCTCAGTACTTTTCCCAACAATTGGAATCAGAGCAGGTCCTTCTGCAGAAGCTTGATCGCTTGAAGGAGATCCGTCGCAATGGGAAGTCATGAAGGGGTAATGTCTATAAGGCCACCTCTATTCAATGGAAATAATATGTTATTCTGGAAGATACGAACAAAAGCATATCTGCAAAGTCTTGGTGCAGAAGTATGGGCAATCGTGGAAGGAGGTTATCAGTATCCAGCAAGTATTCCTAATGATGCAACAGAAAGGAAGAAATATGAAATCAATGCCAAAGCCGTCAATGTCTTATTAGGAAGCTTGTTTGAATCAGAATTTGCTAAAGTAATGCAGCTAAATTTAGCAAAAGAAATATGGGACAAAATCATTATGAGCTATGAAGGAGATACAAAGGTAAAAAGTGCAAAACTCCAAACTCTCCGAATTGAATATGAAAATTTAAGGATGCATAGTGATGAGAGTATTGCCAGTTTATTTTTACGTCTAGATGATATTGTAAATCGTATGAGAAGTTTGTGTGAAACCATAACCGATACTACTCTGGTGGAAAAAATCTTAAGATCTTTAACTGCAAAATTTGAGTCAAAAGTATTAGCTATTGAAGAAAGGCAAGGTCTGCAAACTCTTACTATTTTTCAACTACATGGTATTCTGACGGCTTATGAAATGAGACAAGGAGGTCCCTCTCAAATCAAAGAAGCTGCTTTTAAGGCGTGTGCAAAAGGAAAAGAAAAGGAAGTTGTCAAGGAATCAAATTATATATCAGAAGAAGAAGAAGCAAATTTTGTGAGAAGACTCCAACCAGGTACTGGAAGATTCAAAGGTAAGCTTCCCTTCAAATGTTTTGATTGTGGAAGAGTTGGTCATTATGCTGCGAAATGTCCTTATAGAGAAAATCATGACAAAGGGAAAGAGTTATTATGCAAATGAAGATAACCATGAAATGTCAAGTGAAGATGAAGAAGATTCTGACCAAGATCTGCTAGTACTCATGGCAAAGAAGCAAAATAAGAAGGCTGCTCAAGGAAAGAAGATATCTCAGAAAACATGTGCAGCATAAAATGAAGAAGAGAAAACAGATATTGATTGTTGTTCTTGTGATTCACTTTCTTGTGCATGCAATGGTGAAGATAGTGGAAGTAACAGTATAAGTCTAGAACAAAATCTCAAGATCAATGATGAAAGCAATGATTGGAATCAATTTCATAAAAGAGAATCTATCTACAAAGATATGATCTCTAGAATGAATGAACAGAAAGAAATACTGAATGGACAAATAGACAAGTATCAAAAGTTGTATGTTTATGCAACCAATCAAAATGAAAGAATTGAAGCAGAAATCATCTCTCTCAAAGAAGATCTGGAAAAATCAAATAAGAAGAATGAAGAACCCCTACCAGTTGAAAAGGAAGGACTTGAAGCAGAAATCATCTCTCTCAAAGAAGATCTAGAAAAATCAAATAAGAAGAATGAAGAACTGCTACAAACATGTGAAGAACAATAAAATTGGTCGAAGGAAGAAATTTTAAAATTAAATGATCAAGTAGAAGAAGGAAAAAGGGTCGAAGAAAGCATGAAGAAGCAATGCCAAAAATTGGAGGTTGAGGTAAACATTCTCAAAGGTAAATTAGAAGAAAAGGATAAACTCTTGAGGTTTCAAGATAGTACTAAGATTCTAGACAATATTCTTAGTAATCAAAGATCTCCTGCTATTAAACTTGGTCTTGGTTTTCATGAAACTGTTAAAGGAGAATCTAGTTCACAAGGAAGTGCTAAAGACTCAAAGGATGTCAATGCAAAACTTGAAGAGTTGAAAGAAACAAGAAGTCAACCGACAATCATGAACACTCAAAGGAAATCATTCAATAATGTTGAATGCTTTAAATGTCATAATTATGGGCATGTTGCAGCAAATTGCAGAAGTAGATTGTTTCAGTCACAAACAAACAGATTCTATACAGAAAGGTACTCTGGTTTCTTTAAGGGATATTGTTTTTCATGCAGCAAGTTTGGTCATAAAGCAGCTGATTGCAATAGAAGAAAGAATAGAAGAACACAGTATGATCCTTATGCTTATTTTTCTGGTCATATAAGATGTTATGCTTGTAACAAGTATGGACATGTGGAAAAAGAATGCAGAATGAACAGACCTGAGAAATTAGACAATTTCCAGCACACAATTAGAAAGTTCAAGCAAAGTTGGAAAAAGAAGGAGGACTGGTCAGAAACATAGGGAATATTGACCCTACTGCAGTCATCAACTTCTAAATCTTACTTCTCATAAAGACTGCAGGAATGATGTGAAATACATTATAGAGATTAGTAATGTATCATCACAGGGGGAGCAATGTATGATGATTCTCATGGTTGATTTGGTTATTCTGGTTAGGTTTATTTTTGACAGTGCATCTGTTGTGAAGAAGACAGGTACAGGTGGTACAAATTCAGGGGGAGAAGAAGGAGTGTGAAATTTTCATTATTTCACTTTCCATACACGGGTTTAATAACATAAAGTCACGTATACACGCGAGTTCCAGTGGACACAGACGCGTATGCATTTATGATAAGAAAATTAGTATGACAGCTCAAGAACAGGAGCACAGGTTCAGGGGGAGCATCAGTCTGACTATTAATGATTACATTATTGACATTATATCTAATCATGTCTCAGTTCTAAATGATGATGACATATGATGAGTTTATGGATGAACCCTGTTTGCTTTTTGCTGAAGAGTATTCCTTTCTTTCACACATGAATGAGACGGAAGTCTTATGATTCAGAGATACGGACAGATCATGTAGAGATTGTTGCTGATGACCTGCTGGTTGAAAGTATTAAGGTTGCACAAGCTAAGGAGGAGCCTTGGTCATATGGAAAGGATGCGTGGATGGACAGTTTCAGGGGGAGCATTAGCCTTGCTGAGCATAATGCATTGTTGGCATTATGATGATTCTAAAATATGATCTTTCTTGAGTTCTTTTTGGTAGTGGTCATAAAAAGTCATATTTATAATTTGATGAAAAGGTCATGATGAGACCTATGATCTAAAATTGTAATATTCAGTCATGTAAGGACTTGTTCAAAGTTGTAAATCCACTTGGTTGGGTAGTTGAGTCAAAATTTGTAAACCCACTTGGTTGGGTAGTTGAGTCAAAATGTGTAAACCCACTTGGTTGGGTAGTTGAGTCAAAATTTGTAAACCCTCTTGGTTGGGTACTTGAGTCACATATGGTTGGATCTTTGATGTAAGTATGATTCATAGAGTCATGTACTTCATTAGAAAATATGTTTGAACATTCAGCATGAACTCAGGGGGAGCATGGTAACTTCAGTACACATCAGATCTACAGTGCTCTTCTTTCTACATGGGGAGAAAAACCTTGTGTTGGTTTTGATCCGCCCTTTGCACTTGATGTCAAAGGGGGAGAGTGACATGGTGTTTGAATAGGGGGAGAACATCATTATGCTTAATGTATCTATCTATTGTGATCAAACACCATCGTGGTTGCCATCAAGTCCAAAGGGGGATATTGTTGGCAATATGATGCAGAGTGTTGTCCTTGATGGCAACCCACTTGATGAAGATGATGGCAACCTACTTGATGAATTTGTCCTTGATGCTTGCTGAGTTTATTAATGATGTAAATCTGATGTTCTACAAGCAGCTCAGAAGGACCAGAGAAAGCAATCTTCAATATGTGCCAGAACAATGATGAAAAGTGTATGTTACAGGGAATACGCGGGTTTGTTAAGGAGAAGGCGTGTATGCACGCGGAAAAGTACGTGCCAACACTACCAGCCCAAAAGCTTTTGAAATTGGAGACCTTGTTTTGAAATGGGATAAGCCACATGAGAAAAAAGGTAAACATACCAAATTCCAAAGACTATGGCTTGGTCCATTTCAAATCATAGAAAAAATAGGCTTATCTACCTTTTTGTTACAAGACTTATTAGGTAAGACAGACTCCTTGCCTATGAATGGTCAAATTCTTAAAAAATATTTCTCTTAGGAATCAAGCTTTAAATTTCATTTTACTTTAGGAAAATAAAAGTTGAAAATAGCATCATTTTTTGTTGATTCAAAGTTTTAAAATTTCTGATAAATTTATTTGATCTTTCGCTTCTATAAATAAGTAAAGTAAAAATATAATTATAACTATGAGAATTGAGAAAAAATTATTTTTTTGAAATATTTTGAAATTTACTGAAGACATTTACTTTCCGAAAGGACTCTTGATGTCATAAAATATAGATGTTATGTATCAGTCAAGAAAGGAACCTTTAACTTAGCAAGGATTCTCTACGAAAAGGTATCTACCAACTCTAAAATTATCATCCATAACTCTTAAGAGAGGTAATGATTCATCCCATCTGGTAAAATTTCTTCTTCAAAATATAATTCGAAAAGAAAAGAAATATATACAATATACAAACTCAAAAGAAAATAAGTCTCATCACGAGCTTGTTTATCATAATCATAGAGAAATAATCTAGACTGATATTACCAATACTTCATACCATAACAGGGTAATAGCTAAATGATTATAAAAATAAAAATACAAGGGGTCTCATCATGCGCCAACTTGTTCAGTCTAAATTACGATTAGTGAATGACATTGTCACTATCAGGTCACCAAACCTAGACAATGACTTTGAGAATGTGTCAAAAAACAAAAAAATTCAATTATATTTTAAAAATTAAACGTTGAAATAAAAAATCAAATTCAGATGGGACTATGAATCATTATTGGTTAAAAGATAACCCTGTTGAGGCTATAAATGCCTGCTGGAAACAATGGCTCTATTTGTGATAAATGAGTAAAAATCTATGAAACCAATTTTTAGAGAACAACTACTTTATCTTTTTAAATCCGAATACCGACTGATACAGACAGCCATGTGTTATCACTGAAGGGGTTAACTAAGAAAAAAAAATGAGATAGGTAAATAGATTATATTCCGAAAAAGCATTGTTTAATTCATGAATCATACTATTCTTATTCTCATAAACTTTTTCTTGTTTTGAAAGTTTAGAAATATCAAACAAAACAATCAGAGATATCTGGCTCTCCCAAGTGAATCGCCAATTGTTGTGCTATGCAACAACCCCCCCCATTTTCAATTTCAAAATAGTTTAAAATTTGATAATATAAATAGGGACCCTTCTTAAAATGATTTTTTCATTTTGATTAAAAAATCAAACTCCAAAGCATTGTTGTTTTTTAAATATAAAACAAAAAAAACAAAAAAAATTAATAAATTCCATTTTCATAATCGCATCCCTCATAATCTTTTCCCATTAAAAGTTAAGCACAAAAAGGGAAATCTTAATTTGCGATTTTGCGATTTGAACTTCGTAAGTGGCATCATAAATCGCACATTGTAGATATACATTTAAAACTTAAAACATTACTTACCAATGCTCCAATGTTGCAATATCCCGATGAAGCCGATTTTGCGATTTTGCGATATCACGAAATCGCATATTGCATAACGTAAAGCTTGTTAAATAAATTCGCTTAACAAAATAGGTTAAAAAATGCACGATGTGATAGACTTGACAGGGTTTAATGAAGGTTTTATTGTGAAAATAAATCATGTCAGAAATAATTAAACATGTTTCATCATCCCAATGCGAACAGTTATTGTTTTGTTATGGCTAATTAATGATACAACTGCTTCCTGGATATTTTCTTTTAAAATCGGTCATTTCACTATATCTTTCATCATTTGATCATTACTCTATCTTAATAGGGATTTTTCCTCAAGAGATGCCCATACACAAAGTGATGCAAAAACACGACAAACAAACTTTTGCGGAATTTGAATGTACATAAATGTTGTCCACATTCACAGATATTGTTTGCACTGCAGATGGAGGTACTACAACATGGAAATCCATCTATACTATCCTCGAAGATCAAAAGCCTGAGGTAATGGAGGTCAAGGCAATTGCTGATGATGCAAGTTCCTCATATTTACAGTTTAAAGATGTTACATGCTCCTTCCTTCACATGATGGCAGCAAGGGCCAGGCTTTTACCATATACTAATATGATAATATGGGTGGTTGAGAATTCAACAATTAAAGGCAGACAATTCAAAACCATTAAGAATGAAATCTTAGGCTCTTTTAGAGCCAAATATTTGAAAGTCATGTACAAACTGCCCGACCAACAATATCTATGACAACCAGTTTGTCGAAAAAATTGCAAAGGATAATGAAGACCCTTTCAAAATGATTCAAGGTCGGAGGAAAATGGATAAAAAGTTTAAACATGATAAATCATGTATGTATCCTATTGCTTCACTTGCAAATCCTTACAATTTTGCAGCATTAATGCTGTGCATATTATATGGTCTCCCAGATAACACCAAGTTCTCTATTAATTGGTTTCCCTTGATTGACTCCTGTGTTAATTCTCACATCATGAATTAAGCAACCATTCTTTAAGAAAACCTAGCCAAAGCGATTATTGAATATTGCCACACAAGAGTTATTTCTTCCAACACCGTCCCCCAATTTTTCATGAGTGCATATCTTTTTGATGCCATTTGTTTCTCCATCAGCTTTCCAACTATGGGTTGGAAATGGACTCCCGAGGACCCTACCCCTATTAATTTAAGTCATAAACAGATACGGGAACATGATTTTGCACCACACTTCCACAAATTATGTTATGGGGTTGTATTACCATTACATCAGTTAATGTTTGATAGAGAAAGCCTTAGGTTCACCAAGGAAGCCATCGCAGATCTCCAAATGATAGGAAGATGTTTCATTGAAGAATCATTTTCATAAATCAAAGTATTCGGAAGCTCCATTCCTCCACATGTGCTTCCTCTATATGTTTCAGATAAACTAATGGCAAGAGAAGTGGCCTACCAAACTGTCAGAAATGGACTCACTAAAACTCTAAAAGATATGAAAAAATCTTTATGGCCAAGTTTTCCAATTCAGTGTGGTTCATTCTCTCTCATGAATTTCAATCAAGCGTCAAAAGAATGCCAAAATATTCAGCTTTTGAATCTCCTTGTTCTACCACCAAGGCAATTCGACCCATAGCAGATTGTTTATAAGTTTAATCATTCAGTTAAAATCAAACCTGTAATCCACACAGATGATAGATTTGAAGACATTTTGCAATACGTTGAAGCTTTTGAAGAAGTTCAAAACTTTGTCAGATTGAATCTAAACCCAGAGGAATTACAAATATTCCATGAGTATAGAGAGCAAAGACTCAAGCATATTCCACAAAATATCTTGATTACTAGTTATATGATTGAACCAAGCAAGGTGATCAGAACAGAAGAATCAGACCCACAGAATCAAAAAGAACTAGATAAATTGTGGACTTCAGTTAGTAATACATTGATGGATACCCCCGAGGGATCATCCACATAGAAAAATACAGGATTTCAGACCCCTCAGGGTCAGATAGTTTCCTACTGCTGAAATTATTCTAAAGGTAACTGATATCCCTCCACTAG
Source organism: Pinus albicaulis (assembly GCA_034641835.2). Taxonomy (NCBI): domain Eukaryota; kingdom Viridiplantae; phylum Streptophyta; class Pinopsida; order Pinales; family Pinaceae; genus Pinus; species Pinus albicaulis. The sequence goes on along the minus strand of CM076581.1, from coordinate 921,369,287 downwards.
ATGTATTCTACAGCCCTCTTCATAAAGCTGTAGTCAGGAAACAGAGAAAGAGAAGAAGGATTGAAACACCCCTAGGTAATGAGATCATGGAATTTGTATGGAAAGACACCCCGTCAAACCCAATCGACAACCTAACTCAGCTATCACAATTATTGGAGAATATACTACCGCAACAATGGACAAAGCAGCTGAAGTATCCATTTTGGTTCATGAGAAATATGATAAAATAATGAAACTACAACAACAACTGGATGAAGAAAGGAACAGTTTGAATCAAAACGCCGAGCAAAAACTCAATAAATTACAACAAGATATGGAAGTACTTAAGATAATTCATGAAAATGAATTATCCAGCAAAGACACACTGATTAAAGATTTGAGAGAAAATATTCTAAAGTATGAAGGCATTCCTACTGCGTAGGAATTCATTAAAGAAGCATTGGCATTAAATTCCCTACTCTCAAAACAACAAGATTTGATTTTCTTACAAATGTCAGACATAGTTCCACATTTGGAAATCAGTGAACAATTGACTAATACAGTCATTGATCAGAGAATTGAGTTTAATGAACTCAATACCAAAATTTCTGACTATATTGAATGGCAGGATTAAGAGGAATGGAGAAGATCAAATCTCCCAAAGATCAAAGAAACTTATAAAGATATTCTCTTTACTGACTGGGATACACAGGTAAAACAAGCAGAATTGGCAATACCTAGAGCATCAGGCATATCAAAGAGCATTGTCAAAATAATCAACCACATGTTACATACCTCCGGTTTAATTAAATAAGGAGACCCTAAGTCAATTCTTGATCTCAAAATGTTAGAGCAAAGTTGGACAAATACAGGTCAAATACGAGAAGAAACAATTGCACAACTGAAAAAGACTAATTGGGAAGCATACTGGAAACTCTTGGTTAAGCCTCATAGTCAAATAATGACATTAAATTGTTCTCTAAATTCCATACAAAAAATGCTGTCACTTTTACTTGATGCTATATTTACTGGACAGATGAAAACACAGTTCAGGAAGCCTCCACAAGTCCAACCTATGTCTGATATTTGTGAACAGAAAAGAAGAGATGGCCCTAGCCGATCATCAAGTATGATCATGAGTTAATTTGTTTTTACAATTTCAATTTTAGAAATTAGATAGTAGGAATGAGGAAGATTGTTAGAAACCTCCTCATAAGGTATTTTGTACAATCTATTTTTGTAAGTAGTTATTATAGTATTTAAACCCTTCTCATGCATTTAGAGAAGGGTCCAGGATTTTTATTAAGAACATTTACAAAGAATGCATTATTGTAAGTTAGTGGATGTCTTGATAAGATAATGGAACATGGTATTTTCAATTATATATCATCTTGGTTGATCACTGTTGATGCACTATTGTATTCTATGAAAGACTTATTGATAGAAGATTGATTGTGGCCTATTATCACTGGTTAGAAGAGCAGGACAACACACATCTAGTACTATTATTGTGTATGCTAAACTCTGTTTTAAAATTAGTGGTAAATCTATCTTTCATGAATTATGTATGAAATCAATTATTTCTGTTTGAAGTATCAGTTGTACTATTGTACAATATCAGAATAGAAATTGATTTGTTTTATATATGATCATCAGAATATATGCGATATGTTTCACATATTCCTATAATTAACTATTTTCTCAAAAGGATTATCTTACAAAAGTATTAATTCTATTAAGTATGTGATTGATTTGAATCATCACAGACTGAATAGACATCATTTTAGATTGCATAAAATCACCATTATCCCGGGTTAGAATAGATTAGATATAATTCAAAGTTTTGCACCTTAGAATAATTTTTTTTTAGTTTGTAGTTATTCTCCTTGCAAATCATTTGAATTAAAACCACCAATCATATTAAACCCAAAATTGGGAAACTAGTCCCATTATCCCCAGTCGGAGCCACTATCCCAAACATAAAAGGAGTTTCTTTAAGGTCTGGACCGGGTGGTTATCCCCCTTGTTGTTGCCACAGATTTCTGAGGCCTCAACATTTTTGGCGCTAGAAGGAGGGCCTGACTATGAATGGCATACAAATCTAAACCTAAAAATAGAAGCCCTCATAAGAGTCGATCTCCCCAAAAGAATCCTACATCTTCTCGATCAAACTCTAAATCACCAACTTAGAAATCAGAAATTGTAGAAACCTTCCCCTCATCCCCTGAAATATCTCGACAATCATCTGCTTCAGCATATACTCCTGAGTCCCCTGAATTTTAGTCTTTAATTCAGAAATTAGAAGGAATATCTATTTCTGATTAAAAGCCTGTTAATCTCGAAGCTTCTGAAGAAAGTGTTACTTCCCTATTTAAAGAAACTGGTATATTAACACGATCCAAAAGCGAGAAACTTGGAATTTTTCCTTTCGAGTTCCCAATAGAATCACATCAAAAAAAGTTTCTGTATCTAGATCTAAGTCAGATACAAATGAAGTCATGTCATCTTTCCATTCAGTTACTTCCTCACATCCTCCTACTTAATCTACATCTTCTTATTCTTCCATTTCTTCTACTCAAACAATCAATACTATTAGAAGTAGTAATATTCCAGTTGTAAGTTCTACATCCATTTCTCCTAATTCTGGATCTGCGTCTGTATCTTCGCAAACTTCATATCAAATTATGGCTAATCGGCCTTGGAATAATCCTGGTGCTGTATTGATTGCAAATCCACATGCCCTTCCAGATCATCTAGAAAAATGGCTACCTAAATATAATCCAGATGATGGTCTCCCTGTTGAAGACCATATCAATATTTTTATGTTGGGCATGAATCTTAATGGAGTTTCTCATGAAGATATTGTAGTAATATTGTTACCTTATACCTTACAAGGATCTACAGGATCCTGGTACTTTTCACTTCCAACAGGATTTATTGCAGATTGGGCAACTTTTCAACAACTTTTTCTTGCAAAATTTGGAGATGATAGAACTGTTGCATCTTTAATCAATGCTCTCTCTAACCTGAAAACAAACTCAGGTGAAAGGATCAAATATTTCAACTCCAGATTTAATAAGTTATTAAACAAAATCCCAACCGCTTCCAAGCCTGTTGTTGATGTACAAATAGAGTGGTATATTTCTTCTTTGCCTTCTAATATAGCCATTTTTGTAGATAGAGCTAGTAAATCTAACCTTTTAGAAAACATGAAAGAAGCTCTCATTGTAGAGAAAATAATCTTAGCTTTGGAAAAACAATCAGAGATAGAAGACAGGAAATCAAAGAAAGTGACATTTAGTTAAGATTCCAAAAATAAAGTCTCAAAAGATCCATTCGATCTTGAAGGTCTTCAAAAAGTGTTAAAAACTATGTCAAATGACATGATTGAGATAAAGAGACAGGTTCTTGAAACATCAGTGCCTAAGAAATCATATCGCCCATTTAAGAAAAACTCCTCTTCACCATATCAGCCTCCAAATGTGATTTCAAATTATGAATCCAATCAAGATATTGAATATCCTTCACCATCTAAACAGGAACCAGAGTCTGAAGAATAAGTTGAACTGAATGGGTTATGGGACTTCATTCTCCCTATAGAAGAGGAAAGAGAAGTTATGCCTATGTCTACAAGAAGTAAATCTTCTTCTAATTCAACTATATCAAATCAGAAACAGAAATCTCTCCCCGCAAAGAAGAAAACAGTAGCCAAAAAATATAAAATTGTTCAGACAGATCCTATTTCACTAGATCCTCTTAAAAATTCCAAAACTTTAATAGTTTCAGATACAGTGGAATAAAATATAGTTGAACATATGAAAAATACCGAAGCAAAAATTTTATTACATGAAATGACCAAACTAAAACAATAGCAGAAAATTTTACTCAGAGAACTCAAGGCAATCCCTGTAGATCCTATACAACCACCTATTATAGCCCAAGCTTCTAAAGATATGGGAAAACCTTCAGCATCTTTAAACAAATTAAATCCCAATGATGTTGTTTTAATTGGTGATAGATCTATTTATCACACTCCTCCTTTACTTTTGACTTATGAGATTTTCAACAAAAATGTTCATAATTGTCTTATTGATTCAGGAGCTTCTTCAAACATCATGCCAAGAACGGTGTGCACAAAACTGAATGTCACTCCTAAAAAATCTTTTGTACATATAGTTCAATTAGATACAACAAAATTCAAGGTCATTGGAGAAATGTTGTCAGTATCCATTAGATTATCATCTAATCCAAAGGTACTACAAGTAATTGACATTTTGGTTGCAGATATCCCTGAATTTTATGGTCTTATTTTAAGCAAGGATTGGTCTGAAAAGTTACATGGATATTTCACTACCGATTGGTCACATATGTGGTTAACATACAATGGTAAACCAAATCAAATCAGATTTGATCGTGAAAAAATTATGAAACATACAGTCACTAAACTGAAGAAACAAATGAACCTGTAGCTTTCACTAATAATATTATTGGAAATTACTCAGCTGAATCATTTCTTGGATCGTTCAATGCCTAGGTTTCACCTTTTTCAATAAATACTACTATTTCTCAAATTGAAAACTTTTCTCAAACATACACTTCTAAATGTATTAATCTTAGCAATAAAATTTCAAAACATTCTTTGTTTTGGACTTTATACTTTTATGGTTCAAAATCAGAAGATGGTGCAGGAGAAGGTTGCATTTTAATCAATCCGCAAGGAGAGAAAAAAATGCTAGCTTTCAGACTCGAATTTCAATGGACGAATAATAAAGTTGAATATGAAACATTGATACAAGGTCTATACAAAGCTATTGGATTAAATGTTAAATATTTGTAGGTATATTGAGATTCTAAGATAATTGTTAGAAAAGTTAGAAACACAATTCATTGTATTTCTGGACATTTGAAACACTATCAAGATTTAGCTCAAAGCCTTACATCCCATTTTTTTGCATTCAATATCTCCACAGTTCCTAGATTACAAAATGCAAGTGTTGATTTACATGCTAATGTAGCATCTAAGCTTATACCATCTGAAGAATTTAGCCCAGACATATTTTCAATTGAGTTAATTTTTAGGCCTTCCATTCATGATAATGTAACAAATTGGAGAGTATTTAATAACGATGCAGATATAGTAAGCTTTCTTACATCAGACAGATCTTACGAGGGTCAAATCGTAGATGAACATGAACATGACTTACAGATTGAAAATAAACAAAATGCTAATCCAATTCCCAAATCTGTAGTCAAAATGGAAGATCTCTATGATTTGAAAGATAGGTTTAAGAAGATTACCAATTCAAAAACCCATAGTTCTACTTTAAAATTTGAATTGATTAATCTTGGAACACCAAAAAAATCTCAAAACATTAACCTAGGTCTTGGTTTAAAACCTGAAGAAAGGATGTCATTCCTTAAGTTGCTGAAGACATATAAAAATATCTTTGCATGGGATTATTCAGATCTCAAGACATATGATACTTCTATAATTCAGCATACCATACCTATGATCTCAGAGGACAAGCCCGTTCAACAAAAACTTAGAAAGATCCACCCAAAATTAGAAAGTAAGATTAAATCTAAATTAAACAAAATGCTTAAAGCCAAAATTATCTTTCCTGTTAGACATTCAAAATGGGTGTCAAACATGGTCCCAGTTAGGAAGAAGAATGGAGACATTAGGATTTGCATAGACTTTAGATATTTGAATAAAGCCTGCCAAAAGGATAATTTTCCTTTGCCTACCATGGAACAGATATTGCTATCAGTCGCAGGATCTGAATTGATGTCTTTTCTCGACGGATTTTTAGGATGCAATCAGATTATGGTACACCCAGATGATAGATTAAAGACAACATTCAAAACAAAGTGGGGAACATACACATACCAAAAAATTCCATTTGGGCTTATTAATGCTGGTGCTACATTTCTACATGCTATGGATATAGCTTTCAGAGGACTAATCAACAACTCAGTTGATATATACTTAAAGATGACATTACTATCTACACCAAGCATAGAAACAATCATGTTAATCACCTAAAACATATTTTTGAAAGATGTAAAAAATTCAGAATTTCCTTGAATCCTAAAAATGTTATTTTGCCTTACCATAAGGTAAATTATTAGGGTTCATTGTCTCCAAAAAAGGAATCCATATTGACCGTGATAGGATTCAGGAAATCGAAAAAATTTCTCTACCATACAATAAAAAAACAATGCAATCATTTTTAGGACAAATTAATTTTGTAAAAAGGTTTGTTCCTGATTTTTCCCAAATCATCTTACCCCTGAAAACAATTATCAAGAAAAATTCACTTTTTAAATGGGGAAAATATGAGAGAAATTCTTTTGAGTTGATTAAGAAAGCCATCATCGAAGCTCCTTCTTTAAAAACTCCCAATTTTCTTAAGCCATTTGTATTATACACATTCTCTTCTGATACGTCATACGTAGCAGTTTTGACACAGCTAAATGATCAAAACATTGAAGCACCTATTTCGTTTTTTAGTTCTAACCTTCAAGGTGGTGAGTTAAATTATTCAGTTGTGGAAAAACAAGATTTGGCTGTGTTTAAAGCCTTGAAACATTTTAGACCTTTTCTCCTAAAAACACATACTAAAATAATAGTACCTTACTCAGCAGTAAGGCAATTATTAATCCAACGAGAGGTAGGAGAGAAGGGAGCAAATTGGGTTACCACACTTCAAGAATATGATGTAGAGATACATCCTGCTAAAATTGCTAAAGGTAAAGGTCTTTGCAGGATGTTAACTGGAGCCTCTCATTTACCAACAAAATAAGATCAATCAAATGAAATACAACTGTCTGAGGTAAGCCTAAACGATTCTCAGTCACAATACGCTAATCTGAAATTTTACTTAAAAAATGGATATGCTCCATTATATCTAAATTACACAGTAAAGCGTGCTCTAAGGCTTAAAGAAAATCAATATCGACTCATAGATGATGTGTTATTTAGGAAGAATTATGATTATGTATTATTGAGATGTTTAGAGAAAACTGAAGCTGAAAAAGTAATGCAGGAATTACAAGATGGACTAGCTAGAGGTCATTTCGGAGGAAACACCACAGCTCATAAAATACTGCATGCCGGTTACTATTGGCCAACTCTATTTAAATATGCACATGAATATGCGAGAAAATGAAAAGTATGTCAAACCGTGGCAGGAAGAGAAAGGAAAGTAGCATTTCCACTACAACCAGTAAATATCCAACAACCATTCAAACAATGGGGGTTAGATATCATAGGTGAAATAACTCCAAAATCTTCTAAACAACATAAGTATATTCTAACTGCAACAGATTATTTCACAAAATGGGTAGAAGCTATCCCATTAAAGGTGGTTAATACACAAAATATTACAGACTTTATTGATCAGTTGATAATCACTAGGTTTGGTCTCCCATCAACTTTGATATTTGACAATGCATCTTACTTTTCTGGAAACGCTATGATATAATTTTTTTTGAAAAGGGGTTTTAAATTCAAATACTCAGCTAACTATTATTCGCAGGGTAATCGATTAGTTGAATCTACGAATAAAAACCTTATTAGAATCATAAAACGAACTATATAACAAAGGCACAAAAATTGGCACAAAGCACTATTATTTTCTCTTTGGGTAGATAGAATCACCCAGAAGGCCTCGATAGGTACTTCTCCATTTGTATTAGTTAATGGGAAAGAAGTAGTTCTACCCAAAAATATAACAATACCATCATTTGCTTTAGTGCATTTTATTGATGAAAATCCTTCTTCTTCCCTTCAACTTAGACAAGATCAAATTCTTAAAATGGAAGAACAGAGATAAAAATCCAAAGCTATACATACTCATCATCAAAAAATAGTTAAAGCCTCATTTGACACAGCATCTACCAGCCCAAAATATTTTGAAATTGGAGACCTTGTTTTGAAATGGGATAAGGCACATGAGGAAAAAGGTAAACATACCAAATTCCAAAGACTATGGCTTGGTCCATTTCAAATCATAGAAAAAATAGGCTTATATACCTTTTTGTTACAAGACTTATTAGGTAAGAAAGACTCCTTGCCTGTGAATGGTGAAATTCTTAAAAAATATTTCTCTTAGGAATCAAGCTTTAAATTTCATTTTACTTTAGGAAAATAAATGTTGAAAATAGCATCATTTTTGGTTGATTCAAAGTTTTAAAATTTCTGATAAATTTATTTGTTCTTTCGCTTCTATAAATAAGTAAAGTAAAAAGATAATTATAACTATGAGAATTGAGAAAACTTTATTTTTTTGAAATATTTTGAAATTTACTAAAGACATTTACTTTCTGAAAGGACACTTGATGTCATAAAATATAGATGTTATGTATCAATCAAGAAAGGAACCTTTAACTTAGCAAGGATTCTCTATGAAAAGGTATCTACCAACTCTACAATTATCATCCATAACTCTTAAGCGAGCTAATGATTTATCCCATCTGATAAAATTTCTTCTTCAAAATATAATTCGAAAAGAAAAGAAATATATACAATATACAAACTCAAAAGAAAATAAGTCTCATCACGATCTTGTTTATCATAATCATAGAGAAATAATCTAGACTGATATTACCAGTACTGCATACCATAACAGGGTAATAGCTAAATGATTATAAAAATCAAAATAAAAGGGGTCTCATCACGAGCCAACTTGTTCAGTCTAAATTACGATCAGTGAATGACATTGTCACTATCAAGTCACCAAACATGGACAATGACTTTGAGAATGTGTCAACCAAAAGAAATTCAATTATATTTTAAAAATTGAACTTTGAAATAAGAAATCAAATTTAGATGGGACTATGAATCATTATTGGTTAAAAGATAACTATGTCGAGGCTATAAACGTCTACTGGCAACAGTGGCTCTATTTGTGATAAAGGAGTAAAAACCTATGAAACCAATTTTTAGAGAACACCTATTTTATCTTTTTAAATCCGAGTACTGACTGATACAAACACCTATGTGTTATCACTGAAGGGGTTAAATAAGAAAAAAAAAGAGATAGGTAAATAGATTATATTCCGAAAAATCACTATTTAATTCATGAATCATACTATTCTTATTCTCATAAACTTTTCCTTGTTTTGAAAGTTTATAAATATCAAACAAACCAATCAAAGATATCTAGTTCTCCCAAGTGAATCGCCAATTTTTGTGCTATGCAACAACCCCCCCATTTTCATTTTAAAAATAGTTTAAAATTTGATAATATAAATAGGGACCCTTCTTAAAATGATTTTTTCATTTTGAATAAAAAATAAACTCCAAAACATTGTTGTTTTTTAAATATAAAACAAAAAAATTAATAAATTTCATTTCCATATATTTTCTATCACCTTATCGTGAATCGCATCCCGCATAATCTTTTCCCATTAAAAGTTAAGCACAAAACATGAAATCCCGATTTGTGATTTTGCGATTTTAACTTCTCAAGCGGCATCATAAATCGCACATCGTAGATATACATTTAAAACTTAAAACATTGCTTACCGATGCTCTGATGTTGCGATATCCCGATGAAGGCGATTTTGAAATTTCGCGATATCGCATAATGTAAAGCTTGTTAAAGAAATTTGCTTCACAAAATAGCTTCAAAAATGCACGATGTGACGGACTTGAGAAGGTTTAATGAAGGTTTTAATGTGAAAATAAATCATGTCAGAAATAATTAAACATGTTTCATCATCCCAATGCGAACAGTTATTGTTTTGTTACGACTAATTAATTGTACAACTGCTTCCTGGATCTTTTCTTTTAAAATAGTTCATTTCACTATATATTTCATCATTTTATCATTACTCTGTCTTAAATAGGGATTTTTCCTCAAGATATGTCCATACGCAAAGTGATGTAGAAACACGGAAAACAAGCTTTTGCGGAATTTGAATGTACAGAAATGTCGTCCGCATTCACAGATATTGTTTGCACTGCAAATAGAGGTACTACAACATGGCCATCTATACTATCCTCGAAGATGAAAAACCTGAGGTAACGGAGGTCAAGGCAACTGTTGATGATGCAAGGCCCTCAGATTTACAGTTTAAAGATGTTGCATGCACATTCCTTCACAGAATAGCAGCAAGGGCCATGCTTTTACCATATACTGATATGATAGTATGGGTGGTTGAGAATTCAACAATTGAAGGCATACAATTCAGAACCATTAAGAATGAAATCTTTGGCTCTTTTAGAGCCGAAAATTTGAAAGTCATGTACAAACTGCCTAACCAACAAGACATCTATGACAACCAGTTTGTCAAAAAATTTGCAAAGGATAATGAAAACCCTTTCAAAATGATTCAAGGTTGGAGGAAAATGGATAACAAGTTTAAACATGATAAATCATGTATGTATCCTATTGCTTCACTTGCAAATCCCTACAATTTTTCAGGATCAATGCTGTGTAGATTATATCGTCTCCTATATAACACCAAGTTCTCTATTAATTGGGTTCCCTTGATTGACTCCTGTGTTAATTCTCACATCATGAATTGGGAAACCATTCTTTCCGAAAACCTAGCCAAAGATATTACTGAATATAGCTAGGCAAGAGCTATTTCTTCCAAAATCTTCCCCTAATCTTTCATGAGCGCATATGTTTTCAATGTCATTTATTTCTCCACCAGCTTTCCAACTATGGGTTGGAAATGGAATCCCGAGGACCCTACCCCTATTCATTTAAGTCATAAACAGATATGGAACATGATTTTGTACCACACTTCCACAGATTATGTTATGGGTTTGTATTACCATTACATCAGTTAATGTTTGATAGAGAGAGCCCTAGGTTCACTAAGGAAGCCCTCACAGATCTCCAAATGATAGGAAGATGTTTCATTGAAGAATAATTTTCATACATCAGAGTATTTGGAAGCTCCACTCCTCCACATGTGCTTCATTTTTATGTTTCAGATAAACTAATGGAAAGAGAAGTGGCCTACCAAACTATTGGCAATGGACTCACTAAAACTCTAAAAGATATGAAAAAATCTTTATGGCCAATTTTTCCAATTCAGTGTGGTTCATTATCCCTTGTGAATTTCAATAATGTGTCGAAATAATGCCAGAATATTAAGCTTTTGAAGCTCCTTGTTCTACCTCCAAGGCAATTCGACCTACAACAGATCGCTTATAAATTTACTCAGTCAGTCAAAATCAGACTTGTCATCCACACAGATGATAGATTTGAAGACATTTTGCAATCCGTTGAAAATTTTGAAGAAGTTCAAAACTTTGTCAGATTGAATCTAAACACAGAGGAATTACAAAGATTCCATGAGTATAGAGAGCAAAGACTTAAGCGTATTCCACAAAATATCATGATTACTAGTTATATGACTGACCCAAGCAAGGTGACCAGAACAGAAGAATCAGACCCACAGAATCAAAATGAGCTAGATAAATTATAGACTTCATTTAGTAATACATTGATGGATACCCCCGAGGGATCATCCACACAGAAAAACACAATATTTTAGACCCCCCAGGGTCAGATAGTTTCAGCAAAAGAAACCACCAAAAGTCCTGGGACAAGCTCCCAAGATGCAAAAGTTATCCCTACGATTCCTACTGCTGAAATAATTCTAAAGGTAACTAATATCCCTCCACTGGATGTATTCTATATCCCTCTTCATAAATCTGTAGTCAGGAAATAGAGAAAGAGAAAAAGGATTGAAACACCCCCAGGTAATGAGATCATGGAAGTTGTATGGAAAGACACCCCGTCAAACCCAATCGACAACCTAACTTGACTATCACAATTTGCAGGAGCATGTACTACTGCAACAATGGACAAAGCAGCCGAAGTATCCATTTTGGTTCAAGAGAAAGATGATAAAATAATTCAACTACAACAACAAGTGGATGAAGAAAGGAACAATTTGAATCAAAAGGTCGAGCAGCAAATCTTTAAATTACAACAAGATATGGAAGTACTTAAGATAAGTCATGAAAATGACTTATCCAGCAAAGACACACTGGTTAAATATTTGAGAGAAAATCTTATAAAGTATGAAGGCATTCCTACTACAGAGGAATTCATTAAAGAAGCATTGGCATTAAATGCCCTACTCTCAAAACAACAGTACTTGTTTGTCTTACAAATCTCAGACATAGTTCCACATTTGGAAATCAGTGAACAATTGACTAATACCGTCATTGATCAGAGAAATTAGTTTAATGAACTCAATACCAAAATTTCTGACTATATTGAATGGCAGGATTCAGAGGAAGGGAGAAGATCAAATCTCCCAAAGATCAAATAAACTTATAAAGTTATTCTCTTTACTGACTGGGATACACAGGTAAAACTATCTTTCATGAATTACGTATGAAATCAATTATTTTTGTTTGAAGTATTAGTTGCACTATTGTACGATATCATAATAGAAATTGATTTGTTTTATATATGATCATCAGAATATATGCGATATGTTTCACATCTTCCTCTAATTAACTATTTTCTCAAAAGAATTATCTTACAAAAGTATTAATTCTATTAAGTCTGTGATTGATCTAAATCATCACAGACTGAATAGACATCATTTTAGATCGCATAAAATCAACATTTTTCTGGGTTATATTAGATCAGATTTAATTCAAAGTTTTGCATCTTAGAATAAAGTTTTTTTAGTTTTTAGTTATTCTCCTTGCAAATCATTTGAAGTAAAACCACCAATCATATAAAACCAAAAACTAGGAAACTGGTCCCATTATCCCTAGTCAGAGCCACTATCCCAAACGGAAAAGGAGCTGCTTTAAGGTCGGAACCTGGTGGTTATCCCCCTTGTTGTTGCCACAGATTTCTGAGGTGTCAACATATCACTCCTAAAAAAGCTAAACCACAACCATTAATTTTCAACTAGGGTAGTTATTTTTATTTCAAAGGTGTTTACACTATTTGTGTCGATACATGAACAGTCATGTAAAATGGAAAAGATGTTGTTGAACACACTTTTAGGGATTAAAGCACTCTTGCAGAATGGGAACACAGACTTGTAAAAATTAAAAGATACACTACATGAATGAAACTTCACTCAACAAGGAATGAATCCACACTTCATAATAACTTCAAAATAAAGATAGGTGTGCCATACGATATTAGCTAATGATGCAATGACAATTGATAAAACGAAATTTATTAACCTATGTAATAACACACAATAAATATGAAAATAGAAGTGTAACTATCCCACAATGAAACGTGTGCAATAGTAATAATAAATTCACACTAACATGTAAAGAAAACAAATATCCTACCAATACTACAATCCCCGCTAAAGAGGAGGGTCCTTCCTCCCTAGCAGGGCGCAGGAATAAAAAAAATTACTTAAGAATTCAACACAGAAATTGCAGTAACATCACCCGATATATGCTTGTATTAAAATAATTTAAGAGTACATGATCAAAATGTCGGTATGATCTATGTTATGGCATCCCCTTCTCATGAGACTAAGTTCTTTTATAAAGTCTTTACAAAGCCCGAAAATTATGGAACGAATCAGTCATGAGAATCTTGTGATTTTCATGTTGATTAAGCTAACATAAATAGTAATAAGATAGAAATTGTTACAAACTACTTTTAATTAAAGATCTGTAATGGTTACACCACTCTTGTTTATACGTGATTATAACTGCTCATGTTTTCTTAACTATCAGCACAAGATTACTTCAAGCGGCCTTTGACAACTATCTTCAAAAATGGTGGTTGCATCCTTGACAACTCGCGGTGTAACAACCGTATTTATGGTGTAACAATAGGAAATAGCAAACCCGGGGTGTAACAATAAGTAACAATAAGAACTATTCACCCAAGGCCATCCATAATTATGGCAACACCTAAAATAAAAACATCCAAAAGAACTCTTCCACATATACCCTGGTTAGTCATCTCCAAAAAAACATTGTTTCATTCAATACTTAGTATAAAATAGCATAATAATATGTCAGAGAAAAAGGTTGCTTCTGAACTAGAGGGAGTGGCATTGTGCTAGGGAATTTGTAGGTTTAATGAGGGAAAATGGCCAAAAATGGGGAAAACGATGCCTAAAATATCCTCAAATATTGCACCCAACAGTATGGTCATGATAGGACCATATAATTTTCTTTTTTTCTCCTCTAATATCCCACTTGTTTACTTTGCTCAACTATGTAACATTAATCAATATAAAAAGAATGCCACTCCTAGCTTTTCTAGCAACCTAATATTTAACAATTTATGATAGTTGTCTAGGGTTAAGGTTAGTGTTTGTTCATACCTAAACTATCAATTAAGGTTAGTATTTTAGACCCTCCATAATATTCTTGAAAGTCCATATGTAAACCATGTTTGATTGTTAGGAAAATTCACATTTGCTAAAAAATTTCTAGCAATCAATGATTTTTTAAGGTCTTTAATCCCTGTTTGAGATGTGATATATGCTCTTCTCCAGTGCAGCTTGAAATCAATATATGATCAAAGACACATAATTACAAATGAGTCTAGAAAATTACATAATACATCATTTATCAAATAGACATATGCCAATAGTGCATTATGTAAACCTTTATCTTGAAGGCAGTCTTCCAAATGACTTATTTTATTCATACCTAGAGGTATCCCAAGTTGAGATCCAACTTGGTAAAGTATTTATCATGTCGTGGATATTCTACCAAGTCATTGAACCTAGGAAAAGAGTATTGATTCTTGATGGTAATCTTATTAAGAGCTTTGTAGTTGATACACATTCGTTTTTTCGGTGTCTTCTTCTTTTACTCATACCTAGTAGTATCCCAAGTTGAGATCCAACTTGGTCAAGTATTTATCTTGTCGTAGTTGTAGTTTCTCTATCAAGTCATCAACCCGAGGAAAAAATTATTGATTCTTGAGCGTAATATTATTAATATATTTGCATTCAACATGCAATCTTCCAGTCCCATAATTATTTGTAATTATAATGATAAATGCACCATAAAATGAAGTAATTCAGTTAACATATGTCAATTACTATATGCTTTAATAGTTGTTGCAACGATTTCTTCACTTTATGGGTTGGGTTGTTTATATAGTCCCATATTTGGCAATGGGGGCTCTAAAATGAATATCACATGCTCCATTTCCATCTTAGGTAGTAACCTAATTGCTTTGAAACTACAAACAAGAGTGAAATTCTTTTGGAGAAATTTTCCGCCATTGATTTGGATTTTTAATCTTGTGTTTTTTTATAATATTAGATCTTTACCTCTATCGTATATTTTGTTAGTTTCACTTAATTTAATGATTATAATGTCCACACCATTTTGGAAAATGAAACTAGGACCTCAAGCAATGTATATATCTTAGATGAAGTCAAAGAAAAATGTTGTATGGGGAAATTGGATGAAAGTTGGTTATGGCATAGAAGGATGGTTCATATCAATTTTTACCATCTCGTAAAACTCAACAAAGAATAAGTAGTAAAATACATGCAAAAAATATAAAAACCAAGTGATCCTAGTTACAAGCCATGTTAGCTTTGGAAGCAGAGTAGAGTCAAATTCAATATAAAGGAGTAATTATCAACCAAGCCATTAGAACTTGTTCATATAGGCCTTTGTGGGACTAATAAAACACAAACATTAATAGGTGAAAGATACTTTATGGTTCTAATTGATGATTATACGAGAATGACATGGATTGCTTTCCTTAAGGATAATTTGAAGCTTTTGAGAATTTCAAAACATTCAAAACTCTGGTTCAGAATGAAGCTAGTCTAAAGAAGAAATTTTTGAATTAGATAGAGGAAGAGAATTTATTGTTGATGAATTCAATGAATTCTACGAAAAACTTGGAATTAGAAAACATCTTTCAGTGGAAAGTACTCCACAATAGAATGGTATTGTTGAAACAAAGAATGAAATTGTACAAGTGATGGCAAGAATTATACTTAATGAAGAAAAATTTCCAAACACCTTCTGGGGAGTAGTTAATACAAAAATTTACATTCTAAATGGAGCTTAAAAACGAGTAAATAGTAGTAAGCCTCCCTATAGATGATGCAAATACATGCCTACTTCATTCAAACATTTCAAAGGTTTTGGAAGCAAGTGTTACATCAAGATAAATGAAGAAAATTTAGGAAAAATTGCTTCTAGAGAAGATGAAGGAATCTTCCTTAGTTATTCATCTAGGAGCAAGAGATACAAATGTTACAACAAAATAATACACAAGATAGTAGAGAGAAATGATGTAAAAATAGATGAAGCCTTACCTCAAAAGGAAAAACCACAAGAAAATTAAGATACATAGGAGATAATCAATAGATATCATGAGGAAGAAGAAAAATAAGAGGAAGAACTAAATAAACAAGAGGAATAGGAGGAGATATTTAACTTCAACATGCAAAGACTTTGTCCAAGTATGTTGAGTAAAATCATCCAGAAAATCATTTTTTTTGTGATAAATATTCAAGGGTTCATATTAGAAGGAGACTAATAAGCACACCAAAGCATGCAAAATTTACCTTGTTCCCCAAAATAGAACATAAGAATTTTACAAAACCCAATAAACATGAGCATTGGGTCAATGGTATGGAGGAAGAGATAAATTTGATTTAGAAAAATGAAACATGGGAAATTGTGCCTAGACCAAAAGATAAGAATGTAGTTGACACTAAGTGGGTCTTCATGAATAAATTCAATGTGGATGGACATGTAATGAGAAATAAGGTTAGATTAGTTTTCAAAGTATATGCATAAGAGGAATGTGTTAAATTTGAAGAAAAATTTTCTCCACTTGCTAGGCTAGAAGCGATTAGAATGTTTTTTCCATTTGCATGTTTTAAAAAATTCAAGGTTTATCAAATGGATTTCAAGTCAGTTTTCCTAATAATGGAAACTTAGAGGAAGAGGTATATGTTGAACAACCATAGGGATTTCACCTGTCAGAGAATGAATACTATGTATTCACATTAAATAAATATCTTTATGGACTAAATCAATCCCTCGGGGCTTGGTAATCAAGACTTGATAGATATTTACAATAATAAGGATCTCAAAGAGGAGTAGTAGATAACAACCTATACATCAAAACATATAATGAAAACATATTAATCATTGTTGACTATGTGGATGATATCATTTCTAGAAGTGATGCTAACACAATGAGCCAAAGGTTTTCTACATAAATGTTGTTGAAATTCAACAAGAAAATGCACCACATACTAGTGTGGGATTCTAGGTCACACATGAGTGAGGAATTTAGTGACACATTAGTGCTAACGTGGGCATCCAATTTTTAAATAAATTGGAAAATAAATTGTAATCTTATCTCATAACAACTTGTAATTGTTAACTAAGTGTGATAGACTTAGTTAGCTCAAGAATTTCGAGTTGAGGGTCAAAGGATAGGCATGTAGAGTGATTCTATTATTTACAGGGTCCAGTTGTAGTTGTAGCACTAGTGTTGTGTGAGTGCAATCAATGAACTCAAATTAATTGAGTTAAAATCAATTTAACTAGTTCTAACTGAATGATGAGCTAGTGGAATATCAAGTGAATTAAAATAGATTTAATTCACAAGTATTGATCTACCAAGTAATTGATCATTCAATATTAATAGTTGCATGCATGTCAATTCTGATGACGACCTAGTTGAGACAAAGGTTAAAGGAAAGTAAACTATCAGTCGTATTATTAGTGAACTGCCCAGGTGCAGTTATAAAGCCATGGGAAGCCCATGATGGATTTTGTAGTTAAGGAAGGTTATAATTTATTTTTCATAGGGATTGTATGAGTAAGGAAGGCTGAAGGTGGGTAGGAAAATGGCTATGTATTGGTCCAATTTTGCCTAGATCAGTGTGAGACAATTCTTAGAGTATATAAGGTTGTGGTGAGCACACATGAATTGTATTGTTTCATGTTTCCTTGGTTGATTATACAATAAAGATAGACAGGTTTTGAGCAGTTTCTTTCCCCAGGAAAATATTGTGTTGTGTGATTGGTTTGATTCTTTCTCTTACTCGCATGTGATTGAGCAATCATGATTTATATTCCACAAATATTGTATAAGGATTCAATATCTTGTTTTAGTACATTACATCATCAAATTTAATCCATTGGTGTAATTTATACATGGTATCAAAGGGCCAGGAATAACAATAGTGGAGAATAAATTGAGTTTTTGTTGAACAATATTCAAATTTGCAGATACTTTCTTTGGAGCTAGAAGCGGATCAAGATGTCTTTCAATGGCTTGAGACTCGAATATGCACTTGAGGGCAGTTCAAATTATATTGCATGGAAGGACGGGATGGAGGTAGTGTTGGAGGACAATGGGTTGAAGGAATATTGTATAAGGATTCAGTATCTTGTTTTAGTACATTACATCATCAGATTGAATCCATTGGTGTAATTTATACATGGTATCAGAGGGCCAAGAATAACAATAATGGAGAATAAATTGAGTTTTGTTGAACAATATTCAAATTTGCAGATACTTTCTTTGGAGCTAGAAGCGGATCAAGATGTCTTTCAATTGCTTGAGACTCGAATATGCACTTGAGGGCAGTTCAAATTATATTGCATGGAAGGACAGGATGGAGGTAGTGTTGGAGGAAAATGGGTTGAAGGATTCAGTATCTTGTTTTAGTACATTACATCATCAGATTGAATCCATTGGTGTAATTTATACATGGTATCAGAGGGACAGGAATAACAATAATGGAGAATAAATTGAGTTTTTGTTGAACAATATTCAAATTTGCAGATACTTTCTTTGGAGATAGAAGCGGATCAAGATGTCTTTCAATGGCTTGAGACTCGAACATGCACTTGAGGGAAATTTGAATTATATCTCATGGAAGGACGGGATGGAGGCAGTGTTGGAGAACAATGGGTTGAAGGAATTCATAGATATTGATATTATCAAGCCCACAGCAGTAGGTGCCCAACTTCTTGATGCATGCCAAAAGAAGGTATCAAAGGCGAGAAGGATCTTGTTAGAGGGAGTTCGAGATCATATTGTCTCGAGTATCCATGGGAAGGAAACTCCATATGTTATATGGAAAGCCTTGTGATCTACAAACTTTAAAGAAAATAATGCATAGAAAATTAAGCTCAAGGACAAGCGCAGGAAAATAAAAATGGAGAAGGGTGACACAATCCAAAAATACTTGACCAAGTTCACTCAATGTCGAGATGAGCTTGGAAGTGTAGGGATTACTGTAGTTTATGATGAATTTCTGATCCTACCACTTTTAGGCCTTCCCAAGAGCTGGCATAGTTACTAGCAATCTGTGAATGGGAGGGAGAAGTTACCAGATTGAGAGAGACTGTGGTAAAATTTGGTAGAAGAAGGGTTTCAGTGGAATACTAGGGATGGATCCTCATCAAGATTGATGATGAGGAAAATTGTGCCTTGGATGGTAAGGAAAATAAGGGGAAGGGGAAGAAGTCCCATTCCAAATGCAGGAAGGCCGATGAAAGAAGAGGAAATAAGTATGACATGTCAGAGAAACGTTTCTTGTCATGATCATAAGACAGTATGCACAAATTGTCCACAAAGAAGAAGAACACCGCCAAAGAGAAAGGCTGGGAGTTGCTATGGGTGAAGCTTTTGCCTCACAATTTGAGTTGGACTTATCTCTCATCGCATGCATGGTGTCAACTATGATGGGATCTATGTGGTACTTGGATAGTGGAGCATCTTTCCACATGACGGGAAACAAAGAACTCTTTAGTAGCTTGGAGGAGAAGGATCTTCAGATGCACATCGAGATGGGTGATGACGGGAGGTATAGCGCTACCGGATTGGTACAATTAATTTCCAGAGACAATCAGGTAAGCCTTTCATATTAAAAGATTCCATGCATGTACCAGGCTATTTAATAATTTAGTTTCATTTGCTATGTTGGAGGGTCTTGCATATGATGTGGTTTTCAGTGAAGGAAAGGTGTTCCTTCGTCACAAGGCCACAAGATAGGTAAAGAATATTGGGGTTCGTGTGAATAACATCTACAAACTTGATGTAAATGGTTGCACAACATTGAGCAGTAAAGCAGGGAAGGTGGTGAGTCGGGATACAGGTGAGTTATGTCACAAGATATTGGGCCATCTACACCATAGTTCTTTGAGGATCATGCAACAGATTTCTACAAGTCTTCCAAAGGGTACTCTTACGCAGATAGACACATGCAAGGGATGTACCATGGGGAATTATACTAAAGCCATTTTTCATGAGTAGGAGAATCGAGCAGCGGCAATCCTTGAGAGAGTTCACTCATACGTGTGTGGACCATTCTCAACAATGCTTCCACAGTAAAGCACAAGCATTATGTGATTTTTGTTGATGATTTTTCTAGAAAGTGTTGGATCTTATTTTTGTAGAAGAAAGATCAGATGTTCTCCAAGTTTGGTGAATTCAAAGCATTGGTAGAGAAATATGCAAGGAAGAAGGTAAAGGCTCTAAGGAGCGACAATGGTGGTGAGTATATCTCTAATGAATTCAAGAAATTATGTGCCAAAGAAGGAATTTATAGAGAATTGATTGCACCTCATAAGCCACAACAGAATGGGGTTGCAGAAAGAAAGAACAGAAAAATTGTGGGAGCAGCACAAGCTATGTTACATGATCAGGGCCTACCATTCCATCTATGGGCAGAGGCATGCAACAAAGTGGTATTTGTGCAAAAATATAGTCCTCATCTGATACTTGGCATGAGTACACCAGAGGAGGCTTTTTCAGGTAAGAAACTAGATGATTCATATTTTAATTTTTTTGGCTCATCTATCTATTTCCATGTGACCAAAGATGCCAGGAAGAAGATAGAACCAACAGCAGAGGTTGGGATATTTATGGGGTACACTGATACTCCCCACAACTATCAGGTGTATTTTTCGACTAACAGGATGACAATTGTAAGGAGAGATGTTAAATTTGATGAGGAGAAAGTGTAATATTCCAAAATTTGCATGCAACAAATTGGAATATTAATTTTTGTTGATTCCACCTAGGAGTTGAATAAATGGGTAAGGAAGCCCATGCATAGTAAAAAAATGAATAAAAACCATCATAAGGTGGAAGAGGATCATTCTAGTGGCTGGATTTTGTACTTTCCATGTATGAATAGGAAGAGAATCATGTTGATTCAGTCAAGTTTGACTTAGTTAGCAACATTCATGAGGAGGAATAGATCATCCATGCAAATAGCTCAATGTGAACAAGGATCAATCTAAAAAGGCATATGAGAGCTAGATTGAAGTCACTTGAGTGTGAAAAAGGATGAAGCAAGTTGAAGAGGTCAAGTTTGACCAAAGCAAACAACGCAGTTAGAGGAGTGGCCTTGATGGAGACACAACACAGTTTTGGAGGGAGATGGATCATGTGATGTTGGAAACCCTAATGGGTGGGACCCAAGATCAGGAGGATCACAAAGTTTATAAGGAAGAGGATGGCAGCCATTTGGGGTTAGCTTGCATATTATCATTTTGTCTGTTTAGACTATTTGGCATCCTCTTTTTGTTTAGTAGAGTTGCAGTGTTGTTTAGCACAAGGATCTCCTGTTTAGGAATCCTTCTCCTTCCTTGAGAGATCTCTTAGAGGAGAATTGTAATTCAGTTTCCACATTCAGGCTTGTGGCCAAGAATCCTCCTTCATCTACAACGTTATTCCTGTAGCAGGAAACATTGTGTTGCAGGGTGTTGCAGTCGAAAGTCTCCAACACCACTTTCTGAGCTTATCTTTCAGAGGAGGGAGCTTCCATTTCTTTTCAAGATATTTAAAGGAGGTTTATGAGCATATTGGACATCTTGGCATGTGACCAAACCATTTCTCATCTTCTATAGTGCATTTATTTGCAGAAACTGCGTCCTTTTGCTAAGTGTTGCAGTAGCAGGGTTTGATCCCTTGCTTGTGGGCTTATTCCTTGGAGGAAGGGCCAACCCTTCTCCCGGAAAGCCTTGTATATCATTATTCTTCTGTTATTTGTATATTTCAGCCACATATATTCAGAGCTACAGTAAAACTATGTTTTCCAGGTCTAGATCTGCAGATATGCTATTTTGTACTAGTGCTCTCATGAAACCCTTGTCGGGTTATCTCTTTGATGTATAAAAGGAGTTGAATCTCCATTTTTCTCCATAATTTGATGTAATAAAATCTAGATCTAATGTTTATACCATATTTTATCTAAAACCTTTAGAAAATCATGTTGTATATGCTTCAGTAATTTTATGTTGAGTTAAGTCAGGGGATTTGGGCCTTTTAAGCCATATCAGGACCGGGAGATCTGTTTAACTTAGCTAGAGTGATTTGTTTTTGCTCAAATTTGGTATGTGAGTCCCAAATGACATTAGATAAGGGATCCCACCATATTTTTCCCTTATTTTTATGTAGATCCCTGGAAATAACGTTTTTGGGGCTTATTCTGCTACTTTTCCCCGTCTTTTGGATCATAAATCAGAATATAAGTTGTTGTTGTAGCTCCAATTGATGTCTATGTGTTTCTTACACCTATTTTAAGCTTATTCATCATTGAAATACCATTATTGTCCTTATGTATTGGTGCATCCCTATTTTGGGATATCACAGTGGTATCAGAGCATACTGCTTTTCCCCTTTGGGATATTACAGTGGTATCAAGGCATAGTCTTAGCTCAGCCTGTGAGTTCCAGATATCAGAGTAATAAAGAGAAGAATCAAATATCAAAATTATGGAGAGGATGAGATTACTCTCATCAATTTTCAGATCTAAGAAGAGCCTCTTCAAGGAGGTTAAACAGATGGGAGAAGAAAGATGCAATGCAACTCCAAGAGGGTTTCAAGAAGAAGAAAACTGCAGTGATACCTCTAGATGGTTTCAAGAGAAATAAGAAGACCCATGCACTTCCTATTCTAATATAGGGAGTGAAGATCAAGAAGACCACTTATAACATGAGATCCTGAGTGGATATGGTAGAGTACAAGTGTCAACCTAGAGCTTTCAAAGAGACTCTAGATCTTACTCCGTTTATTCAACTGAAAGAAGAGAAGAGGCCATACAGCAATAGAATGATAAGGGGCAATAGGTTTCTATTGTCTACCTTCGATGGATCACCCTTATGTTCAGTAGAATCTTGGGTGATGAAGCTAGAGGCATACTTCCTACTACATCCAGTAGTAGAAAGAGAGGTTGTGGAGATCTCAGCACTGCACTTGGAGGGCAAGGCAAGAAATTGGTGGTTCAGTCATGTGAGTCATGCAAGAGTGTCTACTTTTGTAGAATTCACTCATAAGGTGATCAAGATGTTTAACTGTAGAAGATCAGAGAAGGAGGATTCCTCGCCACCACTTGAGGAGTCTTGTACTAGCGTTGTTTCAATCATAGAGGAGCAACCATCTACATTAGCAGTTGGGGCAGCCAACACATGGGAGGGAGTAACTTTTGTAGCCACACAAAATGTTACCAAGACTCACCAATGTATGCATGAATTTCCATTTTCTATCATTTCAGAAAATCTTATTGGAAGCCTTGGAAATTTGTCTTTATATGACCAAGGGTCAAATCACACTACTAATCTAGAGCAGCAGGATTGTACTACGTTGTGCAAGCTTGAATGGTTCAAGGAGGAGATGAACCATAATCCTCATGCATCTTTGTTGAGTTGCACACAACCCTTGAGGTTGGTGTGTGAACTTTTGGAGGATGAAATGAACCATGCCCACAATACTCCTATGAAAAACCACAGGTTCATCTTTGAATTGGAGTATGGAGTAGCCACCACACCATTGGAGAAATTATCATCACTGCAAATCAATGACAGTAAGGAGGCTTTGCCTTCATCACATTTGGATCTTAATAGATTCAAGATGGTCATGGGGATGAGATATTTTCTAGGAGATCTCCAAGGAGTTGCATTTCAACATCCCATGAAATGCAAAGAGAAGGAACTGATTTGGGAGAATGGTGGCCATCATTGGAGGAGTGACAAGATGGAGGATAGAAGAAGACATCCACAAGTGGTTGAGTGGATGTGGGTGGAGAGCAAGAGGTTGGTGAACCATTTGCAAATCTATGACATAGGGCAGTAGGAGGCAAATATGCGTTGGCTACTCTTGAGAGAGTTTGGCCATCATGAAGCATATCCTTTTTCTAAGGGTATGAGGGTGAAAGGCACTTGGCAGGGCACTAGCATCATATGGAAGCATAGAGGTTGGGTGTATTATGTTGATTTGATCTTCTTCATATCAATCAACATATTTTTATCTCATGACTTGTATGATGGAGGTGTGAGAGGGCAGCAAGAGTCATTATTGTTGTGCCTTCTCTTGGGAGAGTATGGGCAGAGGCTTTTCCATACTCCTCATGATATTTTATTAGGAAGGAATGGCACAATCAAGGTGCAAAGAGGCTACCCTTCATCATTGAAGGAAGAGGAGGAGCTTCCACATAGGAAGAAGATCTTCTCACATAGTAGCATGATGGTGGATGGCTTTGGCATGTGGGATGTCAAAGGAAGAAGTCATGGAGTGACTAGAGCCTTATCATTAAGGCCTATAACGATGTCACTTGGGAGTATGTTCTTATTGATGGAGTGTTCCAAGAAGAGTATGTATCCCTTCTTTTTGCAAATTTTTATGAGAATATTCTCATGGGAAGACTCATTCATGGAACTCACCTTCAGCCTACTCACTATTTATGGTAAGAAATGCATTTCTGTACTTTTTGATTGTTCCATTGAGTATTTGCATCTTTTTTCCATCTATACATAGTGCATTGCTCCACAAAAGAGCAAGATTATTTTTGGGTTATATGGTCACTTTAGGGCCAATCTTTGTAATAATGATAACCCATTTCTACATGACTTTTGGCAAGTGTATTTTTGTTTTGATCATGTACAAATGATATATATTTCTGCTTACTACCTTATAGTAGATGAGCAAACATACACAGTTGGTAGTTCATTGGACAACAACTTGCCACATTATATTCTAAATCAGCAGTTAGAAAGACTGCGCTGTATCCACCAGAGAAGCCATGTGTATCATCCTCACTTGCACACAACCTTTAGCAACTTTCTGATTTGGATGGCATATGGTAGTGATGTGTCATTCACTTTGAATGGAATGGTTTGGGCTAGCATGATCCATAACTTTGGAGAGAGGATATTTGAAGATCCAATCTTTTTCTTGCCACTTGAGGGAAACTTGTTTGCAGCCCATGATCAACATGCACTCTACACTTATCATGAGTGGAGAGAAAGACAGTGTGGGGTAGGCCATCTTGTCTACCATGTTTAGTTATTCAACCCACCTACATTGCAAGAGCCAAAGGTGGAAGAGATTCTCATGAGTTACCATTCTGGAGGGTGACTCATTTTGTATGGTCGAGAGCTTGGGGATGGGGAATTCAAATGGGGATGGTGAATCCCAATCTATATCAGCCCACATGCCTCAAGAGTACCTTTAGACAACCCATTGTTGCCTCCATGGACATTTCTTTGTTAGAGGATGATAGCTATTTGGGATGTTCACCAAAAGCTAGCTTACACACTTGGGAGGGGCAACTTGGAGATGCATTGATGATACAACATCTTGATCTTTGGAGGATCTTATCATATGAGGATGCTACAAGGGAAGAAGAGGAGTTTCTTTAGTTCTATCCTTGCAGTTGCTTGAGGACAAGCAACATTTGGGAGGGGAGGACTGTAATATTCCAAAATTTGCATGCAGCAAATTGGAATATTATTTTTTGCTAATTTCACCTAGGAGTTGAATAAATGGGTAAGGAGGCCCATGCAGAATAAAAACATGAATAAAACCCATCATAAGGTGGAAGGGGATCATTCTAGTGGCTGGATTTTGTACTTTCCATGTATGAACAGGAAGAGAATCATGTTGATTCAGTCAAGTTTGACTTAGTCAACAACATTCATGAGGAGGAATAGATCATCCATGCAAATAGATCAATGTGAGCAAGGATCAATCTAAAAAGGCATATGAGAGCTAGATTGAAGTCACTTGAGTGTGAAAAAGGATGAAGCAAGTTAAAGAGGTCAAGTTTGACTGAAGCAAACATCGCAATTAGAGGAGTGGCCTTGATGGAGACACAACGCAGTTTTGAAGGGAGATGGATCATGTGATGTTAGAAACCCTAATGGGTGGGACCCAAGATGAGGAGGCTCACAAAAGGAAGAGGATGGCAGCCATTTGGGGTTAGCTTGCATATTATCATTTTGTCTATTTAGACTATTTGGCATCCTCTTGCTGTTTAACAGTGTTGCAGTTTTGTTTAGCACAAGGATCTCCTGTTTAGGAATCCTTCTCCTTCCTTGAGAGATATCTTGTAGGAGAATTTTACTTCAGTTTCCACATTCAAGCTTGAGGCCAAGAATCCTCCTTCAACTACAACATTATTCCTATAGCAGGAAACATTGTGTTGCAGGGTGTTGCAGTGGAAAGTCTCCAACACCACTTTCTGAGCTTAGCTTTCAGAGGAGGGAGCTTCCCTTTCTTTGCAAGATCTGTAAAGGAGGTTTCTGAGCATATTGGACATCTTGGCACGTGTCCAAACCATTTATCATCTTCTATAGCGCATTTATTTTCAAAAGCTGCGTCCTTTTTCTAAGTGCTGCAGTATCAAGGTTTGATCCCTTGCTTGTGGGCTTATTCCTTGGAGGAAGGGCCAACCCTTCTCCCGGAAATCCTTGTATATCATTCTTCTTCTGTTATTTGTATATTTCAGCCACATATATTCAGAGCTACAGGAAAACTACGTTTTCCAGATCTAGATCTGCATATCTGCTATTTTGTACTTGTGCTCTCATGAAACCCTTGTCGGGTTATCTCTTTGATGTATAAAAGGAGCTGAATCTCAATTTTTCTCCATAATTTGATGTAATAAAATATAGATATGATTTTTATACCATATTGTATCTAAAACCTTCAAAAAACCACACTGTATATGCTTCAGTAATTTTCTGTTGAGTTAAGTCATGGGATTTGGGCCTTTTAATCCATATTGGGACCGGGAGATCTGTTTAACTTAGCTAGAGTGATTTTGTTTTGCTCAAATTTGGTATGTGAGTCCCACATGACATAAAATAAGGGATCCCACCATAATTTTCCCTTATTTTTACGCATATATCTGGAAATAACATTTTTGGGGATTATTCTACTGCTTTTCCCCATCTTTTGGATCATAAATTAGAATATAAGTTGCTGTTGTAGCTCCAATTGATGTCTATGTGTTTCTTACACCTATTTTAAGATTATTCATCATTTTAATACCATTATTGTGCTTATGTATTGTTTCATCCCTATTTTGGGATATTACAGTGGTATCAGAGCATACTGCTTTTCCCCTTTGGGATATTACAGAAAGCCATGCGATTGTCCCTTGAGAGGGAGCTTGACTTGCATGTAGATGAGGAACTCTTAGTTCCAAAGGATGAACCTAAGGATATGGAGCAGCCACAAGCTAAGGATCATGGAATGGCAGAAACCACTCATGCAGAACCATCCACCAGAAATGGTAGGAAGCGCACCATAGAGGCTGACAGATTGATGCTAGATGAGATAGATCATGTAGGTGCACCTACATCACATCGCATACAGAGAAGGTCCCCAGAAAATTACACTGGATAAATGGCTCTTATGAGCGAGTGTATTTTGACAGAACCATCCTCCTTTGAGGAAGAAGTGCAACATCCAACATGGGTTGATGCCATGGTTGAGAAGTATGACTCTATTATCAGAAACAGTGCATGGGAAGTGGTCCAAAGACCAGTGGGGAAGTCGGTGGTTGGATCCGGGTGGATCTACAAGGTGAAGCAAGGAGCATATGGGAGTGTGGAGAAATACAAGGCTAAATTTGTGGCTCAAGGATTCTCAAAGGTAGAGGGGATTGACTATGAGGAGACTTTTGCACCAGTTGCAAGGTACTCATCGATTAGATCTATCCTTGCACTCTCAGCGTAGATGGGATGGCAGATACATCAAATGGATGTAAAGACAACCTTTCTCAATGGAGTTATTTGTATAAATTATACAAAAAGCATGTATATCTTGGATTCACCTAATCTAACAATGTTCTAAAGTTAAATACTGAATCACTTCTACAAATATTTGCAAAATTAAAAACATAATTGTCAATCACAATATCATGAAGAAAGATCAATCACACACAACACAGATAATTTCCTGGGGAAATCTTACAGCTAAAAACCCCGTTATCTTCTATTGTATATTATATCATGGA
Organism: Pinus albicaulis; assembly: GCA_034641835.2. Classification (NCBI taxonomy): domain Eukaryota; kingdom Viridiplantae; phylum Streptophyta; class Pinopsida; order Pinales; family Pinaceae; genus Pinus; species Pinus albicaulis. The sequence continues at coordinate 921,341,075 of CM076581.1, read as the reverse complement.
TCATGAAACAATTACATACAAAACTATTCTCACAAGAGCCTTCAATACATCAACTAATTGTCTCACATTTTCATACAAAAATTGGCAAATTCCTTGCTCAATTTACTGCCTCCAGACAGCCTGCCTTCACTGCGCAATCCCTGCTGAATGCAATCCCTGAACGAATGAAATCTTACCTTCCTTGACTGCACAAGTATCATGGGCAAATCCAATGTGTGTTTGCATGCATGTGTGCAATCAGATAATGTCACAACTGATAGTCAACTTCCCTTTCACCTAGAACTCAATTGGGTCTCCACTGGCTCTGACATGCATGCAGCTAATAATAGTAAATCCTCAGTTGCATGTGAGATTACTGATTGTGAATTAAATAATATTTAATTCACTGAATCTCTCACTAGTGTATCTTCAGTTACAACTAGCACAACTGAGTTTAACTCACTTAACTAAGTTAAACTGATGAAAACATGCATGAACTCATGCACAACTGCACTTCGAACTCTGTTACAACTAGAATTACTCTGTATGTCCCACCAACCAACATCTAACTTGAAATTCACTTAGCTAAATTATTTTCCACTTCAGTTAACTATTTCAAGTCCACATTGAGAATAGATTACAGTTTAATGTCCATCTAAATTAAGGGATAATAAAAATAGACATGCACCCAAAAATAGTCACATTGGGCCCCCACCTAGTTTGGGTGTAATGCGCTAGTGTGGGTGATGAATCTTCTTGTTGAATCTCAGCACTCCCTCTCAACAAATGGTGTCATCGCGCCCCGATCATGTCCCTATAGTATTAATTTGCCTATGAGCACCTTCATCCTCTAATAACCCTACATCCCTAATCTCACTAGGAATATGCCGAAATATAGTCACTCCTACTTTAAAAATATCTAAGATGATGGTACCAGATACCTATATGCTTGGACCTATCATGAAACACAGGATTAATTGAGAGTTTAATGCAACTTTTATTATCACAATGAATCATTGTCAGATCCATCTGAGAACCAAACAAACTAACCAAGATCTTTCTCATCCAGATTGCCTCACATACGACTTGATTTGCCTCACCATTTATTGCTTCCCACTAAAGGCGGTGCACGAATATTTGTTTCATTGTACCAAGGCATTGTAGACCAGATAATAAACCTCCCAGTTTTCTCTTTCTATTCGATGGTACATGTGTCACTCAGTGAAGCCATGCAACTTCACTCCATCTGTCTATCTGTACCATAGACCATACTCTGATGTGCCCCTCAGGTATCTCAAGATATGATTCCTCGCCTTCCAAAAGAGCTTGGTAGGTTTAACCATAGCTTGACTTAGCTGGTTAAATGCATAGCAAATGTTTGGTCTCGTGCTCACTAGATACATTAGCGAACCCACTAACTGTCGATAGACAGTAGCATCCACTACCTCTCCAAAAGTAACATCCTCTTTCCTCCAGTTTCCTGGAAGAGGAGTATCCATGGGTTTGTAGCTCTCCATGTTAAAATTACCCAGTATATCATTTACATACTTGCCTTGAGACAAAAAAAAATTCACCATCCCGCTGCCAAATTTCCAATAAAAGGAAATAATGAAAGACGTCCATATCCTTCATTTCAAACTCCCTTGCAAGATCCTCCTTGCATGAGTGTATCAGCTGCTCATCACCAGTCAAAATTATATCATCAACATAAAGAACAATGATAAATAGCTTACCCTCAACCACAATCTGGTACAGGTTGGCATCTGCTTCAATTTTGGTGAAGCCCAGTCCAGTGAAATAACTGTCTATCTGAGTGTACCAAGCACAGGGTGCTTGCTTCAGCCCATACAACGCTCTTTTGAGTCGGCACACATGCGACTTGCTGTTGAATATCTCGAAACCTTCAGGCTGCTCTATTTACACCTATTCCTTAATGATCCCATTGAGAAATGCATTTTTCACATCCATCTGATGAATGCACCAACCCATATATGCTGAGAGTGAAAGGATGGATATTATGGAAGAATACCTTGTGACAGGTGCAAAGGTCTCTTCATAATCTACACCCTCGATCTGTGAGAAGCCTCGGGCCACAAATTTGGCCTTGTATTTCTCCACACCCCCATCAGTAGCTTGCTTTACCTTGTAGATCTATCTCTAACCTACCACTGATTTGTCGACCGGTCTTGGGAAAATTTCCCATGCATTGTTTTTGACACTTGAGTCATACTCCTCCACCATTGCATCAACCCATGTGGGCTCCTGCACTTCTTCCTAAAATAAAGACGGTTCAGTCACAATACATTTGCTCATGAGAGCCATGTATCCAGTAAATCGATCAGGAGACTGTCTCTGTCTGCACTGTGAAGTAGGGGCTCCTACATTCTGTACAACATCTATTCTCAATCTATCAGCTTCCATGGTGCGCTTTCTGCCATTTCTGATGGATGGCTCTGCATGAGTGATTTCCTCCACTCCATGAACCTCCTCATGTGGCTGATCCACATCTTGAGACTCATCCTTGGGAACCAACAGTTCCTCCTCTGCATGCAAGTCCAACTCTCTCTCAAGGGAAAACCACATGGCTTTCCCCTCATCAAATTTTATATCTCGTTACACAACAATCATTTTGTTGTTTGGAAAATACACATCATAATTATGGGGTGTTTCTGTTTACCCCACAAAAATCCCAACTTCAGTAGTCAGTTCCAGCTTGTTCCTAGTGTCCTTGGTCACATGCACATAAACGGATGAGCCAAAAATCTTAAAGTGTGAAACATCAGGTTTCTTACCAGTGAAAGCTTCTTTAGGTGTACTCATGAGGACAACGATTTTGCACATAAACCGCAGTATTGCATGCTTTAGCCCACAAATGCATTGGAAGGCCCTGATCATGCAACATCACTCGTGCTTCACCCACGATCATTCTGTTCTTCCTCTCCGCAACCCCATTTTGCTGTGGGTTATGAGGTGCTATGAGTTCTCTTCAAATTCCTTCTTTACTGCAGAAGTCCTTGAATTTGTTAGAGATGTATTCTCCACCATTATCGCTCCTAGTAGCCTTCACTTGCTTCCCTGACTCTCTCAACTAATGCCTTAAACTCACATAACTTTGAGAATGTTTGATCCTTCTTCTACATGAATAACATCCAGAATTTATGAGAAAAGACATCAACAAATATTGCATAGTACTTATGTTTTGTTGTTGAAGCAACCGAGAATGGTCCACACACGTCTAGGTGAACTCTCTCAAGGATCCCCGAAGCTCGTTTTTACTTCTCATGAAAGGTGGTCTTCACATACTTACCCATGGTGCAACCCTTGCACTAATATAACTAAGCAAGGGTTCCCATTGGAATCCAACAAATATTTACTGCATGACTTTCAAGGCTCCCTGATGAAGATGGCCCAATCGCCTGTTTCATAATTCGCCCTCATCTCGGCTCACCACTTTTTCTGCCTTTCCCATCATGGTAGTGCAGCCATCTACCTCTAGCTTGTAGATATTCTTGACTCGAATCCCTATCCTCTTGGCTTGAACAATTTTTTTATGTCACCGGAAATATTTTCCATCACTAAAAACAACGTCATAACCTCTGTCGTCCAGCATTGCAAATGAGACCAAATTTTTCTTCAGACCCAGTACATGCATTAATTCTTTTAATTGAAATGTCTTACCTGATTCCCTTTGAAAGGTAATGGTCCTAATCTTGGTGGCACTGTATCGTCCGTCATCGCCCATCTCAATATGCATCTGGAGATATTTCTCCTCCAAGTCACTGAAAATTTCCTTATCTCCCGTCATGTGAAAGGAAGCGCCACTATCCAAATACCACACCAATCCTAATGAACTGGAGACCATGCATGCAATCAAGGAGAATTCAAGCTCAAATTTTGAGGCAAGGGCCTCACTAGCTATGGATCCAGTAGCCTTCTTGTTCTTCTTCTTTTGTGGACAGTTAGTAGCAAAATTCCCATGTTCGTGACAATGAAAACACTTCACCTTGGATATGTCCCGCTTCTTACCTTTGGACTCAGATTTTGAATGGGATTTCTTCCCCTTCCCTTTCCTCACCTTGGCATCCAAAGCACAATCTTCTTCATCTTCATTCTTTGAAGAAGATCCATCTATGGCGGACCTCTTGAACTCCTCCTGCACCAAATCTGACCATAGTCGTTCCAAATCTGGAAATTTTTCTCTTCCATTGATAGAGTCTTAATAACTGTGCCAACTCTTGGGAAGTCATAAGAGAGCCAAGCTCACCAAATAATCATCAGCAACTGTTATTCCCACACTCCCCAGTTCATCCTGACATTGGAAAAACTTCGTGAGATATTTTGGAATGAATTTTCCCTTCTCCATCTTGATCTTCCTGAGTTTATCTTTGAGTGCCAATTTCCTATCGTCGTTACTACTTTGGAATAGATCCGTAAAATCCTTCCACATAGCATATGGTGTGGATTTCCCAAGGATGCTTGAGACAATGTGGTCTCGTACTCCCTTCAACAGGATCCTCCTCCCCTTTGCCACTTTATTTTTCCATGCATCAGGATTGGCAGCATCTAAAGCATTTGGCTTAGGAACATCTTTGTCAATGAATTCCTTCAATCCATTGTCTTCGAGTACTGCCTCCATCTTGTCCTTCCAAGCAATGTAGTTTGAGCTACCCTCGAGTGCATACTCTAACCTCAAGCCAATTAAGGCCATTTTGATCTTGAATCAGTTGTAGCACCAAGAAAGTCTTTCTGCAAATTCGAATTCTATCCAATCACAAACTCATCTCCTACTTCACTTCTGCAATTTCCTGTGCTCTAATACCATGTATAAATTATACAACAAGCATGTATATCATGGATTCACCTGATCTAAAAATGTTCTAAAGTTAAATACTGAATCTCTTCTACAAATCTTTGCGGAATTAAAAACACAATCACCAATCACAATATCATGATAATTTCTTGGGGAAATATTACAGCTAAAAACCCCACTATCTTCTATTGTATATTATATCATGGTTCATGAAACAATTACGTACAAAACTCTTCTCACAAGAGCCCTCAATACATCAGTTAATTGTCTCACACTGTCATACAAAAATTGGCAAATTTCTTGCTCAATTTACTACCTCCAAATAGCCTGCCTTCACTACGCAATCCCTTCTTAATGCAATCCCTAAATGAATGCAATATTTCCAACCTTGACTTCGCAAGTATCATGGGCACATCCAATGTGTGTTTGCCTGCATGTGTGCAAGCGGATGATGTCACAACTGGTATTCAAATTCCCTTTCACCTAGAACTCAACTCGATCTCCACTGGATCTGACATGCATGCAGCTAATAATAGTAAATCCTCAGTTGCATGTGAGATTACTGATTGTGAATTAAATAATATTTAATTCATTGAATCTCTCACTAGTGTATCTTCAGTTAAAACTAGCACAACTGATTTTAACTCACATAACTGAGTTAAACTAATTACAACATGCATGAACTCATGCACAACTGCACTTCGAACTTTGTTACAACTAGAATTACTCTGCTTGTCCCACCAACCAACCTCTAACTCGAAATTAACTTAGCTAATTGATTTTCCACTTCAGTTAACTATTTCAAATCCACATTGAGTATAGATTACAGTTTAATGTCCATCTAAATTAAGGGATAATAAAAATAGACATGCACCCAAAAATAATCCTGTGGGCCCCACCCTAGTTTGGGTGCTTAATGCAACCATGTGCTTAATGCACTAGGCGTGGGTGTTGAATATTTTTTTTTAATCTCAAAATTATTGAGGAAGAAGTGTACATCGAGCAGGCATAATTTTTTTAGACCTTTGATAGGGAGTCACATATGTGGGCTGAAGCTAGCACTTCGTGCTTGGTACACTAGGATCGACAACTATTTCACCGGGTTGGGCTTCACAAAGAGTGAATCAGATGTGAACCTATATCATATTGTGGTTGATGATAAGATTTTGATTATTGTACTTTATGTTGATGATCTTATACTGACAGGTTATGAGCATCTCATAACTTCTTGCAAAGAGGATCTTGCAAGGGAGTTTGAGATGAAGGACATGGGGCTCTTGCATTATTTCCTTGGCTTGGAAATATGGAAAAGATATAGGGAGCTATTTGTATCTCAGGGAAAGTATGCCAAGGAGATTCTGATGAAGTTTTACATGGAGGGTAGAAAACCCATGGAGACTCCTCTTGCAGGTAACTAGAGGAAGGAGGATACTACTTCACTGGTGAGGTAGTGGATGCTATTTTTTACAGGCAGCTTGTGGGTTCACTTATGTATTTGGTGAAAACGCGACCAAACATATGCTACGTAGTTAACCAACTTATTCAAGCTATGTTTAATCCTACCATGATCTTTTGGAAGTCATGGAAACATGTGTTGAGATATATTAGGGGCACTACAGACTATGGATTATGGTACAGACGGACAGAGGGAGTGAAGCTTCAAGGCTTAATTGATGCAGATTGGGCAAGTAGTCCATCAGAAAAGAAGAGTACATCAGGGGGCATCTTCAGCATAGGATCAACAGCAGTTTCTTGGTACATCAGGAAGCATAGATCAGTTGCACTTAGTTCAGCCGAGGCAGAGTACATGGCAGCTAGTCAGGCTGCATGTGAGGCCATATGGATGAGGAAGATACTTTTTGGTTTTTGTGGTCATCAGATGGATCTGGCAGTGATACATTGTGTTAAATAAAGTTGCATAAAACTCTCTATTAATCTGATATTCCATGACAAGTCCAATCATATTGACATCCAGTACCGCCATCTCAGATATTTTGTTCAGAGGCGCATTATGTTGTTGCAATAAATTCCCATGGAAGATCAGGATGAAGATATCTTGATGAAGGTGCCTGTGAAGAGAAAATTATAATACCATAGAGGCATGATTGGTGTAGCAGATAATCCCTTTCTTGTTGAGAGGGTGTAATATCCCAGATTGGGAATCACACAACAAGCCTGCTAAAATAACGCACTCTTGAGAGATAGATGCACTGAAGTGAGTTTATAGCCCCTGGATCCCTTAGATAAGCTCATCTAAGATCTAAATCCAAAAGGAGAGAAAAAAAAAATCAAACTAGGTGGGTTAAACAAGTCTCCCACAAACTAGTCTAGCTAAAAAACACCCAAAGAGAGGGGCTGCAGCTATATGCACACACTACGTCAGGAATTGCACAATTTTATCAGTCACTTATAGGAGATCAGCATGGAGGTCCATATTTCAAAAATACATCAGTAAAATATATCTTTAATGCATCTTATACAGTGTATAATAGAAATAGGAAGACTGTACAAGACAAAAGCCTCAAAATGAGCTGCTACAACAACATAAATTTGCAGAATGGGCTAGACAGCGTTATTTTTTTTGCTGAAGCATGCAGTAGATTACAACTTAGATCTAGAGTAGATATGTATATAAAAATATAGATCTATTTCAGATCTGCATACAAGAAAAGCTCTTTTATACCCTCCCCTTGGGGATCTTATCAAAACATGTACAATAGTGAGTAGATCTGGGATCTAAGTCACAGTTCTGCAGAATCATTCAGAAAAATTCTGAATCATATCATATGTAGAATATCATATCTGAAACTACATGGATTGGTTGGCCAATCCACAGATCACCACAGTGAAAGGAAGAATCCAATCACTAGAGATCTCTCCTCTAGAATGATGCCAAGATGCCCTGCAACTCTGATCTTGCAGATAACGCAGTCATGGAAGAGGGAATGTGTTGTAGGTTCTGAGTAAGCTTTAGCCTGATGCTAATTTCTGGATATGAAGCTCCAAGGGTCTAGAACTGACTTATCAGAGGGATAGATGACTTTCCCTGTGAAAAGGAGTACTAGAGCTGCATAGATCTGAAGAGATCTATCCTCCACTTGCTGCAGCTCACATAGACAATTCAGCCCTAAACAAGACTGATCTGTAGATGCAACATGAGGCTTGGCCAAAATTCCAGATAGTGGACTAGACAAACAAGGCTCCTCCAAGAGCTACTCAAGGAATAAGGTGGGATTCCTAAACAGGAAAAACCCAATGAGGACTATCTAAGTAGACAATACCTTCTGAAAACAATATCATCAACAACTTTTTCCTTTTGTCCTCCTCCTTCTTTTATAAGATGAAAGCCTTGTCAAACCCTAAACCACCTCAATGAATTATCCCCTTTCACATGTGGGGCCTCCATCTAAAACTGCGTTGTATATCCATGAGGTTCATTGCACCTAGACTATGTTATTGATTTGGTCAAGGTTGACCCAGTCTCATGGTTTAAACCCATTCACACCTGCAAGAGTTTATTTACATAGCCCAGATATGTATTTGTTTACATAGGAATTGATTTATTCATTGATTTCAGGAGTTTTACATGTCCTCCATTATTCATTTATTCATGAAACAGAAAATAAAACAAAAATGCATATTCCTCTTAGCTGAAGCTAATTAGGAATATTACAGTCCTCCCCTCCAAAATGTTGCTTGTCCTCAAGCAACTGATAGGGAGAGTGTTGCAACTCTTCTCCTCCATTGGTGACATCATCAAGGATCAAGCTCTCATCATAAGCTAGATGCTCACCAATCCAACCATCCATGAACTGTTCCTCCAAAGTCAATATGAGACGTGCAAAATCCATCCCACATGGAGTCAAGAAATCATAAGAAACAAACATGGATGAACCAATACTCTCTCTAAAACATGTATCATAAGGCACATAGAGAGTCTCCATCCCATGAGGTACACATATGCTCCCCATCCTCCCTCCATACATTCCCATAAATGGGACAATTACATCATCAAATAATGGAAATAAAAGTACATATAAGAAAACTAAAATTTGAGCATAAGGAGGTGGGTCATGACCCCACATAAGGTACCAGCGCAAGGCATCTCCTACATGCATCAGATCAAGGTTTGGTAAGTGGTTTCCCCACCACTTACTTGCTGCACAAGTCATCTCACCATAGCTGAAAATGAGAGATATGTTTGGTGCCTTTGGGAAGCACCCATCATGAAAAATAATCTCCCTTTGCACAATAAGGGAGTGGCCAAGTTCAGAATTTTTAGTGGCCTCACAAGTGCCATGAGATCTACATGATATTTCACACGCTTTAGGATTCATGGCCTGCATAAACATGGTAAAAGAATGTGTCAAATCAGAAAAATAAACATGCTTTACATGATCAGATTCTTTACCATTCAAGTTCCCCCTACACATGGAGTTGTGCATGGACATTTATCCTCTTTCAAGAGAAGGAAGAGATGGTTGAAATGAATCTTGCATAGAGTCCTTTGGCTGCCCAAACTCCACATAGATCATGCACTCTTGAAAGTTCTGATGTAGTTCTTCCTTCATGCCCTCCCAATCAAATTTCCTCATGATTAGGGTGTAGATATTTGTTGACTGCATATGGCTGAAAAGGAACTCTTTGTGTGCTCTTTGTAGTATCTTCTGCTTGAGCTTGGAGGCTCTATACAAGAAGACCCTATCATGATGATAGATAAATCCTCCATGGACTAAGTATCCCTCTTCATGCTGCATGTCATCTAGGATCATACCGGTGTGAAGATCTTTGGAATACTCCACAAGGAGTTGAGGTTTCCAATACAGATCTACACTGCTCAACAATGACAGTGCTGGTGATGCCTCCAGAGGAATATATGTCATGTTGTTGATCTTCTCTTCGACATATCCCATTCCAAAGGTATGTGTAGGAAGGTTGATCCTTCCATTCTTCTTCTCCCACAGCGCAAATCCAGAGATGAGAGTGGGTGATAGTGATAAGGGGAAAAGACTCCCCTCCTCCTTGAGTTGTCCCAAGCCTCCCAACGTTGTACCTTTGTCTTCCCTTGCTCCAATCCCTCTTGGATCTAAGTTTGGAGCAGAAAATTGTGATGTCTCCTCCACAAGATCTGAATCTAGTGGCTCTCCATGTGGTTTTCCACTAGACAAGAGTGTCCCATGCAGAAATCTCATCAACATAAGAGATAGGATTGTGAGGTCGTTGCTTCCACTGTGCAAATCCATCTCAATATTTTGTGTGGAAGTGTTATGTGAGGGGTAAGTATGCATGCCTTGGATCATTTGAAGTTCACCACTCTTCCCATTCACCCATTCCATTTGCAAAGCCTTCCAATCAGTGGTGACTTTCCCCAATGTGATTAACCATTGAACACCCAAAATGATATTGGTGTCTGGTTTGTCAACCACAAAGAAGTGATCCACCAAGGTGTAGGATCCCATAGTGTCTGCAAGTGATGGGACATAATGCATGCATTTCATTGTTCTATCTCTGGGGACCAATACAGAGAATCCCTCAAAAGTATCAGTGGGTATGGCTCTCCTCTTCACAAGATAAGCATCAATAAAGTTGTGGGTTGCCCCGCTGTCAATCAAAACAGAAACCCTCTGATTCATGACCGAACCTTGAACTCTTAAGGTCAAGTACGTAGGTACTCCTCTCAAGGATGCAAGAGCTCCTCCCATTGGAGCAAAGGCTCCACTACCATCTCCATATGGTGTTGGGTCTCCCTCCTCATTATTAGCGCTGTGACCCCCTCTTGGTTCATCATCCTCATCTTCTCCAACATCTGAGAAGACTTCTATGTAATGTGCTTTTCCAGCAGCACACCTATGTCTAGGGACCCATGGTTCTTGACATGTGAAACAAAGCATCTTCCTCCTTAGACCTCTCCGGGTTTCAATGTCAAGAGGTTTCTTGAATGTGCTCTCCTTAGAAGGAGCAACTTTCTCTCCCTTTACCTTGGGAAATAAGGAGGACTTATTCTGAAAGTTTGCCTTTGCTTTTGGCAAGGCATATTGTAGATCTCTAGCCCTCTCAATGGAATCATGCAGGGTAAAGGGTTTGGTGGATTTCACCAACCCATGAAGAGGTTCATCCAGACCATCAATGAACATATAGACCCTCCTCTCTGCAGACAAGTCAGAAACCATAACAGATAATCTTAAAAACTTAGAAAATATAAGATTCAATGTTACCTGACTGCTTCAGCTTTGTAAGGCTCATGAAAGGTGCCTCTGGATCTCTTCTATCAAATCTTTCCACTACTCTCCTAGTGAACTCAGAATAGGCAGTCATATTGGCATGCCCTAATGTTGACAAGCCATGGAACCACCAGTCATGTGCTTCACCTTCAAGGTGCAGCACTGCAACTTTGATAGCCTCCATTTTAGAGACTCTATTCAACTGGAAGTAGATGTCTAGCTTTTCTACCCATTCCTTGGCAGAGCTTTTAGATGACCCATAAAAATAGGGTAGGAATAATTTTCCCATAGAGTGATGCCGATCATGATTCTGAGTGAATCCACCCTCTCTATGCTGATACCTTAGTCTTCTTTTGTCCTTCAGGTGACAGAAATCCTGAAAACTAAGATTCTCCTTGAATCTCTGATTTTGAGACTCATACTCAACAAAGTAGTCTTCAAGGGATGGTTTCTCTTGTAACCCTTCATTTCCCACAGTCAAGAAGGTAGGCATAGTGGAGTGTTGGGAAACTTGTGGCTGGTTCACTGGTTGATCATTCCAGTGCTGAGATATGCCAGAGCATTCTCCAAGATGAAGTCTTCTAGGAGACTCTTTGATTCTATTTGTCCTCATCTCTTTGATCTCTCTAGCAATATCTTGCATGGTCTTCAAAAGAGTTCTTGCAAACTCCTTTCCTTCTTCATCACTTCCATTTCCATCTTCAGGGGTTTTACCCTTGTCTTTGTCTTCATTGGTGTAATCAAAATTCTTCTATCTTCTTCTTAGATACCTCTGCTCTCTGTCAGTGATATGTTATCCTTCTTATGAAGACATAATGGCTCAAAGAATGCACAGGCTGTGCCAAGAAAGATGCTCTGATACCACTGTAATATCTCAGATTGGGAATCACATAGCAAGCTTGCTAAAATAATGCACTCTTGAGAGATAGATGCACTGAAGTGAGTTTGAAGCCCCTGGATCCATTATATCAACTCATCTAGGATCTAAATCCAAAAGGAGAGCAAAAAAAAAACAAACTAGGTGGGCTAAACAGGTCTCCCACAAACTAGTCTAGTTGAAAAACACCCAAAGAGAGGGGTTGCAGCTATATACACACACTACTTCAGGAATTGCGTAGTTTTATCAGTCACTTATAAAAGATTAGCATGGAGGTCCATATTTCAGTAATACATCAGCAAAATATATCTTTAATGCAGCTTATACAGTGTCTAACAGAAATAGGAAGAATGTACAACACAAAAGCCTCAAAATGAGCTGCTACAACAACATAAATTTGCAGAATGGGCTAGACAGCATTATTTTTATTTCTGAAGCATGTAGTAGATTACAACTCAAATATAGAGTAGATCTGTACATAAAAATATAGATCTGTTTCAGATCTGTGTACAAGAAAGGCTCTTTTATACCCTCCCCTTGGGGATCTTAGCAAAACATGTACAACAATGAGTAGATCTGGGATCTAAGTCACAATTCTGCAGAAGTATTCAGAAAATTTTTGAATGATATCATATGTAGCATATCAGATCTGAAACTACATGGATTGGTTGGCCAATCCATGGATCACCATAGTGAAAGGAAGAATCCAATCACTAGAGATATCTCCTCTAGAATGATGCCAAGATGCCCTGCAACTCTGATCTTGCAAATAACTCAGTCATGGAAGAGGGAATGTGTTGTAGGTTCTAAGTAAGCTTTAGCCTGATGCCAATGTCTGGATCTGAAGCTCCAAGGGTCCAAAACTGACTTATCATAGGGATAGATGACTTTCCCAGTGAAAAGGAGGACTACAGCTGCATAGATCTGAAGAGATCTATCCTCCACTTGCTGGAGTTCACATAGAAAATTTAGCCCTAAACAGGACTGCGTTGTAGATGCAAGATGAGGCTTGGCCAAAATGCCAAATAGTGGACTAGAAAAACAAGGCTCCTCCAAGAACTGCTCAAGGAAGAAGGTGGGATCCCTGAACAAGAAAAACCCAATGAGGACTATCTAAGCAAACAATACCTTCATAAAACAATATCATCAACAACCTTTTCCTGTTGAAATCCTCCTTTTATAAGATGAAAGCCTTGTAAAACCCTAAACCACCTCAATGAATTATCTCCTTTCACATGTGGGGCCTCCATCTAAAACTGCGTTGTATATCCATGAGGTTCATTTCACCTAGACTGCATTATTGATTTGGTCAAGGTTGACCTAGTCTCATGGTTTAAACCCATTCACTCCTGAAAGAGTTTATTTACATAGCCCAGATATGTCTTTGTTTACATAGGCATTGATTTATTCATTGATTTCAGGAGTTTTACATGTCCTCCTTTATTCATATATTCATGAAACAAAAAATAAAACAAAAATGCATATTCCTCTTAGCTGAAGCTAAGTAGGAATATTACAGAGAGAGTGCTGAAATTCAACAAGAAAATGCACCACATACTAGTGTGGGATTCCAGGTCACACATGAGTGAGGAATTCAGTTATACATTAGTGCTAATGTGGGCATCCAATTTTTAAATAAATTGGAAAATAAATTGTAATCTTATCTCATAACAACTTGTAATAGTTAACTAGGTGTGATAGACTTAGTTAGCTCAAGAATTTTGAGTTGAGGGTCAAAGGATAGGCATGTAGAGTGATTCTATTATTTGCAGGGTCCAGTTGTAGTTGTAGCACTAGTGTGGTGTGAGTGCAATCAGTTAACTCGAATTAATTGAGTTAAAATCAGTTTAACTAGTTATAAATGAATGATGAGCTAGTGGAAGATCAAGTGAATTAAAATAGATTTAATTCACAAGTAGTGATCTACCAAGTAACTGATGATTCACTATTAATAGTTGCATGCATGTCAATTCTGATGACGACCCAGTTGAGACAAAGGTTAAAGGAAAGTAAACTATCAGTTGTATTATTAGCGAACTACCCAGGTGCAGTTATAAAGCCATAGGAAGCCCATGATGGATTATGTAGTCAAGGAAGGTTATAATTCTTATTTAATAGGAATTATTTTTCATAGGGATTGCGTGAGCAAGGAAGGTTGAAGGTGGGCAGGAAATTGGCTATGTATTGGTCCAATTTTTCCTAGATCGGTGTGAGACAATTGGTAGAGTGTATGAGGTTGTGGTGAGCACACATGCATTTTATTGTTTCATGATTCCTTGGTTGATTATACAATAAAGATGGAGGGGTTTTTAGTAGTTTCTTTCCCCAGGAAAATATTTTGTTGTTCGATTGATTTAATTCTTTCTCTTACTTGCATGTGATTGAGCGATCGTGATTTATATTCCGCAAATATTGTAGAAGGATTCAGTATCTTTTTTTAGTACATTGCATGATCGGATTGAATCCATTGGTGTAATTTCTACAAATGAAAAAAGAGTTTGAAATGTCCATGTAAGAATAATTTTTATTCTTTATAGGATTACGAGTTTTCCAATAAAATAAAATAAAATTCCTCTCCCAAACCAAATATCTTAAGGAAATGTTGAAGAAGTTTGGAATTGAAAAGTGTGCACTTGTTAGCACTCCAATGGTTATAAGATTCAAATTAAGCAAAGATGATGAATCTCCAGATGCATGTCAAATTTTGTACATATCAATTATAGATAGCTTATTATATTTGATAGCATCATGACAATATATCATGCAATTTGTAGGATGTATTGCAAGATTTCAATCTGCACCAAAGGAGACTTGTGTGCAAGGAGTGAAGAAATTTTTGAATATTTAAAGGGTGCTATGGACTTAGGCTTGTGGTAGTCAAGAAGAAAATACGTTACCTTAACAACATACACAAATGAAAATTGGGTTGGAAGTGTTGATGACAGGAAAAGAACTAGTGTAAGAGCATTATTTCCAGGAAATATTTTGGCATCATGGTTGGTCAAGAAACAAACCTCAATATCTCTATCCACAACTGAAACTAAGTAAATTTAAGAACAAACTCTCTCGATGAATCAAACTTTGAAGAACATCGAAACAGACAATGATCAACCAATATCATTTTTTGTAATAATACAAGTGAAATCAATATCTCCAAGAACCTTGTTATGCATTCAAAGACAAAATACATTCCTATTGAATATCATTTCCTAAGAGAATAGGTAGTTGATCATAATGTTAAGCTGGTATATATTGTGACTAAAGAGTATATTGTAGGTATATTTACCAAATCCCTGCCTATAGAGACATTTGAATATCTAAGTTAGAAGGTAAGAGTGATACCTATCCATATCATCAGTAAAATACAGCATAGCTTTAAGGTGAACAATCTGTTGCTCATGGTTTATAAAAAGGGGGGGAATTGTAGATAAAGAGAAACAACAATTCAAAGGGAGCAACACTTTGGAATTGATGTCAAAGGGAGAAATTTTAGATAAATGAATAAGTTGCAACAAACAAGAGGACTTCTTTATCACTTTTCCAAATTTTTCTAAGGTTTTCGATCAATGAAAAAGGGGGATATTGTTGATTAAAGTATTTTCATTGATGTGAAAGTTAGGGAAAGACTCAAAGGAAACCCAAAACTAAGGGGGGTACAAGGAATCATGGACCCTTGATAGAGAAATAATGGACATAATTCAAGAAATCAAGCCAAATTATAGGAATATTAGACCTAAGTTAGGGTCAGCCTAAATCAAGAGGACTAGCATTCATCTCGACCCCTTAAAGCAAGTACCAAATCTCTATAAATAAGAGGACTGGTGAGTGCACTAGAAAAAAAAGTGAGAACAAGAGCATGGCAATGTGATTTGTAGTGAGCATAAGGTGTAGAGGAAAGGAGTAGAAGAGAAAGTTCGAGGAGAAGAATATCTTAAGGAAGAAACAAAGGGTTGAGTAGGCAGTTCGAAGCATGAAATAAATAGTAAGTCAAAAATTTTGAAAATCCTCAAATTTACTTATAACATGAAATAACATGAAAATATTTTATTTTTTAGATTGTGTCTATCAATTAATGGATGAATATTTTGGTGCTAGTATAAGATCCATCTACTATACCCTTGGAATTTTGGGACTTTTACAAATGTCCTATTCTTTGGATTCACCTATATCTTGGTATAAATAACTCCTCATCACACCCCTAGTTATAGAGGTGTTAAGGTGTAGCACCCTTGGCATATCGACATATCACCTTTTTATCAAAGCACAATTTCTCATGGAATTTCTTGATATACAAGTATACTGGCTCTTGATCATAAGCCCTAGTCACAAGACGACAAGATGTAGCTCTGGATGGCTAACCACCCTCGACATATCGCAATATCAACAATATTTAAAAAGGTAAAAATTTGAGTATTGTTTATAATATGAGCCTTAGTAGCTCCTGGTCATGCCCCTCAATCACAAGGGTGCTAAGGTGTAGCACCTAAGGGCTAAGCGCTCTCAACATATTTTCATATCAAAATTGCATCAAAAAGTGCGAGCTTGAATATTTCTTGGTATTTCAATATATGTTTCTATGTTGGACATAGTGTTGTCATTAATGAAAACAAGATTTCATTGATGTCAAAGGGGTGTATGGGATAACAACAACAGTACCATATGATGGGCCTCATTAATAGGTAAATAATAAGGCACATTTTTCCTTCCTTTAGCCTATATTTGCATATTTCCTGGCATTTAATGAAATATTTTTTATTATTATGTGGTTATTAGGAAGACTAGAGGATGATTGTCATATCTCGTGGCCTAATGTAATTAATGTGAAGGAAAAGAGTGCATTAGAGTGCATTTACTATGCATAGATGCGTTGGAATGAAACTAGAGAAGATGTAGGAGGATGGTCTCTTACATTTACTCACCCAAATCTTGACCTACTCCATACATTTACTCACTCTTGGTTCAAATATACACTAGAAGTTGATGAACTCGAGGACTGTAGGGAGAAAGATCCATCATTTTAAGACTTTTGGAGGGAAGCAACCCTCTTTCCAAGGAGTTGTTGGCATTATGGTATGCATGGATCCAGCTATTTGACGTTGGCATCGGTTCATGATGGTAGCTAGCTCATGTTGGCATTGATGTCAACCCTATGTGTTCTAGGTTATGTTTGGATTTCATTCATTGTAGCATGGTTGCAACTGGTTGATTTGGTATTTATTTTCCTATGTTGGATTTGATGTCAACCTTATGAGGTCATGCAAGTATGTTAACCTCATGATGATGTAGATTACTGATGGAGCAGTTGGTTTGTGTTGGCATGTGTTGGCATTGATGTTGATCCTATGGCACACTCTTGGTGATTAGATGATGGATTTGGTTTGGATGATGATGATGCTACAGGTGGATGATAGATCTAAATTTGATGGTGATGATGACTTGTTATATTAATGTGATGACTTGATGATGGTGCTACAGATTATTGCAGGTATGTTAGAGGTGTTACAACTTGTGGAGATGTTTGATGGAGAGTGGAGGACTTTTTGGCACTCCTGCAAACCTTTTTTATTGGAATTATAGGTGAATTTGGCCATGACTCTTGGGAGGCATGTTTCATCCACTTGAAAATGTGTATAGGTTTGGAGGTTTGCACAGGAGCTAGAGAAGATGACCCAACAGGTGGCATAGGTTTAGAGCTGAGAGGTTATGGTTTTCCCCTATGCTCTACCCCAGACACTCCCTTACAGGCTCATGAGAGTGACTAAAATGTCCCATTCATTGGCATATAAGCCTATGGGAGCGATTGAAGGTTCCATTCACATTGATTCAATGTTATGGGTGTGACTGAGGGATTTCACGATATTTTATCTGCATTCCTCATGCTATTCAAAAGTAAATTAGCTTGGAAATTCCTTTAGGCTTCCAAAAAAAGTGAAAAAGGTTAGAAATGGTTTGGAAAGGTACTCTCATGATGTGAACTCATTTCATGCACAAGTTTTGGTGTTAGTGGATTTATTTGGTCCAAATTTTACACCTTTGATCCTAGCCCCAAGCTCAATGTTTCCCTACATGTTTTATATAATTGGTCTTGGAGTTGAGGATTGGTTGATGATGTTACTGAGTGAGTGAGAAGGTTGTATAGAATTAGTGTATGCTTCAGACCTATTGGAGAGCATAGATCCTCCAGTCTATGAGTGTTAATGACTGAATAATGAGAAGATATGAAGCATGATAAGAATAGTTCATATTTGATGTTGTTGGAGTAGAGATTGATTTGAGAGATTTTGCATGTTTCTGGATAGTGTTTTTGTTGGTGACTCTAACATATGTTCTTGCAAGATTTTTTGATGCATTTGGCACATGGTCATAGTCTCTTATGATGTTATTTATATTATCAAGCATTATATTGTTGTGAGGGTTTGGTATTCAAATTTGATGTGGCCACAATTTTTCTAGTTTGGAGAGATTTTGTTTTGTGGAGTTTTTATTTTGATTTGATGATGAGATCTTACTGTTGAAAGAATATATGCAGATTTTAATTATTGTTGAGCATAACATCTTGGATCTAGTTTGAAAATAGATGAAAGGAGGTCCACACAGTGTAGAGGATCATTGACTTCATGAGAGAGGAGTAGGGATATCAAAGCTTCAGTGAAAGGAATAGTTTCTCAATCCAATGGTATTTGGATAGTCTAATAGGAGTTGGGTGAGGATCGATTGATCGTGGTGGCTTTCAACGGATGGTAGTTTATAGATCCATGTGAGAACAAAGTATTTCAAGATTTCCAGTAGAATCAAGTCTCATATCTAATCGTTGTTGGAATATTGTATATGAGGTCAACTCTCCATGTTGATGGGAGTCAACTAGCTATAACAATTGCTTGACATAATAGAAATTCAGAGCAGAGCAGCAGTAGCAAGGGTGGTTTTTCTCCTGGAAGGGTTTCCACCAAAAATTTTGTGTCTCATGTGGTGATTGATGTGATGTGCATGTTTATTGTTTTGTAGTTTCTTATGAGTTTCAGTTATGCCTATGTTATGCACATGTTATGATGTTTATTACTTGTTGGTTAAAATATGTGTGATTCAATAATTAGAAATTTTAAAAGGAAAAAATTGTGTATAGATCACACTACTAATTCACCTCCCCCCCCCCGCCTCTTAGTAGTGCTCAAAGGCTTCCAACAAATGGTATCAAAGTGGGGCTCTTGGTCGTAGTTTGATCGATGGAGAGTAGATCTGGTGTTTGTTGGTTGATATTGAATTTTGTTTATCAAAATGTTTGTCCTCACTGCTGCAAATTGCAAGGTATGGCATAAAAATGTAAAATCACAATTATTAGATTTTGTATCTCACGTTTGGAGATTAGTTTTTGACGGTTCTGGAAAGGATCCAATTGCAGATGAATTTTTGCAACATGATGCACAAGCTAGATGCATAATCTATAATAATATTCATGATCATGATTTGAAGAGACTAGCAGGTTTGAAACACGCCAAGAAAATGTCGGACAAGCTAGAATCCATTTTTGGAGACGGTACTAGCAGTAATAAGGAAAATGAGAAGAAGAGAAACAAGAAAAAGAACAAAAATAAGGGCCTTCAAAAAAAATAAGCTCATCCACAAGAGTGTCATTCTTCTAGTGCACATGATTCAGTGGATGATGAGAAGAGATAAAAAAACTAATGAATCCAAAGGTATACTTGTTAATGATTTTATTTTGAGTTACAATTTTGAGGATTCATATTTAGATCATTCTAAAGCACATAAGGAATATGAGAATGCTATTAAGGTTCTTAGAGTTGAGATTTTTAGACTAACAGTTGCATGCAAGGATCAAGAAAAAATGTTTTGGATTTGTGATGATAAGGATGCCAAGCTCAAGGATTATATTGTCATATTAAAGATTAAGTTGGAAGAATATGAAAGAGTAGAGGAGGGCGTGGGGAAGCAGTACAAAGTGAAGGAAGATGAGTGTGAAATATTAGAAGCTAAATTGGTGTCCTTGAGAAAGTAGCAGAAGATGGAGAAGATAATTGTAGCCTTGGATAATTTCCTTGACATCCAAAGATCACCATTGGATAAATATGGTCCTAGATTTCAAAAGGGTGAGTCCAGTTTGGATGCAAAAAAAATAAAATCAAAGAAGAATCCAAGAAACATGTAGCAGATAATTCCAGCAACAAAAGTGAGATCCAAGGAAACAAGAAGAAGATCTAGCAGACGAGTAGCAATCAAAAGAACCAACAGCAGAACCAGCAGCAGATCAAGTAGCAAAAATAACAGTAAAGAAGAAAATATCAAGGAGAACCTACACTCATAAGACCTTTTTCTCTTAGAGATGATCGTGGAAGCTCCATTAGATTTCAAAGGAAGCAAAGTAGTTTTATTCCTTTGATGCATGAGATACAATGTTATAGTTGTCATAAGTATGGGTATATTGCAGCTAATTGTTGGAGCATAATATATAGTCCACATCAACAAAGATTCCAGCAATATTCACAACCAAGGAGAATGGCCAAAAAGTATACTTGGGACTTTTATGGCTATTGGTACTGATGTCACTTGTTTGGCCATAAGGCAATAGATTGCAGGTCTAACCATTGGAGGAGAGACATGTTTAAGTAAAGGTTTAGATCTAGAATGAGAAGAAGAAGAAGTAATCCTCTTGGCCATGTGGAGTGTTATATTTTCCATATATTTGGCTATATGGCAAGATATTTTTTGTTGCCTCATTACTTAAGGAAATACCGTCAAAATAAAAATAAAAACAAATAAAACCTAGCAGAAATCCAGTGAAGGAAGAAAAGAATCTAGTGAAGGAGGAAAAGAAGTAGCCTAAGACAGTGTGGAGAAAGAAGGAGTAGCATCTCTTCAATTATTGAAGAGCATTCCCTCCTGCAATCCATGATTATTCATGCATGTTTATAGAGGACTACATAATTCATGTGAGGTGCACAACCTCATGGGGAGAAATTGATTGTTGATGAGTAAAATATTATTGCAACAACACATGATGATTTCATTTTAGCCTCTTGCGCATTCAGGTCCACAGGATTAGCCTGTCTATTGGAGGTATATTGAGATCAAGGGGAGCTATACATGGTATGATTTTTGCCTATTTTATTTGGCATATTCTTCATTTTTTCACTCAATTATTTGGAGAAAACTTATGTGTTTTCCTAAGTGAAAAAAAGCACATTTTTCAACCATGTATATGCTTTTGGTTTCCGCTAACATCTAGTTGAAAATATTTTCAACCATGCATAGATTGTGATCATTACTTCGGGATGTATTGTGATGACATGTGACATGGACCAGCCATGTGTATGTCGTGTTGAAAATGCAACAAGAAATTCCTAATTTAATTTTCCTTTGAATTATATTAGGATAAAATCGAAATTCAACAGCACTTGACAACTTGAATGAGTTATATGAGTTGCTATCACTCAGTTATATTAATTAATTCGAGTTGAGAGATTAACTTGATTTGTGTATAGTGATTCCTAAATTTTAGGGGCCTATTTTGAGTTTAATTTCAGTTGTAACAATTGAATTCAGTTAACTTGAGTTAAGGTCAGTTAAACTAGTTCCAACTATTGGAGGAACTAGTAGGAGGTATAGCAGTGGGGTGCAACTTCAATGTTCAACCAGTTAACTGATCAATTAGCTAACAATTAACTCATTCATGCATGAAATTCGAGTTACCCATTTGGGATTGGAGTTTAAGGGAAGTTTACTATCAATTGTATAATTATCCAAGTTGTACATGTGGTGCATGCAGTAAGAGAATGGCCTATATGGATTGCATGGTTTTGGATGGGGATTTATCTAATTAATAGGGGGCTAATTCATTGAGAAACAGTGCAAGGAAATAGGAGCTTGGAAAGCAGGAGAAATAGCTAAGTGTTGGCCAAAGTCAATCTGTGAGGAAGTGAGATAGATTATACTTGTGCATAGGTTGCTCAGTCTTGAGAAATCATTGTATTTATTCTCTATTTTCTTACTAATGCAATACATATAGGAAGGGGTTTTGAGCAGTTGCTTTCCCCTAGATAAATCCTCGTGTATGTGTGTTAAATCATAATGCATTCTTTTCATATATGATCTTAATCGTTAATTTCTCCCCGCATATGAGTAGAGTAAAGTTTAGTCTTATGTTTTAGAACATTACATGAGCAATATTGAATTTAAAATTAATTTCTACATGGTATTAGAGCTAGATTCATAATAGAGAAGAGAATTCAAAGTTTTCTTTGCAAGAGGTTCTATTTTCAAGGTCAATGTTGCAATTTTTCTCCAAGACTGAGAGGATGGCTTCCAACAGACTCAGGCTCGAGTATGCTTTGGAAGGAACCACAAATTTTGTGGCATGGAAGATGTAAT
This sequence comes from Pinus albicaulis, assembly GCA_034641835.2. NCBI lineage: Eukaryota > Viridiplantae > Streptophyta > Pinopsida > Pinales > Pinaceae > Pinus > Pinus albicaulis. Next base: position 921,318,805 of record CM076581.1, on the reverse strand, counting down.
ATCCCAAATGGGAAAATGCAGCAATACTAAACAGTCATGCATTAAAATAACGCATTTCATCTAAAGCAAAGCAGGAGGCCAATAAAAATGCACTTCAATAGTATTTACAACAGCAATATAGATGTATAACTAGGCCCATAAGATGCATAGCTGAAAATACAAGACATAAACAAAAGAAAATACCTCAAAAGAGGTGTTGCAACCACATGTATGGACTGAAACTGCCTTGACAGCGTTATTTTATTAGGCTGCAAACAGTTTTTGATTACATGTCATATCTATAGTAGATCTGTGTATGAAAAGTCAGATCCATAACAGATCCATACACTAGAAAGGCTCATCTTTCAGATCCCCTTGGAATTTTGAGGATTACACCAAGCATAAGCAGTAGATCTGATATCTAAGAATGCAGATCTGCATAAATATTCAGTGATTTATAAGTGTTCAGAAACATGCAGATCAAATCTGAAATATACAATGCATAGATCTCCTCCAATGGATCTCAAAGTGAAGGGAAGATCCCCAACACTTGGAAACCAGCTCTCTAAATGGTGCACCCAAAATCCCTGCAACAACACCTACAGGAATAACGCAGATCTGGAAGAGAAACTGCACTGTAGGGTATAGATAATAGTTGGCCCTCAGACAATATATCAAAATGATGCCCAATCACTCCAATACACTCCTCCAAATGGAGCAAGACTCCTCCACTAAAAAAGGGCACTGAAATGTCCTAGATCTGAATAGATCTAGCCTCCACTTGCTATAGCTTGCAAAGACAACCAAACCCTCAAGAGGATCTGAGTTTTAGTTGGAAGAATAAGCTTGGCCTCAAGCCAGATAGTGGACTATGCAATACAAACTCTCCCAAGAGCTAGTCAATGGGAAGAGGTGGAACTCCTCAACAGGAAATCCCAATGCTAAACATCATTTGCAATCTAGGCAAAACAGCCAAAGAAAGCTATATGCTCTAAACAGACAATATATCAAATTATCATATCTTCAACAACCTCTTCATGTTGCCTTCGCTTTCCTTTTATAATATGAGAGCTTGCAAAACCCTAAACCACCTTCAATGAAATCACCTCTTTCAGGAAGAGATGACCAACTAGGAATCACACAGCCCTATCACAGAGAATTCCTCCAATACAACACTGTAGGATTGGTCAAGGTTGACCCAGTCAAGATGTTTAGCCCCTTTCACACTTAAGGGTGCTTGCTTACATAGCAAAGATTTAGCCTTTTTCATATTTGGCATTGATTTATTCTTTATTGGGAGTTTAATGAACCTCCTTTACACATTTATTCTTTAAGAAAAGAAATAAAAACAAAAGTGGATATTCCAATTAGCTTAGGACTAATTAGGAATATTACAGTCCTCCCCTCCAAAATGTTGCTTATCCTCAAGCAACTTACAAGGACTTTGCAAAACCTCCAATGGAATTGTCTCCTCCCAAGAATACAAGTTTTCCTTTGGTGAATAAACCAAATAGATGTCATCATGAAGAAGTGGGAGATACATAGAAAGAATCATATGTTGTCCATTGGACTTCTCAAGGCATGAGTGATGATAAATATTGGGTGCTTCAACCCCCATGAGAAACTCCAATCTCCATGCTATCATCCAAACAAAGTGAGCCATCCTTGGTAACTCATAAAAATAGTCACCAATCCCCTCCTTATGCAATGTGTAGGGGCTACATGGCTGGAAATGAGAGGTAAGAATCCTCAACTTACGTTTTATCTCTCTCCATTTATGATAAATGTGGAGCTGCTCATCTTGGGCTGCAATAATACAGTCATGAATCCAAAAGAGACTTGGAACTTCATGATTCCCTTTGTTGATTATAGGGAGCCTCCTTGCCCAATCTTCCATGCATATAGTGAATAAATTATCATCACTATATGTGCTCCAAAAGAAACATGGACTAAGTGTCATATGATATATTGGATGGTGACAATAGTCCCTCCATTAAGACCAGCGTTGTTCTTTTTCTTGCTGCCTCAAAACATAGTACAATAAGTGGCCACCCAACCACCTTCTTGCTGCCATAAGCTTCTCCAAAGCTAGAAAATAGTAGAGGATAAGAGGTGTTAGTTGAATATGATTCAAGAAACACATGTCTTGCCACAACTTCCCCCATGTGAGAGGCTTCTCCCAAAGACATAAGTCACACAAATGACCTTTTTCATAGAGAGACAAAAGATAAAGTGTAGCAGCCAATAATGCCTCATCCTCCTCTTAAAGTATGCATAAATATGGGAAGTTTCATTTCCCATGGACACACCCAACCAATGTGTCATCCCTCCTATCATGTCCCCAAAAAATATCAGAGCATCATCATCATCATGTGGGATCAAAATCAGAAATACATAAACAACTAAATGCAATCATAGAAGTGGATCATAGTCCCATAGGTGGAACCAGCGCAGTGCATCTCGTGCTTGCCTCAAATCTAGATGTGGTAAGTGGTTTTCCCACCATTTAGTTTCTGCCCATATCATCTCAGCATGGCTAAAAGTGGGAGATATATTTGGCGCCTTAGGAAAGCACCCATCATGCTGCAAAATCTCCCTTTTTCCATCAAGGGAGTGGCCATATTCAAAAATAGTTTTGGCCCAAAGTTGGCCATGAAGTTTATAAGGTATGACACTCCTTTTTGGAGTCATGGCCTGCATATACAATGTAATAGAATGCATACAATCAGGAAACAAAACATGATTTACATAAGTATGCTCTCTACCAATAGTCCTCCTTATGCAAATGGAGTTGTGCATAGATCTATCCCCTTCTTCAAAAAGAGAAAGAGAGGGCTGAATTAACTCTTCCATAGAGTTATGTTGCTGCTCCATCTCCATATGGTACATGCATCTTTGATAATTCTAATATAAATCTTCTTCAAAGCCTTCCCACATGAATCCATTTGAGATAACATGATGTATTCTAGTGAATTCAATGGGGGTAGAAAGCAAGATTTCATAGGCTGCACATAGTAGTTTATATTTGAGTCTTGATCCTTTAGTCAAATAGATCTGATCATGAAAGTAAATGACTCCATCAACCACCCTATAGCTCCTATCTTCTATTTTCCCATCAAGAACCTTACATGTGAAGAGGTTCTTGGAATATTCTACCAAGAGTTGGGACTCCCAATATGGATCTAGACTTCCCAACAATGACAGCGTTGTAGAATTATGAAATGAAGTAGTTGTCACATCATCATTCTCCTATTTGACATGCTCAATGCCAAAGTCACATGTTGGAGTATTGTAGCTCTATCTTTGCTGCCTCCCTTGTAGCTGATCTTGCTCAAGACAAGATTGAAGTTCATGGAAGTCAACCTTATTTTGAAAGGTCTATTTATTCCAAAACTTCCATGGTTTTTCCCATGCATACAAGAGTGTTGGTACCCTCTTGTCTTCTTCGGAAATATTCTTTGTATGTATAGATATCATTTGCTGCCCCAAGACTATGGAGTGGCCATTTGACATCATGCTCATGTCATCATGGATCTCTGAATCATTTTCCAGCACAGATAACTAAGTAGGACATGATTCTGTCCAGCTCATAGAATTGATCATCTCTCCTTGGAACCCATCAATGGTTCCCAACACTATGCTAGCTTCTCCCAAGGCTCCTTCCTTAGCCAAAAATTTCATTGATGAATTAATTTGAGAGAACATTTTATCCTTCTTCCAATCATGGGGTCTCCCTGGTGGACATCAAGATCTGAAGTAGATTGTATGAATGAGTGGAATTATGTGTCCCTCTCTTTGTTGCATAATTAAGTCTCCTTCTCCTGAATATAAACCCTTTAAAATAAGCAAGGGTGCATGATCCTCATCATTGGATGTTGATACATCCTTCCTGCTCTTGCTTGGAGTAAGGTGTTGTTGCCCAATAATACTGTCACATAATGCTCCTTGGGAATCATTTGCAAAGATGCAAGAGCTCTTTCCCTTGAAACAATAATTTCATGTCCATCCCTATGTGGTGATGGGTCTTCTTCTAAAGTGAGAGCGTTGTAACTTCCCTCTTGTTCTTCCTCCTCATCAATATTTGAGAATCCCTCATTATCAATGAGAGACCTTAGATCTTGGTCTTCCCTTGAAAGAGGAATCTCCATGACTTCCTTTGGAGAATAAATTTCTTCATGCAATGGGGATCTTGCCCTTGGCAAGGTATCACACAATTTTTTATCCCCTTCCACAGAAATCTGAAGTGGAGTTGGCATAACAGATCTTTCCAACTCATGCAAGGGTTTTTCATGCTTCTGCTTTGCTAGCTCGACCATAGATGTTCCAATTTTCCTTACATTAAATCTCTTCACCATTATCCTAGTGAATCTTGCATAGGTAGATATATTTTCATTCTTTAATGAAAAGGATTCAAATAACCACCAAGCATAAGCTTTACCTTTAAGATGCAGCACTGCTACTTTAAGGGCTTCCTTTTCTGAAACTTGATGTAGATCCAAATATGAGTCTAGCTGATCTATCCATTCTTCGGCTGTGCATGTGGAGGATCCATCAAAGTTTGGCAGAAATAATCTACCTCTTCTTTTCCTATTATACTTGTTGGATATTCTTTCCTCCTGGAGCTGGCAGAACTCTTGGAAGCTCAAGTGCTCCTTGATTTTCCAAGATTTAGATTCATACTCCTGAAGATAGTCACTCAAAGTCTCCTCCTTTGGTGCATCTTCTTCCTTCATCTCTCTTACAGTAAATCTGGGCATAGAATAATGTTGTATATCTGATTGTGTAGTTGAGTGCTTACACACATAAGATGAAGAACTGGGGTTTTCTTCATGTAAAGATCTTCTTGAGGGACCTCCATGTCTTGCCCTCTTCATTTCTTTGATTTCATCTTTAAGCTCATGCAGAGTTTGGAATCATTAGGGGAATTTTGAAGTCTAAAATGGGCCTCCTAAGGAAAATTTACAATCAAAATTCACTTTATGAGAACCAATCACATTTTAGGGGATGACATCATCCCTAATGGTTGAGGTGGCATTTCTTGAGTTAAAGGTACTTACTTGTCACATTCTCAATGGTGGATAAAAACTCATGGTTAACCATGGTAGTGCTCTAATTACTTTTAAATTCAAAGTAAAGTACTCATAATAAATGTCATTTCACACTTTTTGAATAAAAATATATTATTGTCATTTCATATTTCTTGAAAGAAACAATGCACATCCCTATACATTTATTATATTATATTATTTTTATATAGTATATTAATTACATGTTATTATACAATTTAAATACTATAAATTTTAATTAATAGCATATAATATAATTAAGAATTTATAAATTTATATTTATATTTTTTATTTTAAGTTATTAGTAATAAAGGACAAAATGCATTAGTTGTTCAATGATAATGACTTTTTTCTAAAAAAACTCATTTTATTTTGTATTCAAATCAATACAATTTTTATTAATTTTATTTTGAAAATTTTAAACTGGAGCCTAATCATATGTTTACATGGATTGTGATGCAAAAAGTGAATTGTAATCTGTAAATATTATTTGCTGTTTTAGTTATTATTTTATTATTTCTTTGGCGTAGGGTTCACTAGACCTCAAAATTCCCCTAATGAGAGTTTTTGAGAACTCTTTCCCTTTCATCCTTCCAGATAAAGGGGTTTGACCCTTTTCTTCTTTGTCTTCAGTGTAATCAATCTTCTTCTTCTATCTTTTCCCTTATTGAAAGGACATATTGGCTGCTTAGAAAGCACAGGCTGTGCCAAGATGATGCTCTGATACCACTGTAATACCCCAAATGGGAAAATGCAACAATACTAAACAGTCATGCATTAAAATAATGTAGTTCATCTAAAGCAAAGTAGGAGGCCAATAAAAATGCACTTCAATAGTATTTCCAACAGCAATATAGATGTATAATGAGGCCCATAAGATGCATAGATGGAAATACAAGACATAAACAAAAGAAAATCCCTCAAAAGAGGTGTTGCAACCACATGCATGGACTAAAACTGCCTTGACAACATTATTTTATTTGGCTGAAAACTGTTGTTTATTACATGTCAGATCTAGAGCAGATCTGTGTATGAAAAGTCAGATCCATACACTAGAAAGGCTCCTCTTTCAGATCCCCTTGGAATTTTGAGGATTACACCAAGCATAAGCAGTAGATCTGAGATCTAATAATGCAGATCTGCATAAATATTCAGTGATTCAGAAGTGTTCAGAAACATGCAGATCAGATCTGAAATATACAATGCATAGTTCTCCTCCAATGGATCTCAAATTGAAGGGAAGATCCCCAACACTTGGAAACCAACTCTCCAAATGGTGCACCCAAACTCCCTGCAACAACACCTACAGGAATAATGCAGATCTGGAAGAGAAACTGCACTGTAGGGTATAGATAATAGTTGGCCCTCAGCCAAGATATGAAAATGATGCCCAATCACTCTAATACACTCCTCCCAATGGAGCAGAAGACTCCTCCACTGAAAATGGCACAGAAATTTCCTAGATCTGAATAGATCTAGCCTCCACTTGCTGCAGCTTGCAAAGACAACCAAACCCTCAACAGGATCTGAGTTGTAGTTGGAAGAAGAAGCTTGGCCTCAAGCCAGATAGTGGACTATGCAATACAAACTCTCCCAAGAGCTACTCATTGGGAAGAGGTGGAACTCCTAAACAGGAAATCCCAATGCTAAACAACATTTTCAATCTAGGCTAAACAACCAAAGAAAGCTACGTCTAAACAGACAATATATCAAATTATCATATCTTCAACAACCTCTTCATGCTACCTTCCCCTTCCTTTTATAAGATGAGAGCTTGCAAAACCCTAAACCACCTTCAATGAAATCACTTCTTTCACATAAGAGATCTCCAACTAGAACTGTGTTGTGCCTCATTGATGAGCACTCCTCCAATACAACGATGTAGGATTGGTCAAGGTTGAACCAATTAAGATGTTTAGCTCCTTTCACACTTAAGGGTGCTTGCTTACATAGCCAATATTTAGCCTTTTTCATATTTGGCATTGATTTATTCTTTATTAGGATTTTAATGAACCTCCTTTACACATTTATTCTTTAAGAAAAGAAATAAAAACAAAAGTGGATATTCCAATTAGCTTAGGACTAATTAGGAATATTACAGAAGATCCGCATGGAGGCAGTATTGGATGACAATGGGCTACTAGAATACATCAAAAAATATGTAGAAAAACCCCTAATATCTTTCTTAGTGGAATAAGGGAGTGGATAAAGCAAGGAGAATCATATTGGAGGGAGTTCGAGATCATATTATCTCGAATATCCATGAGAAAGAAACTTTGTTCGCGATGTAGAAAACACTATCAGATTTGTTTGAGAACAATAGTGACTAGAGGAAGTTGGCAATCAAGGACAAGATTTTAAGTATCAAGATGCAAAATAATGAATCAATTCTACAGTACCTAAGAAATTTTACACAGTGTCGTGATTAACTTAGTGGGGTTGGTGTTACTATCCTAAAATAATATTTGGTAGCTATAGCTCTTTTATGTCTTCCCAATAGTTGGCATAGTTATCAAGATTTCTTAAATGGTAGAGAGAAACTACCAAGTTGGGAGTGGTTATGGTTTGATCTAGTGCAGGAAGAAATAAGGCAGAGCAATAGAGACGGGACTTCATCCAAGGTTGGTGGCCGAGGAGAACTAGCTCTGTTGGAAAGGGAAAAGAAATGGAAAGGGAAGAAATCCCAATCCAAAGCAGAATCTGGTCAGGCAGGTAAGAATAAATACTTTTTGAAAATCAACTACTTTCACTGTCATGAGATGGGACACTATGCCATGAAGTGTACACACAATAAGGTTGGAAAGAAACCCTCGAGAGGAGTGGAAGGTGAAGCTTTAGCTTCAAAATTCGAGTTGGATTTCACCCTCATCACTTGCATGGTGAGTTCGGTGATGGGTCGTGTGTGGTATCTGGATAGTTGAGCTTCATTTCATATGAAAGGAAATAAAGAGTTTTTCAGTGACTTGGAGGAGAAGGACGTCTAGATGCACATCGAGATGGGAAATGATAGAAGGTATAGCGTGACCTGTATCGATAGAGTTACTTTTCAGAGGGAGTTTGGCTCCCCTCTAAAATTAAAATATATCATGTATGTTTCAGGTTTGAAGAAGAATCTCATTTCAGTTGCTATGTTGGAAGACCGTGGCTACGATGTGATATTTAGAAGAGGGAAGGTTTTCCTTAGACACATCGCCATGAAACAAGTGAAACGAATCGGGGTTCAAGTGAAGAACCTCTAAATTTTATGTAGAAGACTGTGTAGCATTGAGCATGAAATCAAAGAAGGTGCAGAGTCGAGACATCGATGAATTATGGCATAGGATACTTGGCCATTTGCACCATGGAGCCTTGAAGATCATGCAAAAAATTTCTACAGGACTTCCCAAAGGTGCACTAGAGCACAGAGATACATGCAAAAGGTGTATATTGAGGAAGTACACCAAAGCTACCTTTAATGATCGGTACAGTAGAGCACAAGCAATCCTTGAAAGGATTCACTCGAATGTGTGTGGACTTTTCTTGACAACCTCCACGGCTAAGCACAAGTATTATGTATGTTATATTTATAGATGATTTCTCACATAAGTGTTGGATTTTCTTCATGCAGAAGAAAGACCAAACATTCTCCAAATTTGTTGAATTTAAAGGACTTGTTGAGAAAGAAACTGGCAAGAAAGTGAAGGCTCTAAGGAGCAATAACAATGGTGAATATGTGTCGAATGAGTTTAAGAAAATCTATTTAAAGGAAGGCATTCAATGGGAGTTAATAGCACCCCATAACCCACAACAAAATGGGGTGGATGAGAGGAAGAACAGAAGTATTGTGGGAGATGCACAGGCAATGTTGCATGAGCATGGCCTACCTCTACACTTATGGGACGAAGCATGCAACACAACGATATATGTGCAGAATAGGATTCCTCATCGGATTCTCTAGATGAGTACACCATAAAAATATGTTTCAAAGAAGAAACTAGATGTGTCACACTTTAGGATATTTGGTTCATCAATTTACTATCATGTTTCCAAGGATGCAAGGAAAAATCTAGAGCCAATAGCAGAGTTGGGCATATTTGTGGGGTACACTGATACACCTCATAACTATAGGGTGTACCTACCATATCTCAGGATGAAATTTGATTGTAGAGATGTGAAGTTTGATGAAGAGAAGGCAATGAGGTGTTCCCTTGAGAGGGAGCTTCAGTTGCATGCAGATGAGGATCTTTTGGCTCCAAAGGAAGAACCTCAAGATGTTGTGGAGAAGCCACAAGCAGAGGAGCAGAGAGTAGATACAACCACTCATTCAAAGACATACATAGAAGGAAGGAAGCGCACCAGGGAAGTTGACATATTATTGCATGATGCTAGAGAGAATGTGGGAGGACCCACATCACAGCGCATGCAGAGGAGGTCACTGGATTAGTACACTGGGTACATGGCTCTGATGAGTGATCTAGTTGAGACATAACCATCCTCATTCAAGGAAGCAGTGCAGCAGCCAGTATGGGTTGATTCCATGGTAGAGGAATATGATTCCATAGTCAGAAACAGTGTTTGGGAAGTGGTTCCAAGATCAGAGAACAATTCAGTGGTATGTTCGAGGTGGATCTACAAGGTCAAGCAAGTAAAAGACAGAAGCATCGAGAAACAAAAGGCCAGATTTGTGGCCAAGGGGTTCTCTCAGGATGAGGGAATTGATTATGAGGATACCTTTTCTCCAGCATCGAGGTACTCTTATATCAGATCAATTCTAGCACTTGCAGTGCAGAAGGGATGGAAGATCCATTAGATGGATGTGAGGACAACATTCCTCAATGGAGTGATTGAGGAGGAGGTGTACATTGAAAAAATGAGAGGATTTGAGACCTTCGACAAAGAGTCACATGTGTGTAGACTCAAGCAAGAATTGTATGGATTGAAACAAGAATCTCGTGTTTGGTACACCAGGATCGATCATTATTTCACCAGGTTGGGCTTCACCAAAAGTGAAGCAGATGCAAAGCTTTACCATATTGTTTTTGAAGGTAAATTATTGATTTAGTATTATATGTCAATGATTTTATTTTAATCGGTGATGAGAAGTTGATCAAATCTTGCAAAGAGGATCTTGTAAGAGAATTTGAGATGAAGGAAATGGGACTCGTGCATTATTTTCTTGGATTGGAAGTATGACATGAGATGGGGAATTGTTTTTCTCTCAAGGAAAGTATTCCAACAAGATATTGAAGAAGTTCCACATGGAGAGTAGAAAACCCATGGAAATTCCTCTAGCAGGAAGTTGGAGGAAGGAGGAAACCACTTCAAGTGAGGAAGTTGAAGTTATTTGGATGAGGAATATTATTTTTGCGTTATTTGATCAAATGATGGATCCCAGTGTGATTTATAGTGACAATCATATTTGTATCAAACTCTCTAAGAATCCAGTTTTTCATGATCGATCCAATCATATCGACAACTGGTATCACCATCTACGAGATTGTGTGTAGAGGCATATCATGTTGTTAGAATACATTCCTACAGAGGAATAGGATGCAGATATTTTGACAAAGTCTTTTTCAAGAGGAAAATTTGAGTTCCATAGAGGCGGGATTGGGGTATTTGATAATCCCTTTATTGTTGAGAGCGAGTGTTGAAAATGCAACAAGAAAATTCTAATTTAATTTTCGTTTGAATTAAATGAGGAGAAAATAGAAATTCCACATCACGAGACAACTTTAATGAGTTAACTGAGTTGCTAACACCAGTTAGCTTAGTTAATTTGATTTGAGGGCTTAACTTGAGTTGTGTACAATGATTCCTAAATTTTAGGAGCCTAGGTTGAGTTTAATTTTATTTGTAACAATTTAATTCAGTTAAATTGAGTGAAGGTCATTTAAACTAGTTCCAACTATTGGAGGAACTAGTAGGAGGTCTAGCAATGGGGTGCAACTTCAGTGTTCAACCAATTAATTAATCAATCAACTAATAATTAACTCATGCATGCATGAAATTCGAGTTACCTAGTTGATATTGGAGTTCAAGGGAATTGTACTATTAGTTGTATAATTATCCATGGTGTACAGTTGGTGCATGAAATCAGAGAAGGGCCTATAGGGATTGCGCAATTCTGGATGGGGATTTCCCTAATTAATAGGGTGTTAATTCCTTGAGAAACAGCTCAAGGAAATAGGAGCTTAGTAGGCAGGAAAATTAGCTAAGTTTTGGCCAGAGTTAGTTTGTGAGGCAGTAAGATAGATTATACATGTGCAGAGGCTGCTCAGGCATGAGCAAGCATTGTATTCCTTCTCTATTTTTTGAATAATGCAATACATATAGGAAGGGTTTTTGAGTAGTTTCTTTCCCCCAAATAAATCCTCATGTATGTGTGTTAAATCATGATGTGTGCCTTTGATATATGTTCTCAATCGTGAATTTCTTTCCGCAGATGAGTGGAGTATATTTGAGTCTTATGTTTTAGAACATTACATGAGTAGTATTGAATCTATAATTAATTTCTACAGGTTGTTATATGATTATTACTACAACCATTTACTTAATATCCTATCATCATTATGTATTGGTTGAGAGTCCAGTCTATATTTTTTGAGTCATCATGGCGATAGGCAAGTTTTGGAGGAGTCTTATGGAGTCTTATTTGTATCCACTTGTATAGGATAATGATTATGTAACAATCATGTTGTATCATGTTTTTGAGTCATTGTTCCATAGGGGATGATCATATAAGCTTTTGTTTATTGACATATTCATGAAAAAGGCTCATGAAGCCATGTCCTTGTATTGTACTATCTTTTGGGTCTTATAGTCATGAGTCATGAGGTCATGTTATGGTCACATATTGGTCATGTATGAGGTTTTATATCGTTGTTACAGCCATGTATTTATCAATGTATACGTCATTTGATTCATGGTCATGTGGATTATAATTCCATATGGTGCTTCTATTTGTCAAAGGAAGCATTGTTTTCAACGGAAGCAGTCATTTCAGCTCAATAATCGATATCTTTACATCTTGGAGATGGAATGTGTTCAATGGGAGCATTATTTGCTCTTATTAATTCAGCCATACATTGTTGGCATTATGATACACTTGGAGGTGTTCATTCTATGCCTCATACTATGCTATGACCGTTGGGGTTTATGGCCTCATGTGATGAGCTATTTTGATAATTGTTGTTGTGTAGTTATGGGGGAGACTGTATGTGGTTGCCTCATGTGGATAGTGATGCATATACTTGATGCTGCTCATTGTTGCTTCATGTGTTGTTGCTCATGGTGCTTATGGTTTCCTTATGATTGGAATATTGTTGCTTCCTACTAGAGGTGTTGGTTGGTATGCTTCTCTAGATTGTTATTGGTATCTATGTTGTTTGTTTCTTGTATGGAGCTATGGATGATCATTGATGCATTATATTGCAGCCATGTAGAGATATATTGCTCCAGTCTTTGTGCTTCAGTTCTAATTGCCTATTCATATGGAGTTTACCCTTTTCCATTGATGTAAAAGGGGCAGTGATAGTGGGTGATGGTCTGGAGTTTGTGTATGGTTGCCATCAATTCCAAAGGGGGAGATTGTTGGAATTATGGTGTGCATGGATCCAGCTAGCTGGTGTTGGCATTAGTTCATGATGGCAGTTATCTCATGTTGGAATTGATGTCAACCCTATGTAGTCTAACTTATGTTTGTATATCATTCATTGTAGCATGTTTGCAGTTGGTCGAGTTGCTATTGATTTGGCTATGTTGGATTTGATGCCAATATTATGATTTCAACCTTATGAGGTCGTGCACTTATTCAACCTCATGATGATGTAGATTGTTGATGGAGCAGTTGGTTTGTGTTGGTATGTGTTGGCATTGATGTTGATCCTATGGAACACTTGATGGAACATTCTTGGTGATTAGATGATGTCTTTGGTTTGGATTATGATATTGCTGCAGGTGGATGATAGATCTACATTTGATGTTGATGATTGATGGCACACTAGTTGAGTTTTCAACTAGGTCTTCATTAGGTCTTCATGTCCATGCTTATGAGGATGACTTGTTAGAGTGATGTGAAGACTTTATGATGGTGCTACGGAGTATTGTAGGTCTATTAGAGGTGTTGCAACTTGTGGAGATGTTTGATGGGGAGTGGAGGACCTGTTGGCACTGTTGCCAACCTTGTTTTTTTCCTTCTAGTTCAATTTCTTCGTGACACTTGCAGGCATGTTTGGTCCACTTACATATGTGTCATAGTTTTTTCATAGGTTTAGAGGCTTGCATAAGAGCTTGAGAAGTTGACCCAATAGGTCACAGAGGTTCAGAGCTAAGAGGTTATGGTTTTCCCCTATGTTATGCCCTAGTTGCTCCCTTATAGTCTCATGAGAGCGACTAAAATGTCCCAGTCACTGGAAGACAAGCCTATGGGAGTGGTTGAAGGTTCCAGTTGCATGGATTTAGTGCTATGGGTGCGACTGATGGATTTCACGAGATTTTATTTGCATTCCTCGCGTTGTTTGGAAGTAAATTAGCTTGGAAATTCCTAGAGGCTTCCAAAAAAAGTGAAAAAGGTCAGAAATTGTTTGAAAATGACTTCCAATGATGTTAACTCATTTAGTGAACAATTTGTGGTATTAGCAGTTGATTTGATCCAATTTTTGCACCTTTGATCCTATCCCCAAGCTCAATTTATCCCTACATGTTTTATATACTTGTTCTTGGAGTTGATGATTGGTTAATGATGTTAGTGAGTGAGTGAGAATGTTGTAGAGAAGTAGTGTATGCTTCAGACCTATTGGAGAGCATATATCCTTCATTCTATGAGAATTAATGACTGAATAATGAGTACATCTGAATCATGATTCAGAATAGTTTAGATTTGATGTTGCTGGAGTAGAGATTGATTGGAGAGATTTTTTATGTTGATGGATAGTGTTTTTGTTGGTGACTCTCACATATGTTCTTGAAGGAGATGTTGATGCATTTGGAACATAGCCATAGTGTCTTATGATGTTATTTGTATTATGCAGCATTATATTGTTGTGAGTATTTTGTATTTAGATTTGATGTGGCCACAGTTTTGCTAGTTTGGAGAGCTTTTGTTTTGTGGATTTTTTCTTTTGATTTGATGGTGAGATATTGTTGCTGAGAGAATGTATGAAGAGCTAAATTCTTGTTGAGAAGAACGTCTTCGATCTAGTTTGAAAATACATGAAATGAGGTCCACATTGTGTAGAGGAGCAATGACTCCATAAGAGAAGAGCAGGGATATCGAATCTTTAGTGAAAATAATAGTTCCTCAATCCAATGGTATTTGGATAGTCCAATCAGACTTGGGCGAGGATCGATTGATCGTGGTGGATTTTTGCAGATGGTAGTCCATAAATCCATGTGAGAACATAGTCTTCCAAGCTGATCAGTAGAATTGAGTCTCTTAGCCAGTCGGTGTTAGCATATTGTATATGAGGTCGAGTCTCCATGTTGATGTGAGTTAGTTACCTATGTAAAAGACAATTGCTTGAAATAATATAAATTCATAGCAGAGCAGTAGCAAGGGTGTTTTTTCTCCCAGAAGGGTTTCCACCTTAAATATTGTGTCCCTTATGTGATTGATGTGATGTGCATGTTTATTTTTTTTTAGTTTCTTATGATTTTCAGTTATGCTTATGTTATGCACATGCTATGATGTTTATTAGTTGTTGGTTAACATATGTGTGATTCAGTAATTGAAGTTTTAAGGGAAAAAGGAAAAAATTATATATATATATATATATATATATATATATATATATATATATATATATATATATATCACACTATTGATTCACCACCCCCCTCCCCTCTCAATAGTGCTCAAAGGTTTCCAATAGGAGGCTACCCCTCTGCCGCTTTTGTATAAATAAGCAAGCCTAAGGGCTCAATAGGATTTGAATTTTTATAAGAGGATAGAGTCTATTAGATGCTAAGAACTTATTTCCACTTCCATTTATGATGTACTTGAGCATTGTTTTGCATTAATGAAAAGCCTATTATTGATCTACAATTGAGTTTATTTTAGAGGGTTGAGTCCCCTTGGGTTAGTGCCCAACCTTAATGCTCTAGTCTCTATTATTTTTATATTTATTTCATGCATTTTCTTTCCTAACAATATTTTCCTTCTTTTTCTAACAAACTTGTTTATGAAAATTGCTTGTGCAAGTCTTCCAATCACTTCTCTTGTGGGATGCATGGTTGGAGATACAGTATTGGCAAGCCAAAAAATATATAGTTTATTTCTTTTGCAGTAGTTAGGTATCTGATTTGCATCTTTTTACATACTTTGTTTGTTGCACATTTAGTGATTGATATGACAGTATTCTTTGAGACTGGAAAGAATAATCTCTTATGGATGTAGGTATTGTGCATACTACAAGTTATATTGCTTTTTAATGTAGTAGATAGATATCAAGTAAAATTTAACTCATCCTTTCTTGGTTATTTCCATTTTCTGCAATTTGGTTATTAGTTTAGCACTCCTTTCAAGATGCAAAATAATAATTTTTCTAGTGTGAAAGTACTACTATTTCTTTTCAGGGTTAACATTGTCATTCACATTCCTCTCCATACCATCATCCTCTTTCTTTTCACCTCACAACTCTCCCAAAACATTGTCTACTGAGAACACATTTTTGGGTTGTTGAAGGCCACCGTGTGCTTTGGTTTTTTTACAATAGGGGCTGTTGCACATTTAGTGATTGATATGACAGTATTCTTTGAGACTGGAAAGAATAATCTCTTATGGATGTAGGTATTGTGCATACTACAAGTTATATTGCTTTTTAATGTAGTAGATAGATATCAAGTAAAATTTAACTCATCCTTTCTTGGTTATTTCCATTTTCTGCAATTTGGTTATTAGTTTAGCACTCCTTTCAAGATGCAAAATAATAATTTTTCTAGTGTGAAAGTACTACTATTTCTTTTCAGGGTTAACATTGTCATTCACATTCCTCTCCATACCATCATCCTCTTTCTTTTCACCTCACAACTCTCCCAAAACATTGTCTACTGAGAACACATTTTTGGGTTGTTGAAGGCCACCGTGTGCTTTGGTTTTTTTACAATAGGGGCCCTTGAATGGTACTATGCTTGGAAAATGTCTCGTACAACCTTCAATTTCCCTGCAATACCTTCCCCTACCTTCATACCACTTTTTTCACACTCAGAATGCTTTTGATTCCAATATTGTAGCAAAACAGGACAATCTTGTAGCATCTTGTAGAAATCGTGTAGCATCATGTAGCATACTGTAAACTTGACCATAATTTCCCTTAAAGGTTTATTTTTTCCTCCTAACATTGAATAATGTCTCCTAGGCTCTAAGACCATGTTTGAGGGAGACCAAAGACCACGTAGGACTTGCCTTTCATCCACTGCAATATATTTCTGCAATTAGGGTTAGTGGACAAATTTATGAATTTGGTAATACAATGATGATTAAAGGTTGATTAGATTTTATTTTCCTTATGCAAAGTAAACTAGGGTTGTTTGCTTTGATTTATGCTTCTTAATCTAGGGTTTCTATTTCAAGCATTGCTATTTCCATTACATGGACCAAGTTTCCTTTTCATGCAACATTTACATTTTGAAAATTGATTAATGTAATTTACATTTCTACAAGTAGTGTAGCCTTTACATTTATGCAAGTAGTATAGCCTTCACATTTATGTAAGTAGGGTTTGTTGATGCGGGCTTTGACACGCCTATGTCAACAAAGGAGAAACGACCCCGACCAAACCTCTTCACACAACCCTATTTGTTTGGGATGGTCATTCTCGATGGGTTTAAAGGCTTCGTTGGCCTTATGCCTCTTCCTCTCAAAAAAGGAAAAAAACAAGGGAATCCTACAATTATCCTAAATGCATACAATGACATATAAAAGATGAGAATGAAATTATTATTTAAGCTTTACAATTGTACATATGTACAAAAGGATAATGATGACCAGAAACTGATGTAACTGGTGTCAATGGGAAAAGAATTATTTTGCTCCTTGAAAGGATATTTGGTTTGTTTCTCACGCGAGTTTCTAATAAGATGTAATATTCCCAATTAGCCCAAGCTAATGGGAATATACAATTTTGTTTCATTTTCTTTTACATGAATAAATGTATAAAGGAGGACATGTAAAATTCCTGAAAACAATGAATAAATCAATGCCCCATATGAACAAGGATAAATTTGGGCCATGTAGACAAAACACCTTCATATGTGAATGGGTTTGAGCTATGTGACTAGGTCAACCATGACCAAATCTACAGCGTAGTCTAGATGCAATGTACCTTCTAGATGCACAACGCAGTTTTAGATGGAGGCTCCACATGTGAAAGGAGTTAAATTATTGAAGTAGTTTAGGGTTTGGCAAGACTTCTATCTTATAAAAAGAAGAGGAGGACAGCATGAGAGGGTTGTTGATGATTATCACATTTCTGAATATATCGTCTATTTATCATTCTCTGCTTTTTTTCAGTGGATGGGTGTTGTTTGTAAGTCAGGTGTTCCCCAGAGAATCCCACCTCTTCCTAGAGTAGCTCTTGGAGGAGCCTTGCTTGTCTTGTCCACTATCTAGCATTTTTCCTAAGCTTCATCTTTCACCTATAAGACCGATCCTATCGAGGTTAGGTTTTCCTTGCCTTGTGAGATGCAGCAAGGGGATCAAGTGGAGGATAGATCTCTTCATATCTATGTATATCTAGCACCCCTTTTCACTGGGAAAGTCTTCTATCCTATTGATAAGAGTGTTATAGATCATTGGAGCTTCAGATCCACATCTTGGCATCAGGCCAAACTTATCTCAAAGCCTACAACGTAGTCCCTCTTCCAGTACTGCGTTATTTGCAAGAAGAGAGTTGCAGAGAGTTTTGGCAACATTTTGGAGGAGAGATCTCTGGTGATAGGAATCTTCCTTTCACTGTGGTGAACCATGGATTAGCCATATAATCCATGTTTGTTTCAGATCTGATCTTCTTTTCTTTCATATGATTCAGAAGTTTCTAAATATTACTGTAGATCTGCAACTTTAGATCTTAGACCTACTCTGTGTATTTCATGTTTTTCTCAAAACCCCAAGGGTAATTTGTAGAGGAGCTTTTCTTGTATACAGATCTGATTTAGATCTATCTTTTGGTAAAAAGATCTTCTCTAGATCTAAGTTGTAATCTACTGCTTCTTCAGCCAATAAAAATAACGTTGTCAAGCTTGTTCAGACATTTTACCGTGTTGTAGCAATCTCTGCTTCTAAGGATTTTGTTTTTCCTATATAGTCTTCTACTTTCTCTTGTACATTGTATGGGCCATATTGTAAATCTAATTTACTAATGTACATGTAATATTTGAGCCTCCATATTGGTATCCTACTCTTATTCAGTTAAACTGCATTATTTCTGAAGCAATTTGTTGCATATTGCTACAGCCCCAGTCTTGGGTGATTTCCACCCATACTAGGTGTGGGGGGTCTGTTTACCTCACCTAGTTTGATTTTTTTTTCCTCTCCTTTTGGATTTAGATGCTAGATCTACTGATCTAGGGGATCCAGGAGCTACAAACTCATTTTAGTGCACTAACTTCTAAAGAATTCGTTATTCTAGTGTGCATTTCTTAGCATCCCTATTTTGGGATATTACAGTGGTATCGGAGCAACTTTCTTGGCACAGCCTGTGCTTTTTCTATCAAGAGCCAATATGTCTTCAAAAGAAGAAAAACCTCTCACTAAAAAAGAGAAGAGGTATCTGAAAATAAGACAGAAGAAGTTTTATTACACCAATGATGACAAAGACAAGGGTAAAGCCCCTGAATCTGGAAGTGATGATGAAGGAAAGGAGTTTGAAAAAACTCTTTTGAAATCCATGCAAGATCTTGCTAGAGATATCAAAGAGATGAGATGGGATAGAATCAAGGAATCTCCTAAGAGATTTCATCTTGGAGAAACCTTTGGCATGTCTCACCACTGGAATGATCAACCGGTGAATCAACCACAAGTTTCCCAATGCTCCACCATGCCTACCTTTTTGGCTGTGGGAAATGAAGGGTTCCAGGAGCAAGCATCCCTTGAAGACTACTTTGAAGAATATGAATCTTAGAATCAGAGATTCAAATATAATCTAAGTTTTCAAGAGTTCTTTCACTTGAAGGACAAAAGAAGACCAAGGCATCAACATAGAGAGGGTGGATTCACTCAAAATCATAATCGACATCACTCTATGGACGAATTCTTCCTACCCAATTTTGATGGGTCATCCAAAATTTCTGCCAAAGCATGGGTAGAAAATTTGGACATCTATTTTCAGTTGAACAAGGTCCCTAAGATGGAGGCTATCAAAGTTGTAACATTGCAGCTTGAAGGTGAAGCACATGACTAGTGGGTCCATGGTTTGTCAACATTGGGTCATGCCAATGTGACTTCCTATTCTGATTTCACTAGAAGATTGGTGGAAATATTTGACATAAGAGATCCAAAGTCACCTTTCATGAGCCTTACAAAGTTGAAGTAGTCAGGTAATACTGAATCTTACATTTCTGAATTTTTGAGATTATCTGTTATGGTTCCTGACTTGTCTGCAGCAAGGAGGGTGTATATGTTCCTCGATGGTCTGTATGAACCTCTTCATGGGTTGGTGAAATCCACCAAGCCCACTACCCTGCATGATTCTATTGAGAGGACAAGAGATCTTCAAGATGCCTTGCCAAAAGAAAAGGAAAATTTTCAGAACAATTTTCAGAAAAAATTGCTCCTTTCAAGGAGAGCTCATTCAAGAAGCCTCTTGATATTGAAGTCCAAAGAGATCTAAGAAGAAAGAAGCTATGCTTCACTTGTCAAGAACCATGGGTTCCTGGACATAGATGTGCTACTGGTAAAGCACATTATATAGAGGTCTTCTCAGATCTTGAAGAAGATGAAGATGATGAACCAAGATGAGGTCACAGCATTGACAGTGTTGAAGGAGATCCAACACCATCAGGAGATGGAAATGGAGCATTTGCTCCTATTGGAGGAACTCTTGCATCTTTGAGAGGAGTACCTAAGTACTTGACCTTAAGAGTTCAAGTTTTAATCATGAATCAGAGGGTTTCTGTATTGATTGACAGTGGGGCAACCCACAACTTTATTGATGCCCATCTTGTGCAGAGGAGGGCTATACCCACTGATACTTTTGAGGGATTATCTGTTTTGGTCCCAAGAGATAGAAAAATGCAATGCATGCATTATTTCCCATCACTTTCAGTCACTATGGGATCCTACATTTTGGTGGATCACCTATTTATAGTTGACATACCAGACACCAATATCATTTTGGGTGTTCAATGGTTGATTACATTGGGGAAAGTCACCACTGATTGGAAGGCTTTGCAAATGGAATGGGTGGACAAGAAGAGTGGTGAACCTCAAATGATCCAAGGCATGCATGCTTACCCCTCACATAATGCTTCCACATAGAAAACAGAGATGGATTTGCACAGTGGAAGCAAGGACCTCACAATCCCATCTCTTATGTTCATGAGATTTCTGCATGGGACCTTTTTATCTAGTGGAAAACCACCTAGGAGGCCACCACATTCAGATCTTGTGGGGAAGACCTCACAAATTTCTACTCCAAACTTATATCTAGGAGGGATTGGAGCAATGGAAGACAAAGCTATAGCATTGGGAGGCTTGGGTTAGCTCAAGAAGGAGGGAAATTTTCTCCCCTTATCATTATCACCCACTCTCATTTCTAGATCTGCGTTGTGGGAGGAGAAGAATGGAAGGATCAATCTTCCAACACACACCTTTGGCATAGGAGATTTCAAAGAGAAGATCAGCAACATGACAAACATTCATGTGGATGTATCATCAATGCTGTCATTGTTGAGCAGTGTAGATATGTATTGTAAATCTCAACTGCTAGTGGAGTATTCCAAAGATCTTCACACATGTATGATACTTGGTGACCAGCTGCATGAAGAGGGCTACTTATTCCAAGAAGGAATCATCCATCATCATGTTAAATTCTTCTTTTCTAGAGCTTCTAATCTCAAGCAGAAGATACTACAAGGAGCATACAAAGAGTTATGTTTCAGCCATATGCATTCCATGAAGATCTACAGCATCATCATGAGGAGCTTTGATTGGGAAGGCTTGAAAGAGGAACTACATCAACACTTTCAAGAGTGCATGAGCTATGTGGAGTTGGGGCAGCCAAGGGACTCTATGCAAGAGTCATTTCAGCCATCTCTTCCTTCTTTTAAAAGAGGAGAAATATCCATGCACAACCCATGTGTATGAGAGACTTTGTTGGTAAAGAATCTGATCATGTAAAGCAAGTTTCATTTTTTTATTTTTCATATTCTTTTACCATGTTTATGCAGGCCATGACTCCTAAAGGGAGTGATATATCATGTAAATCTCATGGCAATTGTTGGGCCACTAAAATTTTTGAACTTGGCCACTCCCTTAATGTGCAAAGGGAGATTATTTTTCATGATGGGTGCTTCCCAAAGGCACCAAACATATCTCACATTTTCAGCCATAGTGAGATGTCAATTGCAGCAAGTAAATGGTGGGGAAACCACTTACCACACCTTGATCTGATGTAGGCAGGAGATGCTTTGCACTAGTACCATATGTGAGATTATGACCCACCTCCTCATGCTCAAATTTTTGTTTGTTTATATGTAATTTTGTTTCCATACATGGATGATATACTTGTACTATTCATGGGATTGTATGGAGGGAGGATGGGGAGCATATATGTACCTCATGGGATGGAAAATCTCTATGTACCTCATGCTACATGTTTCAGAGAGAGTATTGGTTCAGCCGTGTTTGTTTCATGTGATTTCTTGACTCCTTGTGGGGTGGATTATGCACATCTCATATTGAATTTGGAGGAACAATTCATGGAGGGTTGGATTGGTGAGAACTTAGCTTATGAAGAAAGCTTGATTCTTGATGGTGTCACCAATGGAGGAGGAGTAGTGTTAAAAGACTACTCCTATTAGCTGTTTATATTGCCAGCTTTTATGGAGGACCTGGGATAGTCTCACTAACTCAAGCTAATGGGAATATACAATTTTGTTTCATTTTCTTTTACATGAATAAATGTATAAAGGAGGACATGTAAAATTCCTGAAAACAATGAATAAATCAATGCCCCATATGAACAAGGATAAATTTGGGCCATGTAGACAAAACACCTTCATATGTGAATGGGTTTGAGCTATGTGACTAGGTCAACCATGACCAAATCTACAGCGTAGTCTAGATGCAATGTACCTTCTAGATGCACAACGCAGTTTTAGATGGAGGCTCCACATGTGAAAGGAGTTAAATTATTGAAGTAGTTTAGGGTTTGGCAAGACTTCTATCTTATAAAAAGAAGAGGAGGACAGCATGAGAGGGTTGTTGATGATTATCACATTTCTGAATATATCGTCTATTTAGACATATATCATTCTCTGGCTATTTAGCTGAGAATAATGTTGTTTAGCATTGGGTATTCCTGAGCAGGAATCCCACCTCCTTCCTAGAGTAGCTCTTGGAGGAGCCTTTCTTGTCTTGTCCACTATCTAGAATTTTTCCAAGCTTCATCTTGCACCTACAGTGTTGATCCTATTGAGGGTTATTTTTTCCTTGTGAGCTGCAGCAAGTGGAGGATAGATCTCTTCAAATCTATGCCTATCTAGCACCCCTTTTCACTGGGAAAGTCTTCTATCCCATTGATAAGAGTGCTCTAGATCAATGGAGCTTCAGATCCACATCTTGGCATCAGGAAAAATTGATCTCAAAGCCTAAAACGCAGTCCCTCTTCCAGTACTGCGTTATTTGCAAGAAGAGAATTGCAGGGAGTTTTGGCAACATTTTGGAGGAGAGATCTCTGGTGATAAGAATCTTCCTTTCACTGTGGTGATCCATGGATTAGCCATCTAATCCATGTTTGTTTCATATCTTATCTGTTTTTCTTTCATATGATTTAGAAATTTCTGAATATTACTGCAGATCTGCAACTTTGGATCTCAGATCTACTCTATGTATTTCATGTTTTGCTCAAAACCCCAAGGGTAATTTGTAGAGGAGCTTTTCTTGTATACAGATCTGATTTAGATCTATCTTTTGGTAAAAAGATCTTCTCTAGATCTAAGTTGTAATCTACTGCTTCTTCAGCCAATAAAAATAACGTTGTCAAGCTTGTTCAGACATTTTCTATGGTTGTAGCACCTCATTTTTTAGGATTTCTTCCTGTATAGTCTTCTACTTTCTCTTGTACATTGTATGGGCCATATTGTAAATCTGATTTACTGATGTACATGTAATTTTTGAGCCTCCATATTGGTCTCCTGCTCTTATTCAATTAAACTGCGTTATTTCTGAAGCAGTTTGTTGCATATTGCTGCAGCCCCAGTCTTGGGTGATTTCCAGCCATACTAGGTGTGGGAGGTCTGTTTACCTCACCTAGTTTGATTTGTTTTTTCTCTCCTTTTGGATTTAGATGCTAGATCTACTGATCTAGGGGATCCAGGAGCTGCAAACTCATTTTAGTGCACTGACTTCTGAAGAATGTGTTATTCTAGTGTGCATTGCTGAGCATCCCTATTTTATGATATTACAAAA